>OZ007569.1:38407352-38426104 GCA_963931925.1 Onchidella celtica
CAAGCACGTGCATGCGTCAATTCTGACCACGCAAAACCCCCGTAAAATGCATGGGGGAAGAGATCAAGATACGGCATTCTTTTGGGGGGCACTGGGAAGTCATGAGGCATACGTAATATCAGCACGTGGACACAGAGCCCCGGGGCGATATGAACATAACTGTATCTTTGTTTGATCTGCACGTGCGGAGAGCCGGGACATTCGGAATTCAAGAATCGGTACATGTTTTTTTATCTAGCCCAGACGAATGACATTGCCGTGGTAAAGCAAACAGCAGCGTGTATAAAATATTAACAAAACTGAAGTGAAATATTGGCTGGTCTTGGCACCCAGTCTACTGTTTTATGGAGAACGACTGTATACGTCAAAAATTAAAATTTACAGGGAACGGGAGAAAACACTTAGCCGTATGCCCCGCTTTCCTTTGTTCAGTGTCCATTTTTTGATGACATAACGAAAAGAAGCTGTAGGTATTACGGCCCGTTTTCCATAGTTTGTAGTTTTGATGCGTTTTGCGTACGTATTAAGGACCGAAAATGCAGGTGCAGAAGAAACGTGCGTAGAATTAAAGTACGCATCCTACCATTACACTGTTGGCATTCCATGGGACATGTAGAAAAATGCACATTGGAAACGAAGCGTACGCACTATCTGTGCCCTACACGTGCAGGAAAGAAGATGCGTGTGTAAAAATAATATAATATTAATGTCTCATGGAAAGCGGTCTTAACTGGTCTAAAACTAAGACAGAAAAATCGAGCTCATTTCATTATACTAGCCGATCTGTGCAGGATAAATTTTTCAAATTCTTTACAGAAAGCCCAAATGTATTTCCAGATCTAGGTCACATTAATGAGGGCATGAGGAATCGATGCAAAGATTAATTGAACCTTATGTTACAGAACAATTCCCAGCAGAAACGCCACGTCATGTGATAAAGGCGATTTTCGACCAGCAATTTGTAACGAAATTTATGATCATAATTTTCGATTTTAATCAGCGGAAATGCGGTCTCCTTTTTTCCGCTCAAAACGTCGTCAAAAAACAATATCAAAGATTGACTTTTGTCCAAAATGGGTGTGAATACGTAATTCATCGTTGAAAATTAAGACGTTACTCAAAGTTACAATTTTTTCGGTCGCGTAGTCACGACATATTAGCTGCTTACATGTTCACCCTCCAATTCCATTATATAATGATAAAAAAGATGTTGAAAGGTGAGACTGACCTAGATTGGCGTATACGGTTTTTTGCCTTGGCGCGGTATCTGAGTGTTGACGTACAAACCATCCGTACATTCATTTGGCCCCAAAAGGTGCTGAAGTGTATGATTTGAATTAAAGCCACACTCTTGTAGAACCGGAGGCGCAGGCGCTGTCTTTTTGACATTACCCAGAGGCTGGGGGTATTAAAAACACACCAGTGAAAAACGTGTTCAGTTTCCAGTTTCATATTTTGTTTGTTAGTCATAGGGAGTGAGGAGTATCTGGACGTCCTTTCCAGTTAGTTATAGTAGTGTTACACATAGTTCCGGCTCATTGGTGACGTGGCCCCCGGGGGGGTGATGAGGTGTGAATGGATAGGGATGCTTTGTGAGTGGGGCAAGTAAAGGTCAATGTCCTGAAGCCGGGGGTCATCTTAAAGTACGTACGCTCTTACCGGGGAGGGGGGAGGGAGGGAGGGAGGGAGGTGGATCTTGCCCCCAGCGTGAAAAAAGCGTCCACGTGGGTAGAGCCAGTAGAGGGATCCGGGGGAATGTGTTTACCCTTTCCAAGTTATTATTCTAACTTGAAGGTTTTATGTTCTTTTTTTCCTCCAAATTGAATTGTTGGATTACATTTAAAAATCGTGTTTGTGATGAAACAGTCAAACAGTTTATGCAAGTAATTGCCCCTTAAAGTTTCAAAACATCAAGGGAATAATTGTCATGGATATTCACTAATCTTATTGATGTATACAAGTACGAAAGTCGGGGGGGGGGGGGATTTGAGGCCAAGCTTATGAACAGCGTACAAAGAGGGAATAATTGAAAAGGGGAGGGGGAGGGGGGTAAAAAGTGGTAAAGTCGGGATTACGTACTTTCTGGATGGCCCCCGAGAATATTACTCTGAGATACTCAGTCCAACATGTTCTTACACACAGTCAAACACTTTCCAACCTCTTACACTCTATTGACTTTGAAATCATCACGGTTGTTTTGAAAGGCTCACCCTGGGATTTACTGCAGTTGTAAACCTTGAAAAGGGGGGGACCTCTTTGTGTGCAGACGTGGAAATAATTTTGTACTGCACCTGCAAGGCGTGGACTTTGATGAAAGATGGGCCATCTGATAATAAATATAAAATGACTTAGTGTATGGCTTTCTTTAGAACCTTTATTAGCTCAAGCTGGAACTCTCTTAAATATGAAGCAGAAAACCTGGGCATGGAAACATAAACTAGTATACAGATCTTATTCGGGAAAGAGAAAGAAATCAGCTAAACAATGCGCCATGCGTAGTCCGAGGCACGTGTTCCAGTTGAAGTCTGCTGTTTTGACTCATTTTGCGCACGTTGATTTTCGACTTCTGTGAAAGATAAAGGGGTAAGGTTTATTTCCCCTTAAAATACATTATATATTGTTTATTATTGCTGTCGTATTGCCATAAAATTATACAATTTATACAGAAGCACATTTTAGCCACATTATAATGCTGTGATGAATATTTTGTACGTAGAATGAATGAAGATTAAAGAAAATTGAAGACCACAGAGGTAAAACAACTATAGGCAGGAGGGAAAAAAGACAAAATTAAACTGAGCAAATCTCTTTCTGGGTTGTTGCAATTCTGAAGCTGATTCAGAGATCGGATTTATTCTAACTCCTTATCATAATACTAAAGCCGCGATTGTTTAAATCGAATTTCTCAGTTGTACAAAAAATAGAGTTGGAACAAACAAGGACTAAGGCCGCGATTTGCCTATTTGTCGTACTTTTCACAATACGACCGTTATCAGTTCGACGTGCTTTCTCTGCAACTCAACTACAACCACAACTGCTGCAGGTGGCGAAAGAAGGTCTTAAGTAAATGTTTAAATTTTCTCATCTTTGCGATATGTTGAGGATTAGCGCCGTGCCAAAAACATAAATCTATCGGGGCTTACAGTCTGCACTTTGCGATCACAATGTGTGAAACACATGGCTTCTTTTTCTCACAAAGTCGCAGGTGTTGAAACACACACAAAAAAGGGGATTATTATATCATGGGGGCTGTGTTATAGTTGCTGGCATGGGCAGGCAGTACCTATCCACACCTCTGGATATCTTAGGCCTCACAAGAAATGTCGTTATAATATGGCGTGTTGAAAGTGTCAGTAACGCGTTGAAAGTTAGAGGCGAGCCGAAAAATAGGAAGATCTAAGAGTGACTCTGTAACATTATTATTGATAAATACAATTGAACAGTGACAAAAGAAAAGTTGGATTTGCAAAGCCCCATTATTATTCAAAACAACAACAACAACAACAAACATCTTATGAAAAGTATATAATAAGTTATAAAACAATGGAACTGAAAGAAATTATGTAGTCTTATAACTGCTAACAGCCTTCGTCAGCTGAAGTGAAACTATATATTTCAGAAAAGAAAAAAAAAAATCAAACAATGGATGACGTGAATAAAAGAACATGAAGCGGCTACGTTAGCCGTCAAACAGCTGCTACTATTCCACCACCTTTTTTCTTTTTATTATTACTGTAATTAATGTCTTTGTGGGCGGTTTTGACCAGAGATACCTGCTCCTAACTTAGTGTCAGCTATCTGTGATTTGGACTCATGTATGCTTAACCTTTATGTTCTCTCGTGCTTTGATTCCCTCTCCTTTTGTCTTTAGATTTCTCCTTCTTCATCTTCTTTGTTCCCCATCCAGTAAAGTGTCGAAGTTGTGTTGAGAAATGGATTACGATTATCATGGTCTCCAGGACCACAGGTCAAACTTGGATTGTTATGTCTTACTCAGGTGTGGCAGGGAATTTCATTGAGGGGGCACGGGAGTCGGGGGAATTGGGAAAGGGTGAAGGGGTGGGGGAGGGTGGGGGCGGCGGCATCTTATGGAACACAATAATTGTGGTTTGCTCTGACTGTCTGCTGACGCATGCGCACCCCAGTTAAGCTATTTCTAGTTGGGTTGTCAAGGCCAGGACAGTTGTTATGAAACATGGCTGACAAATATAGAAATTTGTCACACGATCCAGTCTGTGAACAACAAAACTTAGAGCGGCCAGTGTGAACAGGATTTTTCCGCTCTCCCCCCCCCCCACCTCCTCTCCCTCTCTCTGTGTCCTTCTCCCTATCTCTCTCTGTCTGCCCCTCTCTCTTCCTCTCTCTCTCTCTCTCTCTCTGTCCCCCTCCCCACTCTCTCTCCGTCTTCCCTTTTCTGTCCCTCTGTCTCTCTCTCTGTCTCTCTCTCTGTCTCCCTCCCCTTCTCTCTCTGTCCCACTGTCTCTCTCTCTGTCCTACTGTCTCTCTCTCTGTCTCTCTCTCTGTCTCTCTCTCTGTCTCTCTCTCTCTCTCTCTGTCCCCCTCCCCACTCTCTCTCCGTCTTCCCTTTTCTGTCCCTCTGTCTCTCTCTCTGTCTCTCTCTCTGTCTCCCTCCCCTTCTCTCTCTGTCCCACTGTCTCTCTCTCTCTGTCTCCCTCCCCTTCTCTCTCTGTCCCTCTGTCTCTCTCTCTCTCTGTCTCTCTCTCTCTCCCTCCCCTTCTCTCTCTGTCCCTCTGTCTCTCTCTCTCTGTCTCCCTCCTTCTGTCTCCCTCCCCTTCTCCCTCTGTCCCTCTGTCTCCCTCTCTCTGTCTCCCTCTCTCTGTCTCCCTCCCCTTCTCTCTCTGTCCCTCTGTCTCCCTCTCTCTGTCTCCCTCTCTCTGTCTCCCTCCCCTTCTCTCTCTGTCCCACTGTCTCGCTCTCTCTGTCTCTCTCTCCCTGTCTCCCTCCCCTTCTCTCTGTGTCTCTCTGTCTCCCTCTCTCTGTCTCTCTCTCTCTCTGTCTCCCTCCCCTTCTCTCTCTCTCTCTCTGTCTCCCTCTCTCTCTCTCTGTCTCCCTCCCCTTCTCTCTCTGTCCCACTGTCTCTCTCTCTATCTCCCTTTCTCTGTCTCCCTCCCCTACTCTCTCTGTCCCTCTGTCTCTCTCTCTCTGTCTCCCTCCCCTTCTCTCTCTGTCCCACTGTCTCTCTCTCTCTGTCTCTCTCCCTCTGTCTCCCTCCCCTTCTCTCTCTGTCCCTCTGTCTCTCTCTCTCTGTCTCCCTCTCTCTGTCTCCCTCCCCTTCTCTCTCTGTCCCTCTGTCTCTCTCTCTCTGTCTCCCTCTCTCTGTCTCCCTCTCTCTGTCTCCCCCCCCTTCTCTCTCTGTCCCACTGTCTCTCTCTCTGTCTCCCTCTCTCTGTCTCCCTTCCCTTCTCTCTCTGTCCCACTGTCTCTCTCTCTCTGTCTCCCTCTCTCTGTCTCCCTCCCCTTCTCTCTCTGTCCCACTGTCTCTCTCTCTGTCCCCCTTCCCCACCTCTCTCTGTCTTCCCTTTTCTGTTCATCTCTCTCTGTGTCTCCCTCCCCTTCTCTCTCTCTCTCTCTCTCTCTGTCTTTCCCTTTCTGTCCCTCTGTCTCTCTCTCTCTGTGTCTCCCTCTCCTTATCTCTCTCTCTCTCTGTCTTTCCCTTTCTGTCCCTCTGTTTCTGTCTCTCTTTCTGTCTTTCTCCCGCCCCGTCTCTCTCTTTCTCTGTATTCCCCTTTCTGTCCCCCTATCTCTGTCTCTCTCTTTCTGTCTCCCCCCCCCCTTCTCTCTCTCTCTGTCTTCCCCTTTCTGTCCCTCTGCCTCTGTTTCTCTCTCTCTCTCCTTCTTTTTCCCCTCTGTCTTTGTCCCTCTATCTGTCTGTCTGTCTGTCTGTCTCCGTCAAGATATGTATTTTGAAAAAAGAAAAAAAAACACAAAAGGAAAGATGAGCTAATGGGTTGATTTCCTCTGACCTTGCAGAACGAGCTCTTCTCCGGCCTTCCTACAAACGGCTAGTCTATAGAATATAGCAAGTTGGTCTACGACTTTGACGCAAATTTAATATACCAGTGACTTAGACAGATAGATAAACAATGGAAAATGTGTTGACAACAACAACAATGTGATTAATGCATTAATGTACATGTGATTGATTATTATGACTGGATTTCTTTTTCTTCTGTAGAGATAATTTGAGCCAATATTTAGCCAAACAACAGATAATGTTTTTGTGTGTGTGTGTATGTGTGTGTGACCATTTTAAAGCCGCTTCCTCCACCCCCCTCCCCTCCCCCCACCAATCCAAAAACATTACAGCTGCGTTTTCATCGATGAAAAACATTGTGGCTGGCGAGCCAAGTCCTAGCCCTTTCGCTTACCTAAAAAGGCGCAGTGTAAATCAACAGCAATGGACGAATGGCCCCGATTTTCGTTGCGTTTGTTTTGTTTTGTTTTGTTTTTACATTTGACCATAAATTAAACTGACGTCAAGTAATCGTCCACTTAGGTTTTGATAAGGTTGTAACTCCCTTCTGTCAACTTTCGAGAAATGGAGGATTGAAGTTTCATAGCGAATATTGCTTTTAGAGCAAAGAATTTTGCTCGTTTTAGGAATACTTACAAATTATCAAATTATGCACCGAATCAGTTTGATACTTTGACACCGTTCAATAGTGTATATCTATGTTTGACACACACTGGAGAAGACTTGTGGAAATAATTGTGTAGTGCCTAACTCAGTTCAGCCAAACAGTGGAGATAGAACCTTGTCTTTCTAAGGGGACGGAATGTTATCGAGTTAATGAAAGATTGATCTGATTTGGGTTTCATTTCATACAGTCATGATTCCTGGTTAACATTATAAAATTATGATGAAATTTGTATCCAATTACTTGTCGGAACGGAATGCATCAGGAGGGATAATCTGTACAAAAATGAAACGGAAAACAAACTATTCGGCAAAATGTTTATAATATTTTTTATTAAAGAATGTAATTGTCCTATTTAGTGCAATTATCGTATGTTTAAACTCACAAAATAGCTGTCTCAGCAAAAATATTTGCAGTTCTAGAAAGCACAGTTTAAAGACACGTTTCCATGACATGGGTTGTTACCATTACGCTGGTTGTCCTGTGTGCAATGATGCCGGGGATGGTGGCGAGGGGAGATATAGAGGAGGCAGGGGGGCTAAACAGTTCAGTCCAATTTTTTAAAGTAGTTTTTGAAAAAAAAAGTGTTTTGTTTTTTTTATTTCTGTATTTTTTAACTTGACAAAAGTCCAGTGGAATGAACATCTGTATAATATAATAATAATAGTGTTATTTTCAAAAGAATGGGAATTTGGGATTTTTCATTATTATTTTTTGTTATTTTTTTTTTTTTTTTTGGCTGTTACTAGTGTTGGGCTTTTCAAAATACGACATTTATTATTATTTTTTTAAGTTTTTGGTTTTGGCCACCTGTCAACTTTGTACCAAACCCAGCTGTGATCTCCACAGCTTTTCTGTGCGTTTTACTTAAAGAAAAAGTGTCTAACACTGCCGGTCTGTTCACGCTGGGCGGTTTTAAGGTTTCGATAAACAGGGACATATGTTATATCATGTGAAGTTTATCAGGTAATCTTGAAAAAAAAAAAAAAATGATCGTTGTACATTACTGACGCCGGGCATAAAACACGCCTAAAAAAATGTTTCGATTATTTTTCTCTTAAAATAAGCGCGGCGGTAAAATTAATGGCACCGGGCACCCTTATCGTCTTGTGCTACCCATATAACAAAACTCTGCACCGCTCAGCAGCCCCTCGACCTCATTCCCAGGCCACGTGCAGCCTGTTGCTTTTTTTAGCCCTGACTCACGCCCAGGTACGAGTTACCTGCCACCTGTTCTCTTCCCCCGCCCCCTCCAGCGGCCTTGACCGGGAAGATCAAAGGCGGCCTGGTTGCACCGTGGCACCAGGCTTACTTACCTGTGTGTTGTGGATACAGATATATATATATATATACTTTCTTCATTGCTGAGGTAACGCTGGCGTGAGTAGACAAAGATACCCGCAAGACATGCATTTCGCATTGCGCCCCCGGTGAGTAGCAACTGGGCCGTGATTTTCCCCATGCAGAAACCCGTGCGCTCGGGGGGCAAGAGGAAAGGAAATTGAAATGGGGAATTAGATCATGCATATTTATACATTTTATATTGGAAACCCGACAGATGAAGGGTGGCATGTTGCGTGCAGTGTTACAATATATCTGTTTTCCATACGGGTAGCCGGTATTTTCAAAACATGTAATTTGTTTATGCACGTCAGAGGTTTGAGTTCATGCATACAGAGTAAAAGATTGGTTTGCAAACGGTACAATGCATTTTTAAACAGGAAATAAATATGGCAGTAACAGCGTGTATTTTAGTTCTTGTATCCATTTGTTATGTCCGCCTGTGTGTATTTTAGTTCTTGTATCCATTTGTTATGTCCGCCTGTGTGTGTTTTAGTTCTTGTATCCATTTGTTATGTCCGCCTGTGTGTGTTTTAGTTCTTGTATCCATTTGTTATGTCCGCCTGTGTGTGTTTTAGTTCTTGTATCCATTTGTTATGTCCGCCTGTGTGTGTTTTAGTTCTTGTATCCATTTGTTATGTCCGCCTGTGTGTGTTTTAGTTCTTGTATCCATTTGTTATGTCCGCCTGTGTGTGTTTTAGTTCTTGTATCCATTTGTTATGTCCGCCTGTGTGTGTTTTAGCGCTTGATTTCAACAGGTTTCGCTGCCATTGGCATTTACACCTCATTTTTTCTTTGTTTTTATTTTTCTTGTTCTGGTTTCTGTCTGGTTGGGATTGGTTTTTTTTTTATTTTTTAGAAATTTGCCCGGACAGTGGCCTTTTTCGGCCTGCTCGTCTCGACTTCCAACTACCAAAGTATCTTTAACGTGCGTAACGTGCACACGGGCCCTCCGAGTTTTTTTTCAGCCTTATCCGAGAAGACTAGGTGCTCGATCCTACCTACCATAGGATCAGGGACAGGAATCCCCCCCCCTCCCCCCCCCCCCCAAAAAAAAAAATCAACATCCAACATGCCTGCACCCGGTACCTTCGACCATGAGAGACGAACACCTTGCCTCTTAGACCACCGTGTCCCCTCTGTTATGTATACCATTTCCGTATTTACTTGAAGAAGGTCCCTGAAATCGAAAGCCTGTCAAGTTGCTGATCTGTCGTGGTCTTGACTCTTGTTACGTTCCAGTGGGGTCGCATTGTTTGAAATCTGGCGACCTGAGTTTTTATTTGTTCTGTCTCCATTTTCTGAAGAAACAGGGGATTTTTGAGTATGTAGAAGAGATATAACAAATGCACATTTTGACACTGGAATAAAATACGTTGTGGCACTTATTGATTCTAACTTTTTTATTATTAAAATACTAAAGCCGCAAACCTGTTAGGTCGAATTTGTCACTTGTGAAAAAAAAAAACGCGGACTTTGAAGGAAAACAAAACTAAGATCGCGATCTAAGCGAATGAATGGAGACAGGGGCAAGTGCACTTGATGGTAACATGTTTGCGCCAGCCAATGTAAGCGGGGGGGGGGGGGGGCGCACTGGACATATTTTTGTATTATTTATTTCTTGTATTAAACATTAGTTTTTGTCGCATTGTCGTCTTGAGCCTCGCTATACTCTGACGCTCGGCCTATCTGTGTGGCAACGTCACTAACTTGTTTGTTACGTCCTGCCATGTTTGTCCGACTATTCCTTCGGTTGTTTATAGAATTGTGTGAGTGGGCATTTTTTTTTTTTGTTTTTTAAATTTTACCAAAGTGTTAAAAGCTCTGAATACGAAATTTAAATAAAGAACGTGTACCCAAATAGACCGTGGAGCGCACAAAGTGGCTGTCATCGTGCCGACGCGCTGTGAAACGCAAATTCGAATAATATGTCAGTGGATCTGGTGAAATCGGGCTCGGAAGGGGGAAAAATGTTTTTTGGAAATTGAAATTTACCTATAATATGAAAGATTGGCCATTTTTCTGTATTCAGTGAAAATATTTTGCTTGAAATCGTCTTGGAGATCTTTGATTTTGGTTTTTCAAAGAGGTATAAAAGTTTCACATTAAGCCGATTTCGCATGATCCACTCACTTGTGATAAAGGGCATCTTAAAAAAATGTGTACACACTCGGAATAATACAGTGTCAATTAAATACATCCAGTTCGTAATGTAATTCAAATTAAAGAGTGCAGATGTGTAATTATTTGGAGTTATTTTATATGTTTAAACTGATGGCGGGTCTGGGCCAGACACTGCTGAGACCGCTTCCTCATAGAAATGAAAACAACATTAAGCAGTTTACTCGTGTATACATTTTATTTAGACACCTCGTAATGTATAGCAATTTGTACCAGAGTAGAATAATATAGCGTGTCTTTTTCTTATAGGAAGATTGTATTACTGTTTGGACAACCGTACTGTTTGACTTTGGAGTCCAGGTGGACTTGTGTAGGGCATAGAAGCCATCCCTTCAATCAGAGAAAGTCCGAGAATATAATTATTTACCCAAAGTTGGTCTTGAGTGAATGTTTTGTGTTGTAGAAATGTGGAGTGGAAGCAAATTGCGTGTATAAGCACTGCAGGGATAGGTTGCAGACACACACAGGAGAAATTCGAACACGTGTAAAGTTTGACAGAAAGAAAGAAAGAAAACGGTGTCGGTGAAAGAAGACAAGGTAACTTCGTAAAGAAAGCATGTTAATAAAATTATTGCAAGAATGTACAGGTATGGTACAGGGAGAAGGTCATTCACGGCGTGAGAAAGTGGGAATTTTGGCACAGTCTCGGTTTCAAAATGATGCGACTTACCTTTTTTTTTGGTTATCTCTTTCTCTCTTTCTTTGTTACTTTCCTTTTTTTCTGAAGGTGTTTTTAATTTTCTCCCCAACAAATGGAATATTTACCGTATTCTTATCCTGCCTTACCTGGCCTGAACGCACACTTGTTCAGAGTTGTTCCCCGTGCAGTTTGATTTCAGGTATCCCCAAAATGACAAAGTTGATTATAAATGATTTAGCATGATAAATTACTGGCGTCAGATTAATAAACCTCGAAGACGATGAAAATCGGGCCAACTCCAGGAAAAGTAATGAATAATTGATGGGAACTTCTCTCTCATTTTAACTTTGGCAACAGTTTTTCAAGTGCTTTTGACACCGGAGAGGCGGAACTGGGGAAATTTCATCTCTTTCATCATCTTCTGTTCTCTTCTCTGGCATTTATTCTCTCCTCACCTCCTTCATTGCAGAGAAATATATGCCAGGTTTCTGCCAATTTTCTTGAGTTTTTCTTTCTTTCTTTCTTTTTTTTTTTTTAGTCTGACATAATTATTTTAGCCTTTGGGGGGGGGGGGAGGGGGGGAGGGGGAGGAGGAGGAGGAGGGTCCTGAAATCGAGTTTTTGGCTCAAAATGTCGATTCTTGCTTTTGTCGATTTTCGGAAGGTTCAACCATTTCTATTTACGTTTTTGATACTCATTTGACCTAGCTAAGCGTTTTTCCATAAAAAAACAAGACTATCATGGGAGATGGTGGAGTAAAATATTCGCTTCTAATCGAAGAAAATACGCTATAATTGCCAGTTCAAGACACAATGAAACGCCATTTCTGGCTGATTTGTGGTATAGGGACCCTTATATTAGAATCTCCCACTTGTATGAATGATCCAGAACGGCCAGGAATGTATTGAGACATTTGGTAAACATCCAGACACTTTTTTCAGCCAAAAAACCTTTGCAAATTTTCAAACGCGTTTTTCTCAAAACTTACTTTTTTTACGTTAATTTCCTAACTCCTTTTTTTATGTTTTGTTGGATTTCTATGAAAATTGGACTATAGCATCTTTATATTGTATACTAAAAAAGTTAGTATCCACGTTTGAGTATCTTTTATAGTTTACGAGAAATCTATCATTTTTGTGGTGAAAAATCAAGAAAAATGCATATGCGCTATATACAATTTTCAGAATTTCTTAGAAAAACATCTGTCAAAGATATCCGAATAAAAATACTAAAATGTCTTTATTATGTATTGAAATATAAGCATACCAAATTTCAAGATCATTTGTTGAAAAATGACGGAGCCTTTAGGTTTTGAAAATAGCTCTTTACATGGAGGCGAAATTCGAGATGGCGGCGTTACCATGGTAACCAATAAGTCCAAGTATTTTTTAAATACTTTTCTCCCATAATTTGGACATGCTGAATTCAAATATGAAAGTTAAAATTGCCTACTCTGTGTTGTTTAGAATATCACTCTCAGGACCCTTCATGATAACTTGATATAATTTTGTATTGATTGGCCGATATTGTAATATTTAGAATGTTTTAATATAGGAATCTATGTGTTGCACTAAATATGAACCCCACCCCCCCCCCCACTTTTTTAAAAACCAGGTATTCTATAAACCCCTTTAAGGAATTCTTCGTTCTTGGTCGATTTACGCGGGAGTACAATTATGTTTGAAATGTTTATTTATATATAACTAAATATGTACTCCGAGACACAGGATACCGTGACGGCTCAATTCGTCATTTTTCGTCCGCCGTCTTGGGCGCGTATCAATCATGGCAACAATGCAACAATTGGCACCACACTTTTTCATAACTGAACGATGTAGAGTAGTACCATGTACCATAGAGACCTGTGAGTAGTACTCACCATGTTTATACGCGCAAGTTGTGGACATAATAATTGTCAAAGAAGGAATGGTTCGGCCCGGTAATTCTGTATTCTGGGATATATAGGGATCTGTGTCCTTGCACTATAGATGAAGACTCCTCGCCCGTCTTTTTAAAACCAAGTACATGTATTCTAAATCCCCTACAAGGAATTCTATATTCTTCTGTCGATTAAGCGGGAGTACAATATTTGAAATGTTTTACTTATATAACTAAAATGTACTTGAGATAAGGAGTACAGCCATTTCGTTTTTTTTCATATTCATTTCCTATTTATCATATTACGTCATTGGCACTCGTGCGTTTTCATGATTATAGCCGGTGTGATTTTCTTTTGTAAACATTCCTGTCTTCGCAAGAGCAACCCTGAGAATTGCACTTTTTCTTCCCCCAATAATTATCTAAGCTAGTCATGTGGAATCTGAACCTGCAGTAGCGAGTACGGCATAGTTAATTGCGTTGTCATGTTTTTGCGTGTGCATCTCCCTTTGAAGCCAGCTAGATTTTCTTCTGTTGTCTATTGAGATTTGTATCCGCACGACCTGGCAGCTCATAATTTGGTTGAGACAGTGAAATGTCAGCCAAGCGTTAAATCATACAGAGTGACTATTATAATGTGGCAAAATTAGGTTTTGTTTGTGCAGTGATTTGCTTTTTGGGGGGGGGGGAAAGTGCACAGATTAGGTTTAAGATTACGTTTGGCTCGTCAGCCAAAGTATTGTTTTCGTTTCTAGTGACGTCGGCGAAGATGGCCATTATGTGATCTTATTTCTTGTTTGTTCCAAGCCCTCTTTTTGTACAACTACTGACAAAGCCCACGTTCAACATTTGCGGCTTTTGTAATAACATGATAAGGCGATAGAATAAATCGGAACTGTTAAACATCCTGACAAGTGCCACATAACGCACTTTTAACCTGGTGTCAAAGTGTGCATTTGTTATACTTCTTCTACATAAACCCAATGAAAGAAATCCGTGTTTTTCAGAAAATGAAGATGGAACAAGATCATAAAAAGTCATGTAGAAAAAAGAATTATCGACTACTTTACCAGGCTGCTTTGTAAGTTACACCATTGTTTCATTTACGAGTTTATCAAATAGATGAGGTAAATGTGACCACAAGTCAAAACGCTTCCTTTTAAAATTACGTTTTATTTTTGTTATTTGTTCCTAATGCGCAGCTTTGCGTCCCTTGAGAATGACCAGGTTCTAACTTCCGTCAACTTTTGAGAAATGGAGGATTGAAGTTTCATGTGGAGAATTTTGTTCTTTTTAGTAATACTTACAACTTACACACGGAATCTGCTTGACCCTTTGACACACGATGGAGAAAGCCTGTGAAAGTAGTGTGTGGTGTATAACTCAGTTCAGCCAAAAAATGGAGACAGAACCTTGTCATTCTAAGAGGCGGTGTGCGAAATACATTTCTCTCATTCTCCCCCCTCCACCCCCCCCCCCCATTTTTTTTTTTTAGCCACGTCCACAATCTAGTCCCATCTGTGGCAGTTACGGCATTGTTTATGTGCATCTTTATAAAAAAAAAAGCGGAACAAAACCCCCACAAGTATCGGATGACACTGGACATGTCTTGCATTCTTCTGACAGCTGCGCTTCATCAAGCCATTTCTTGCTGTTGAGGTGGCCATTTCTCTGTCTTTATAATATACTTGCTCAAACATGATCATTACGCTTCCCAATTTGTACACTCATTTTGTGGGGGTTTGTTTTTGAAACAGAATGCTTGACAGTCCGAAATACGCCCCAACACATGCCCTCTTCCCTGGAACATATTGGAGCTTGTCAGTATGATTGAGCAGGGTACGGATTTGGTTTCAGTAACCGGCTAATGACCGGGCTCTGTTCTCTTTCTGGAATATTCCAAAAAGACAATGGAGGACCCCTCTCCATTATCTTTCTTTCTCTAATTCTTGCGTTTTCTCTTTGTTTATTTTCACTTTCTCTTTCTGTTTTTCTTTCTTTCCCGTGTCGCGTTCTCTTCCTCTCTCTCAGTCTGTGTCTGACTCTCTCTTTCTCTCTCCTTTTCCCTTTCCTTCCACCTCTCCCCTTTCTCCTTGTCCCTTCTTTCGTCTCACACGTCTCTCTTTTTTGCTTGCCTCCCTCCTACGTCCCTTCCTCCCTCCCTCCTTCATTTTTCTCTGTCTTTCTGTCTCTCATTCCCTCGCTCTTTTTTCCTGTTTCTCTCTCTCTCTCTCTCGCCCCTTTTCTCTCCCCCTGTGATGTCCTCTCATCCCCGTTTCTGTCTGTCAGTCTCTCTCTCTCTCTCTCTCTCTGTCCATCTCTCTCCGTCTTTTCTTTTTCGTCTCCCTCCCTCTAGCTCCCCCCCCCTCCCTCTGTCCCTCCACCCCTCCTATCTGTTCTCCCCCATCCCACCCCACTCAAAAGCCCCCGAATCCACGCCATTGTTAAGATTCTAACCCTCCAGGCATCTATCAAATAGAAAAGAATTTTTAAGAGCTTTTGCTGACAAAAGCAGAAGTGTTTGACATGAAGATTGATAATGTCTCATGACGTATGACACACCCGGAACAGGCGTCAATTGTGGGTAAAATATTTGTTGACATTTTCAGATGCTTTTTTTTTTAGAAGTCGTCAGCTGGAAGGATGGACGGGATTCGTGGCGTGCCGGGTAATAAGTCAAATGGACATGTTTTCTCCGTAGTTGAAATGTAGGGAGAGAGAGAGAGAGTGAGAGGGAACGAAATAGATAGATAGATAGATAGATAGATAGATAGATAGATAGATAGATAGATAGATAGATAGATAGATAGATAGATAGATAGATAGATAGATAGATAGACAGATAGATTGAGAGGGAAGGGCATAGATAGATAGATAGACAGACAGATAATAGATAGATAGATAGATAGATAGATAGATAGATAGATAGATAGATAGATAGATAGATAGATAGATAGATAGATAGATAGATAGATTGAGAGGGAAGGGCATAGATAGATAGATAGATTGAGAGAAGGAAGGGCATAGATAGATAGATTGAGAGAGGGAAGGGCATAGATAGATAGATAGATAGATAGATATAGAGAGATAGATTGAGAGAGAGAGAGAGAGAGCTAGAGATAGATAGATAGAAAGATAGAGAGAGGGAAAGAGAGAAAGAGACAAGGAGAAAAGGAAAAGGAGTCAGAAAGAAAGGAGTGAGAGAACGGGAAAAGAAAGAGAGAGAGAGAAACAGAGAGAAAGAGACAAGGAGAAAGGGAACAGGAGTCAGAGAAAAAAGGAGAGAGAGAGAGAGGGGGGGGGGGGAAGAGAACGGAAAAAGAAAGAAAGAGAGAGAGGGAAAAAAAAAAGGAGCAGTCTCGAGAACAAAAAATATTATAGAGGTAAACTTTTTTTCTATTCTGTAAGAAAGTAAAATAGATGCAAAATTAAAAAACAACTACAACAAAAGGAAACAAACAAAAAATAAACGAACCCCGCATGTGAAAGCGAACCGAGAAATTACATTTTTGTCATGGCAATTATAGTTGCTTCAAAAATCTTATTTGTAATTGGAAAAATAGAGAGAAAAAAATTCTAAGAGAAACAAGCCAAACTTTCCTTATTCAAAACATTAAAAGGTGGTCTTGCACAATCTGGCAACAAGTGCAAAAAAAACCCAACCCAAAAACATCTGAAATTTTTATGCCAAATCTATGAATCCTTAAAAAAAAATAAAAAAATGCCAGATCCAAAATCAGATTTTAGACATTCTCTAATACCAAGGATTGCACCAACAATTTCAGGTTCACGCAAATATTTTAACTTGAGATCAAACTGCGGGCAAAAATGGGTTAAGCCAAGAATTTTTTTTGTCTGTTTTTCTTATCGTAGCTTGTGAGTTTAAAAACAGAAATACAAATTTGACAGGAGACACAAACAAAATTTAATGTTCACGGGGGGAGGGGGGGGGGGGGGGGAGGGCATCAAGATGTTTTGAGCCAAGAAATTGAGATAAAAATAAGTTTCAAAATGTGTCTTGATGCTGGCGTATCCACGAAAGGCTGTTGTTATAAGTGCGTACGGTCCTCATGCGTTTTGCGTACGTGAATACATCTGTCCCTAACGCCGTCCTTATCCTCAGCCAAGAAGCCAATCTGAAAGAATAATTAATTAAGGCTGTGGTTAGGAGTTTTTCGTGGGAGTGGCGCCGAACGTACTCGTAACAACATTCATCCACGAAACTTCACTCTTTCTGTCTGTTTAAAAAAAAAAAATATCCATTTCCCAGAGGTTGAATGGATTTTTAAGAGATCCCCTCAATTGAATGACAAAGTATGGATGAGGCTTTTACATCTCTTTCATTATTACTTAATTAGTCATATTTATTTCGACTCATTTTTTTTTTCTGTTTGAAACAATCGCCTGGTCAAAGGTTAATAGATTTTGCATGTAATTATATTATTTAATGATACTGCCAATGGACACACCAACTGCATTTCCGGAGAAAACTTTATATAACTGTTGTTATTAAGTTCATGACCTGAGACGGTTATTTGACTGTTGTACTAAGGGCTGTCAATCAGGATGTGTTATGACCCAGTTACATTCTTTCTTAAATGCCAAACACCCGTAGGTATCCAAGACACAAGGTGTGTGACTTTATTTCATAACCCAATAAAACTACCAGCATTCATTTCATGTGACTGTGTTGAATTTATTGCAGTTATTTGAATTTTCATTCATTTTACAAATTTCAGATTCGTTTTTTTCATTTGGACCATTGTGGACATCAAACATTCTGGTGGCCAACCCTCCAAATTTGTCCGCGTTTTTGTCCTTTGTTTCTTTCTATTTCAAACAGTTCAGTGGCGAAACGATTTCCATGTAATACACAGATCTCTAGTAAGTCTGGATAAAGTCTGTATGTACGAACTACATGTTTTTAAAAATATAATTATACATGTATATACTACTTGTATCTCTTTGTTGTTTAGTTTGAATGTTTTTGTCAGGTATTTTCTGTGTCATGTTGTCATTTTTTTTTAAAGCACAAAATATTCGTGTACGGTAACGTCACTATTTGGAGGTGTGTCTCACCCGTGTTTCCCCCCCCCCCCCCCCTACCCAATATGTTCATTGTCTACTGCTGGTGTGGAAAGGAGGATGCAGTATTTCACTTTTTTATCTCTCTCTTTTTCTCTTTTGCACTTTGTGTATCGCGTACTCATGCTCTCTCTCACACACACACACACACACATAGCATACTGTCTGTCTTTCTTTCTCTCACACACACATACACATACACAAACGGTGTCTCTCTCCCTCCCTCCCTCCCTCTCCCTCTTTCCCTCCCCTCCTCTCTTTCCCATCCCCCTCTCTCTCTCCGGCTGTCTCTTTCTCTCTCTCTCTCTGTCTCTCCTTTTGACAAGACAACACTCATACGTCCCCTGACAGATTAACAACTGAAAGATCACGTGTCTTTTTCCGAGAGAATTTAAAGAGCTGCCCGACATAGTTCAATTCCTGTAAGTTTCCCGGAGGGGGAAATAGCAACAAAAAAAAAAAAAAAACGAGAAAAGAGGCCAAAATGGTGAAAATTACAAATATTTTCATTTGGCACGCCACACTTGTCATTACCTGGCATCAGCCACATCACTGCTAGGGTAATTTTTTTCCCTTTGCCACATTGAGTGCCCGTGTTTTCATTACTCAACTCAAACAAGCTGGCACCCAAAAAATTGCTAAGATAACACAACAGAAATATATCATAACAATAAACCATCCATTATTTGAACACTGTCGCCCTTGTTATTTTCTCATTTCCCAGGGCTGTCTTCCTTCTCCCCTTCTTCCTGTGGAGCTGTGTTTTTTACACTGATTAGGTGGTAGTTTGCAGGGCGTGACTGAGGCCTGAGAATGGTGATAGAGATTTATAATGATGCCGTCTTCTTCATCCATATCACTTCATCTCTCTCCCTGCCCTCCCTCCTTGGTTGTTGTTGTTGTTATTTGCTGCATTGTTGTTTCTCTTTCCGTCTCTCTGTCTGTCTCTCTCTCTCTCTCTCTCACTC
>OZ007569.1:38426304-38551304 GCA_963931925.1 Onchidella celtica
TTTTGCATTGCTTCTCTCTCCCCCGCCCCCTTCTCTCTCTCTCTGTCCTCTTTCTGTGTTTGGCACTGTCCCTTCTCAGTCCGCCTAACTATCTGTCCTTCTGTCTCTGCCTCTAGTCTTCCTTTTGTCTGTCTGCCTGTATGTCTGCCCGTCTGTATATCTCTGTCCCTATTTTTCAGGCTGTCCTGTTAGGGTAGCCACACAAAGGCCACCGAATTCGGTCACCGAGCCACTAGGCGCTTTAGGTGAGAAGAATTGCACTATATAATTTCAACAACTGCACACAGAGCCCCACCTAGATTCGGTCCGTTTATGTAGTGCAATTCTTCTCACCTGAAGCGCCAAGTGGCTCGGTGACCGAATTCGGTAGCCTTTGTGTGGCTACCCTTAGTCTCGTTTTCTGTCTGTTTGTCTGCGTGTCTGTCTGCCTGTCTGACTGACCGCCCCTCCCCTCAACGTTGTATCAACTCACGGTTATACCTGATCGATCTGTTCGCCGTTTCCATTGAGCTTTTTGTTTGTTTGTTTAAATTTTACTTACCATGAAAGATTTTTTTGAAAGCAAAAAAAAAAAAAAAATCCGTTTTTTTCTGTGAACTTTTTCTCTTTACTTTCTCTCTCTGTCTTTCTCGGCCCCGTCTCTTTCTCGTTGTCTCTCCATTACAGACACTGTCGATCGTCTGTTAGATCAACAAAATCTCTTTTGGCAGAGGAATCGGACACGCACAGACACACACTCGCACAGGACACCCCCGCCCCCCCCCCCCCCGGATTTGTTTACGACATCTGGGCTGACCTCTCAGTTTACAGTACGTTAGTCCAGGCATTTACCATTATTTGACCTTTGATTCAGTTTACTGTTTAGAACCCCATTCAACCAGTCAAACACGTAAGGGTGGTCTGGGTTCGGGGGGTCTGTGAGAACCGCTGTCTATTCCAACAAGACATGTTGTAAATCTGAATGTACTAAACCAGTGGTTCTCAGCCGGGGTTAACCCAATGGCTGCCACAGGCCGATATATCAGCCCTAGAAACTAAAAACTGCCCAAGAGACCGATGTATCGGCCGACATTGTTCCGGCATGTTTTGCACTTCTAATTTTATTACTTCCAGTTGTCGTTCTACACGACATTCCATTATTCTAGTAGTCTAAAAGAAGGAGGGGCATTTGGGCTTGGCAATAAAAGGGTTAATGTCACTCAGGGAGAAAATTTTGAAATTTCAGAGCGGAAATGCATTGGTTGTTAAATAAAGCACATTACATGTAATACGCCCTGACCACAACTGTACCTTCGGCTATGAACTTGTTAAGTAGAAACAGTGTCAAGTGTCGCACAAAGGCTGATGGCCTCACCATGGGTCAGGTCTGTTAATGTCGCACGGCCACGTGAAATGAGTCGGATGTCAGAGCATGTCTTATTGAGAAAATCGAACTTTAGTGATGGTGGGTCGAAATATATCCAATTTTCATTTTTCACAGAAACATACATTTTAGCCATTTTTCTATCATAAAATAAAGATATCACACATTGTTTCGACCGTTTTTTCGACGTTTTCTCATGAAATGCCCGTCAAAGGAATCTGTTTATATATCTCAATATCTTCAAATTTTCACAACCGACTCATTTCACCTGAGCGCGCGACGCTTTGACTCAAGACAGTTTTGTCGCCCCTGAACTAATGAGACAGACTTGTTCCAATCTCGCCAGTGCGCTAGGCCCTGTTGTAACTTCATTGTTCATATTTCTCACTAAAACAGAGCCGGAACAGATTTGACTGAGCGTAATGTGCGTACGTCCCTAAGAACATTAATTGATCTGTCAGGATTATACGAATTCCTTGAACGGTTTTTCAAAAATAAACTTACTGGGTTTTTGTGAGAGAAATAAAACCACGAAACATTGCCCGTTAGCCACGGGGGATACCGGTTTGAAAAGGTTTGGAACCACTGTACTAGACAAATTACACAGAAGTCTGTATTTAGATATTGATATCCAATTGAAACTGATATGTTTACGTAATCGGACATTAATTTTAAAGTGTCATTTTCGACACTGATTGTATACTACGGACAGTATATATTACAGATCGATGCCAAAGAGGATAATTTAGAACTATGACGAAGAACATTCGAATGAATCAATAAACACTGGTATCCCCACATACCCTGCTAGCCATCACTTCAAGAGGCAGACTTTGGGGCCAAATTGCATACTTCGCGTTGTGATTCTGGCTGAAGACACACGGTTTGGAGTCGCATCTGGCAGGGACTTTAGTGTTTACGTGAAGGAAACTATTTAGTGAGGAGAGGAGTCTTGGAGGGTGGCAGTACCACATCGTGGGCGTTGGACCAGTTCGCCAAAATGGCTTTTTCTTCTTTGTTTTTTGTTCTTGCTTGGTCCAACTCCACTTTTTGCACAACTGAGAAATTCGGCGTAAAACAATAATTTTTTTGGCGGCTTTAGTATATTTACACAATAAGCAGATGAGCACTGAACACAACTCAGTATTTGTTCTCTATTCAGCTCAGTAATTATACCACGGTCCCTTAACAACAGCCATTATGATAAGGAGTTAGAATAAATCAGAACTGTGAAACGGCTTGATAAGTGCCACAACGCATTTTAAACAAGTGTCAGACAGTGCGTTTGTTATTTACCTCTTCTACATACTAACAGATTTCAAAGTTTTTCAGAAAATGGAGATGGAGCAAACGAGAACTAAAGTCGTAATATCATGATATTAAAGCCGCAAACCTTGAACGTCGACTTTCTCAGTGATGCAAAAAAGTGTAGTTGGAACAAATAAGAACCAAGGTCACGATGAATCGTTACTGAAGACAAAATTGGCCGTAGAAATCAAAGAACCACTGATCAAAACCATGTCGTTATTGGTGCCAGGGTTAAGTGGGAACGTCTACCCTTCTAATGTTATCAGGAATGTGGGAAAAACGAGTGAAGAATTGGATACACTGACACAGAATCTGGAGATCTCAGACACGGTGCAATAATTTACCACGCCGAGGGTTAATAAGTTACTTTCAGACGGTTCATTGTCGTGCACGGCGCCGACATGTGAATAACTTTGGCAGAGTCATTGTGAGAGAAGCATTCATTACATTTATTGTCGACATGGCGCTGTGAAAATGGCTTTTTGATTGGGGGGCGCCAAAGTCGAATTTTATCTGCAACCTATTTCGTTCATGAGATGGTTTGTGGCATTTTGTCTTCGTGGTACATGTTGTTTTGTTTTTTTTTGTACGAGGGGTGGAAAAAAAAAAGGAGCGGGTGGGGGGGGGGGTTGTAAACGAAGATCTTTTATACCGTGCTTTAAAATATTTACAGAGCTCTGAAAACTTTAGACTTCAGACTTTCATATATTTAGTAAACACATTGATTTTAAGGTTCAATTAATTTCAAGCTTGCAGGTCACCATTAAAATGAAATTAATAATAATAATAATAATATAACTTCTGGCTATTGTGTCAGGTGTGTTTCTTACCAAATAATCGAAAATGTGGGGTCACCAAATTTAAGGACGTACCACCTTGCAACATTAATATCATTTATATCAGATCCTAACACACAGTTAGCCTACATAGTTGTTGGAATAACAGTCCATTGAGTCTTCCGGTCGCGGAAACCAGTGCTAATTATCTCTAAGAACGGTAACGAAAGTCCGGGATTTCTTGATGTATCAGAATACGAGATCGTATTTTTGTAGCAAAAAAATTTAATAGAGCACAGTGATTGTCGAAATGCGTTTGGTGGCCGGTACAACCGATTTAGCAGTTGCATTTTGTTGTAGAATTTCATGTAGAGTATACGATGTTACCGATTATTGTACTCAGTCCTTTTTGTTTTAACAGAGGAATTTAAAAGAGCACACTATAAATGGATATGCGTGTAGTAAACGTTATAACCGATGCATCGGTTCAAAATGGCATACGCAAAGTGTACGAAGTAACCGATATATATACATTAAGGTTGCAAGCGTTACGAAGACAAGCTGAAAATCATATAAAAAACCACAGGAAACCTGTGGGGTCGCAACGAGGCTTGAAGAAAAGTCAAATTATGGCAAAAAGAAAAGGTTCCCTGTAGCCAAACCTCGCGTAAGAAATAATACAAAAACAACACATTTAAACGCATTTGATTGTATCGTTTCTGTATGACTTCTTACGCAAAACTTTGCAACATACAACTTTTTCTTTTTGCCAATTTTTGACTATATCTTGCACAGTCTACCTGGTGAGCAATCACTGTAACAATAATATAACATCAGTGAGCTTCGCATTCCCGTCCAAGAAAGGTCTGTGAATCGCTACTGTTCATTACTATACCAATATTAGCTTAATGTTTTCAGTCCCGACAAACCGGTAAAATGTGAGGGAAATTGCTTTCGTCAATTAAATTTGCTCTCCAAAAGCTAGACTAGTAAATTAGATAACCTACATTGAAATATTGCATTCTCGACAGAAATGAATGTTAGACGTGAGAGGTATCAAGTACACGTTGGATTCTCTGGCAGTCGTCCCCAGTAGAGATTTGGTGTCGTAATTTTGAAAAAGCAAAATGTATATACAATATAAATTGCAAGTGAGTGCTTTGAACTTAGCTCTGGGGCTTGAATTTTTATTCAGAGTTCTGTCTTTCTCTCTCACCTCCCTTCCTCTCCTCCTTGTGTATGCTTGTCTCTCTCTGTCAGTCTGTCTCTCTGAGCTTAGTGTTCATGTCTGTATTCATCTCTTTCTGTCTGTCTGTGGGCCTGTATTTCTGTCTGTCTGTCTCTCTATGCACAGGGGACGTCCAAATATAATCTTACGCCTCGGAAGGGGCCTCGAAATGTAGTGTTTGGCTCCTGTAAGAAAAGTGCAAGAAGGGGGGAGGGGGGCTCTTGAACCAATGTAATATTACATAGGAGCTGAACAGTTTCCTTTGCTGCCCTTCGACTACTTTTGTCCCTCTTTGGTCAAGAAAGGCTGCATAGGCCAAAGAGTGTGCAGAGGCCACCAGGGATGTGGAAAGTATTTTCCAAGCATTGCTGCACTGACGAGACACAGGGCTTTGCACAGGATGGAGGAAGAAGAGGAAGAGGAGAAAGGGCAGGAACAAGACCCGGATTTTCAAGATAGCTCAGCAGATGCCCCTGTTTTTAGAAATATCTTTGACATTTATAATTATGATGAGAAACCCCATTGTTGATGATAACTAATTTAAGGCAATTTTGACACTGTCTTTGACATGAGTCTCATTTTTCCCGCATTTGTAAGAAAGAGTACGTGTGCAATGTATAATTATTACATGTATTATTGTAATATTACGGGATTTGGGGGGGGGGGGGTTGGGGGGTGGGGGGGGGGTGGGAGAGAGAAGCAAATGTAAGAAAAGTGTAAGAAGGGGAGGGGAGGTCAAAATGTCCCAAAAAAGGTGTAAGATTATATAGTGTGAATGTTTGTGTGTGTGTGTCTGTCTATCTGTCTCTCTCTGCCTTTGTCTGCTTGTCTCTCTGTGCATAGTGTGCTTGTCTGTATCTCTCTCTCTGTCCGTGTTTCTGTCTTTCTATCTGTCTGCTTCTGTGCATTCTGTGCTAGTCTGTCTCTCTCTCTGTCTGTTTTTCTGTCTTTCTATCTGTCTGCCTCTGCGCATTCTGTGCTTGTCTGGCTATCTCTCTCGCTCTGCATAGTGTGTATGTCTGTACGTGTTCTTTTCTCTCTCCCTCTCTGCCTTTCTTCCTGTCTCTTTATGGTGCATGTCTTTATCTCTCTGTGTATCTATCTCTCTCTCTCTCTCTCTCTTCCCCCCCCCCCCTTTCTCTCACACTCTATCTTTATGTACGTTTGCACTAAACTGTAAAGTATGTAATATATTTAACCGCGCACGTCACTTTGCTCACCGCGCCCCACATTCTTCAAAGAAGAGCTTGACTTATAAGCACATGTTAAAAACAGAGAACTCTTGCCAGTATTCAGTGCTGTTTCTCTCTCTCTCTCTCCCCCCCCCCCCGACCCCTCAATTAACATAAACAGTGTCGGAAAAACGTCAAGCCCACACGATATCTCTACTGCTATCAATCCCAGGCGGCAGTCATGCGTCACATGACAGATCGTCCTCGTTCAACTTGGCTGTGACGTAAAAATTTCAAGTGTTGAACGTTTTAGATAGAAGATAAGGAGCCTCCTCTAGCAGGTATGTGACAACGATACTAGCTGACATATCTCTGTAGGTCAGCAACAACAAGAACAACGGCAACAACAACAGCAGCAACAACAACAACAACGACGACGACAACGACGACGACAACAGCAGCAGTAGCAGTTATAGCAGCAACAGAAGAAATAACAACATCATCATCATCGTTACCACCAGCAGGGAGTGGAATGAAGGGGAGGGGTGGTTGAAGTCAAACCTGTAAAGAAAAGGGGGAGGGAGGAAGAGGGTGTCAAGAAAGAGCTGTGCTAGGGGACCGTAGTATTTTTTCATAGCAAGCTGTAGAAAAACAGGGAACACAACTCAGTATGTGCTCTATTCGGCTTTGTAATTACACTACGGTCCCTTAACAACAATTGCCCAAATCGAGCCTGTTGTCCTGTAGGGAAAGTAACACCGAGACAAGAAGGCTGAGTAGCTTCACCCAGTATGCTCACCCCCTTTTGCATGCGGCGTCTACATCAGATACATTTCATACGCTGTCAAACTTAACTTTGGAAGATAACTCACTTACATTGCCGACCTTTATGTTGGACGTAAAAGAGAAGTTCAATGTGCATACATCTACGTCAAGGGCTCTACTTGATTGGGAAAAACTTGTCACTCAAAACCAGCCACAGGATAAGTCATTGAATTTTAAAACATTCAAGTTGCAAAAAAAACACAAAAAAACAACGACTTGAGCAAAGAACAACAACAAATGTCTCCGACATATGTACTTACTATTCCCGACATCGGCGTAACGTGGGTTACCAGCCCCCCCCCCCCCCCCCCCGGGGGCAAGGCAAGTATTGTTCCCCCTAACCTGAGTCCCTTCCATCAACCCGGTATTAAACCCCTTACCCTCTAAGCACATGTATTGTATTGTAGGTTAAGAAATTTAGTACCAATCCAATTAAAGTAAAAATGCATTTAATGCTAGTATAGACTAACTTATTAAAAATTGATTTAATTTGAGCAAATTTTTCAATAACATTATTGAAACATCAAGTCCCATGGGTGAAAAATCTTTTTCTTTTCAAGGGCCTCAGATTTGGAATTATCTGCCTCTGTCTTTGAGAGAGTCGTTAAAACATCAGTTGAAGGGTCATCTCTTTACACCCTGAATGTTCATCTTTTGTTGCTTTTTCCCCCGAGTATGCCTGTGTATTGTGTGTCTGATTTGTATGATATAAATGTTGTAAAGCGCTTCGAGCCTGGTTGTTAACGGGCTGAAGCGCTGTATAAGTTGTGTTTATTACTATGATTATTATTATCTGTTCATTGACAGTGTTGCTAGGTTACTCAGTCTTTCATGGCTAATTGATACCTTACTGTTCCCTGCATCGGCGTAGCGTGGGTGGTCAGCGCCTGGGGCAATGCAAGTATTGCGCCCCTTGACCTGACTCCCGTCCACCAATCCGGTGTTAAACCCCTTACCCCTTTAAGTTTTGAGAAACTTCATTCACAACTGGCAGTTGAAACAACAGTGATGCTTTTGAAATTTTTACGCCCTTAAGAATTTTAGCTATGTCGCTGGTTCCTGAGCAATGAAATCTTGAGCATGTAAAGCAACACCCCCGAACGCGGCTTGTAGACTTAACCGCAGCCAAATATCACGCTATCAGATCTTGGCAAGGATCAATCAGGTGCCGTCAGATTTGAGTTCCCGCCCATTAAAAAATAATCCCTTATCTCGGGTATTTCCTGGTCGGGGTGCTGCGGTCTGTTTCGTTTTAGGTTTAAATTTATCGCCACATGTTTAAAAATACGCATCCGTTGGCGATAAAACTTACTGCAGAGGAGATGGTGAGATATGACTGACGTAGGGAGATTGAGATAGAGATGAATGAAAGAAATGAAGATAGATAATCTTGCAACAAACATGAAAGAGGATGGTATATTTTGTCATTTCAAATCGATGTTCAAAGGTAAAACGTACGGCAGAGGAGATGGCAAGATAGTTGATGTAAAGAGACTGAGATGGATATGAATAAAGCAAATGATAGACATGTTGTAAACATGACAGCGGATGGTGCATTTTTTTTTTTCATTTCAAATTGGGGTTATTGCCGATGTTCAAAGGAAAGGCGCAATGCAGAGGAGATGGCGAGATGTTATATTGATGTACAGAAAGTAAACAAGCAAACTAAATATAGTAACCACGAAAGAAGATCGTGCCTTTTGTCATTTCAAATTTAATTTATCACATGTTCAAAACTATACGTATGTTTGCGATAATGCTTAAGCCAGAGGAGAGTGCGAAACAGAGGATTGAAAAAAGCAAAGAAAGAAACAGAATGTAACACACACACACACAGCCTCAAAGCGTTTTTCCAAAACTGGGTAAGTTAAATTTTGCATAATAGTTATTCAAACTTAGTGTAACACACGACGTAAGTGTTCAGTTAAAACTTGCTATGTCCGGTCCTATATCCGAAGATAAATACAGGACATAAAACTCAGCACAATAAGTCAAGGAACAACTTACCTTTTCACAAGTCAAAATAAAACTTCAGAATCTCGCAAACCCGTTACGTCTGATCAACCAAACTGTAATGAACGCTTGTTAAAACAAAATGACTACCTGAAAGGGGCTGTAACTCAAGCAAAATTTGTCTTACCCTAGTTTTGGAAAAATACTCTTCAAATGAAAGAAGATGGTACATTTTGTTATTTTCAATGTAATTTCATTCAGTGCGCGATGTCTTTCATTCCGCCATCTGACCCAAGATAATTTGGAGGCACCCGAAATATTGAGACATACATAACCTTGTTTCCATCTCACCATTGCCGAGGGAGGCCCCCGTTTAACCCCTAGTTCACATCAGAATCTCACGCTCAAACCGAGACAAAACTCAGATTTAACTCTGTGCAACACCAGTCCTAGTAATTTATATCGGGAGAAAATATGTGTAGTCGCCGGACAAAAGGAGACACTTTGTGCATTTTGGTGGTATGGAGATATTGGTATTACCATATATTTATAGGTTATTAAAAGCCCTTTCATTTGGTGAAAAAAGGTTTGCTGAAGATTAGTAGAGAAGATAATTTATTAATGGTCTGTCAAGGACAGGAAGTGACAGAAACTGGTTTTGAGAAAAACACTTTCACAGTTTCAGCTTCTAGTTAAAATTACTGATGATGACTCGATTCAAAGTCAATTTTGAGGCATTTACCCTTCATTTGGAGAAGGAATAGTAAAGAGATTAAACTTTTCAAAAATGTTGAAAATGCAAAATCAATAGAATTGATCCTTTGATGCCTTTTAACAATTTTCTCAAGTCAGGCAGTGCCGAAATGTGCATCATTTAGTCAGGCCGCTACACAATATTGTACGAACTGTACTATGTCAACAGTATTGGTATTTATGCAACATACAAGTAATGAGTGAATGACTGCTTGCTCGTAGATATTATAACACATGTGATTCGCACTCTGCCATATTTTTTACTGAACACGGTCTTTTGTTTCGTACGATTGTTATGATTTATTGCGCTGCGTTCAGAAAGTTACGCTTCAATAACAGTCACTCCGCTATGCCAACAATGACATAACTAGTGATTGAAAGCCATACAGCTCTGATTATGTTTTCTTTGCGTTGTATATTTGTTTATGTTCGCGTTGGTTTCCACCAAATGATGTCTTTGGCAACATTTTCTCCCCAAAAGTCCCGGATGCCAGGTTTTTGATGACTTTTATCGTTGGCTGTGTTATTCTCCTGGCTGGTGGTGATACTGTTGCTGAAGATGTCGTCAGCAGCGGTTGGCTGGAGTAGTTGTATGCTGTTGTTGGCACGGGAGCAGAGCCCCCCCCTCCGCCCCCCCCCCACCTCCCCCAATGGAGGTCGAGGAACACACAATGAGAAACGCTACCTCACGTAATGTACTATTAATTTGTGACCTAGCCTTTAAAATGAAGACAAAACGTGACTGGTGGTGTTATAAAATGAGACCCGGGCAGTGCAGGCATGTTGGAAATTGGATTTTTCTCATATTTTCAAGTCCCTGGTCCTATTGGGGGGTAGGATCGAGTACCTAGTCTTCTCGGATAAGGACGAAAAAATTCGGAGGGCCCGTGTGCACGTTGCGCACGTTAAAGATACCTTGGCAGTTGGAAATCGTAAAGAGCAGGCCGAAAGGCCGCTGCCCGGGCAAAATTGAAAATTGAAATGAATAGATTAAGATTTATCCATATCATCCCCCCTCCCCCACCAGCAACAACAAAAATTTATTATTATTCATTATTAAATATATATTGTTATTAATAAATTTTCAAATATTATGTGAGTTGTAAACTGATGTGAGTTGTGAACTGCTGTGAGTTGTGAACTGTTGTGAATTGTGATCTGCGCCTAACAGGCTTCGTTACAATTTGCTCCAAGATAGAGAGAGAGAGAGTGAGTGAGACAGCGAGAGAGAAAGAAGCAGTGCAGTGTGTTTAGCGCCTCGCAGGCAGCTCCATTCTGCTCCGTGGTTGACATGAGATTGTGTGCATATTATGTACAATTAGAATGTGGGAGTGAATGCGTTTGTAAAGTAGTAAATAAGTTCTGTAAAGCGCTTAGAGCCTGTGGAACAGGGTTAAGCGCTATATAAATGCCATTTATTATTATTATTATTATTATTATAAAATGTGAGTGGATCTGACGAAATCAGGATGAAGGTCAAAGACCAAATTCCTGAGAAAACCTCTCTAGAGGTGGAAACATTTTTCATAGAACTTGAGATTTGCTTATTATAATATGAAAAATTGGCCGTTTTTCTGCATTCAATTAAAATATCCTGCTTAAAATCGTCTGAGAAATATTAAAAAAAAAATTTTTTTTTTTTTTTGAAGAGGTATAATGATTTCACCCTTAGTCGCTTTTGCCACATCCACCCACAAATATTAGAAAAATCACCCTTTGTTTGCAAGAGGAAAGTTGTGGACTTTCATCAGAACTGCAGAAATAGATTTTGTCGGTGTCATAATTCTTTTCTTGTCGATGGTTGTTTTGCTCTGGTAGTCTTCGTATGCAAACCAGCAAGTTTTGATGTAAGAAATTCTGAAAAGCAAAGAATTTAAACTAAAAGATCGTTAAATACAACGCTCTCAGTTGAAGTTTTTCAATTCTGCATGTCGTAAGTTCGTGCTGAAGGGTTTCCGAAACATGACTTTAACTAAGGTCGGAGAGAAGGGGGGAGAGAAGGTAGAGAGAGAGAGAGAGAGAGAGAGAGAGAAAGGAGGAGAAAGGGGAAAGACAGATGGGAGAGAAAGGGGAGAGAGAGAAAAGGGAAAGACAAGAGAAAGAGAGAGAGAGCGTGTGGAAAAGATAGAGGAGGTAAGAAAGAGAAAAAAACAACACAGACAGGAAGAAATACCGTGGGCGGGTGTCAGGTGGTTGTTTATAATGATTAATACACCGGAAAAAACCCAAATTGAGTTCATAACGCCTTCCCCCCCCCCACCCACGTTGCTAGGCAACCGACAGCCATCATTTAGTGATGACGTCAGGACGACTGGCACTAGAATAGTCATTAGTAATTATAGTGAGAAGGTGTTGTTCTCCTCCCCCCCCCCCCCCCCCCCCCCTGGCCCTTTTCTGCACACGTCAGCCATCAAACTTTCACAAGACAAGGCCGCTGCGTTATGTAACACACACACACATGCACACACACACAAAATTACGCTGCGCCTATCTTTAGTTTACGCTTTGCGTCATTCACAGATTACATACTCATGGCGTGTCATCAAAATGTGCTTCACTGTCTGTTCATTCATTACTTCTTTTTTTTTTTCGTTCTTTTTCTTTTCGTTTATGGGAGTTTCCTCCTGCTGTTTTCTAATTAACACGCGCCTGTCTATTGTCACCATTTCTTTTCCTGTTATTTTTAGCCTCTTTTAAGAGTACTTCTGACTCTTCCACTCTCACTCTCTCTCCTCCCTGTTTCTCACTCTCTCTTTTACGGTCTTTTTTTACTCTCTCTCGTACTGTCTTTTTTTTTACTCTCTCTCTTTCTCACCGCCTCTTCTCTCTCCCTAACTGTCCCTCCCCCCCCCCCGCCCCCTTCCATCCTTTTCTGTCTGTCTCGATTTTTTGTTCACTTTCTTTCTCTCTTCTTCCTTGCTTTCGTCTTTATCTCTCCCCCCCCCCCGCCCCCCTTCCCCCTCCATCCTTTTCTGTCTGTCTCGATTTTTTGTTCACTTTCTTTCTCTCTTCTTCCTTGCTTTCGTCTTTATCTCTCCCCCCCCCCGCCCCCCTTCCCCCTCCATCCTTTTCTGTCTGTCTCGATTTTTTGTTCACTTTCTTTCTCTCTTCTTCCTTGCTTTCGTCTTTATCTCTCCCCCCCCCGCCCCCCTTCCCCCTCCATCCTTTTCTGTCTGTCTCGATTTTTTGTTCACTTTCTTTCTCTCTTCTTCCTTGCTTTCGTCTTTCTCTCCCCCCCCCCGCCCCCCGATTCTCTCTTCTTTCTCTTTCTTATTTATTTCACCCTCTTTCCCTCTCTTTCTTCTTCTCTCCTCTTTCTCTACCTCCCTTCTCCCCCTCCCTCTGTCTCCTTCTTTTAAATACCACTTGACCTCTTCCACGAGCCATCCCACCCACAGCTACATGTATAATTTGCAACTCCTTTGATATTAGCCAGGGAACCTGCACCAAATGAACCTGTGTCGAATGCAGTCACCACTGCAACTGGGCCTATCAAACGGAACAAACAACAAAAATAAAAAAAACGCACCAACTTAACTGATCTTTTGACCCCCCCCCCTCCCCCATGTACCATCACGGCATCTTAGATCATCTGCAGACACTAAAAAGTTTAAAATTCCTGCGATGTCCCTGAAGACCATAGTGTGCAAAATTTCTTCTTTTCAAGGGCCTCAGGTTTGGAATTCTCTGTCTCTGTCTTTGAGAGAGATTGAAAATTGTAGGACTTTATACATCAACTGAAGAGTCATCTTACACTCGGAATGTCCATTTTCCCTGAGAATGCCTGTGTATTGTGTGTGTGACTATATGATATCAATATTGTAATGCGCCTAGAGCCTGGTTGTTAACGGGATGAAGCTCTATATAAATGCTGTGTATGATTATTATTATTATTGTTATTTAAAAGACAATTGTATTTACCGATATAAGCAACATTTTTAAAAGCCTGCCTGAAACGTGAATTAAACACAATTGGTGGACAGAGATAGGATTCTGGGTTAGATTACTTAGCACTTTAAAAATTAATTTTTTGAAACTGTCATTGACGCTGTAGTGGTTAGCTGGAAAAAAAAAAGGGAAAGTGGCAGGGGAGAGAGAGAGAGTGAGAGAGAGAGAGAGAGAGAGAGAGAGAGAGAGAGAGAGAGAGAGAGAAGGCACAGATTGTACTCCACTGAAATATTCCCGCCATTGCATTTTGTAATAATAAGATTCATAACTATTATTATTATTATCGTTACAACCAGCATGTTTGAGGAATTACCCTGTGTTATTTCAGCAGTTACACAGAGAAATAAGGCCTATCACCAAAGTTCGTATTCTGAATTTTGACGATTTTTGACTCCTCGGCTTCAGACATTCTTTCTCACTTTCCCCCTTTTTCTCGCACAGATGTTTTTTTTCTTATCAACCCAGTTCAGTTAGTTCTGAGACACGTCAGGCTGTACTCGGCCGTCTCTCTGTTTTCTGTCACACGTGACAGTTGCAGTGTTCCTGAAGGCAGTTGGTTGATGGAGTAAGCTTGACATCTACTTGAACTGGGAATACCAAAATCTTGCACGGTTTTTGATGTTTATGTAAGGAGAGAGAGAGAGAGAGAGAGAGAGAGAGAGAGAGAGAGAGAGTAAACTGTATTTCATACAATAGTTTGAGAGAAAGGAAAACAATGATGAGGACATGAAGAAAATATATGAGAGAGAGACAGACAGGCAGACAGACAGAAAGAGACAGGTGTGTGTATGTCTGTGTGTTTGTTTGTGTGAGAGAGGGCTAGGAAGAGATGGAGGGAAGAAAAAAGGAGGGCTAGGCAGAGGGAGTGTGTGTGTGTTAGAGACAGAGAGACAGAGAAAGGGAGGGGGGGGAGATAAAAAGTGAAGGAGTGAAAGAGAGAGAACGTGAGGGACGGAGAGAGAGAGAGAGAGAGAGAGAGAGAGAGAGAAAGTGAGGGGTTGAAGGAGAGAGAGAGAAAGAGAGAGACAGAGAGAGGATCTAAGAGAGAGAGAGAGAGAGAGAGAGAGAGAGAGAGAGAGAGAGAGAGAGAGAAGACACAGAGACAATGAAGTACATTTGGGCGGGTGTCAGATAGGACCCAACTCAAGTTTACACTGAATTCTAACAACATCAATATTTACTCACACCACCATTTTCAACGCCTGCAAATTACAGTGTACTTGTGTAAGGTATAAACACGGGAACACACCGAGTCACCGCTTGACGATGGAGGGTTGACGTAAACAACAGTGTGTTGCATTATGTTTCCACATGGCAAAGGTTTCCTCTTGTACAACTTGTAGAACCAGCATGGTTTTTGGATACTGGAACCAGTTTCGGTGTGTGGTCAGGGAATAAAGGCCTAACTCCAGATACGGCTTTATGTTTCACATGGCAAAGGTTTCCTTTTTTAGAACCAATAATAGTCTTGGCGTAGTGGAACAAGTTTCGGTGTGTAGTCAGGGAGTAAAGGCGTAACTCGAGATACGGCTTTTTGTCACGGATACATAATTAATAATGGTGTGAATCACAGAGTAAAGACTCATCTTGTGTCAGCTTTTTTTTTCTCATTTTAACTCGAATATTATTATGAGTCACTTAATTTCTACAAAATTAAAAACAACATCAACAATGAATAAACGGGGCCAATCGGTTTTGCTGCACGTAGGAAGGTTTTTTGGCTTATTCAGTATGTTTATCCTGACTCATAAAGGAACAATTAGTTCACCCACGCGCTCCGTCCCATGGAGATGTAGTTAATACTAAGTATGCTGGCAAGCAGAAAAACAACACCAGAGTGCATGTGATTTCAATATGAACAATGATAAATGGAAGTAATGGTGACTAGGAATGAGATTAATTGGAAATCTTGTGGACTTAGGTATTTGTGAACATTTCCGATATCCTTTAATTGGTGGCATTAGAGCTATAATAATATAGTAAGAGCAAGAATGTATGTAGGTGTTCATTAATTTCTTTTTATATTTCTGAATGTTTCATCAACAGAGCTTGTTCAGAAAAGAATATTCTGGTAAATCTTTACTGAATCAACAAAGGAGAAGAAAGGTAAAGAGGGTGTGTGTGTGTGTGAGAGAGAGAGAGAAAGAGAAGGGGGGGGGGGAGAGAGAGAGGGGGGAGAGAGATAGAAAGAGAGGGAGAGAGAGACAGAATAAAGAGAGGGAGAGAAAGGGGGAGAGAGAGAGAGAGCGAGTGATGAGAAGAATAAATGGAATTATACTGCTTAAACAAGAACAGTAATTATTTGTACAACTACGAATATGGTAATACATGTATAACAGTATATTATAAGACAGTAAGACAGCTGAAGGGTTTTAACAGCAGCAAGGAAAAAAGAACAACTATTTGTAAAGTTAAAGGAAAACAACATTACATGACTAACACTAACAGCGTCAGCAACAAAGACAACAACAACATTGCACAAACGACAACATTTTCAACAGCAACAATAACAACAACATCAGGAAAAGGAGCAGCAAGACCATCAGCAGGAACCACAACAGCAACAACACAGTGCAACACAAGCAGCAGCAGCAACAGCAAAAACGAAAAAACGACAACATCCTCAGCAACAGTAGAAGTAACAAAAGCCAGTAACATCAGGAATAACATCAGCAGCTGCAACAACAACAACAACAACACAACACTAGCAGCAGCAACGAACGACAGCAACAGCAAATGTGACAACATCATCAGCAACAATAGGAGTAACAAAAACGACATTACACAATCAGCAACATCAGGAAGAACAGCGGCAACAACAACAACAACGACAACAATAGCAATAACAACTAGTCACAATAACAACAATAGCATAGCACGGGCGGCAGTAACAACAACAACAAGAACAACACAAAATAAACAACAGCACAGCCCGCAACAACAACAACAACAACGACAACAACGAATACAACAACAACAACAACGACTACAACAACAACATCAACAACGACTACAACAACAACAACGAATAAAACAACAACAACAACAATAACGACTACAACAACAACAACATCAACAACGACTACAACAACAGCAATAACAACAACGACAGCAACTACAACAACAAAAGAACAAAGAACAGATCAACTTGTTCGTCCACCCCCAGGTATGCTACACAATAATTATCGCTGATTGACTATAAACAACGTCAACAAACCCGGTTCAGCTGAGTGCTCGTGCACGGCGCGTGTGTCTGTCTGTCAGCCATCCACCCACATCCGCACAGATGATGTCAGCAATTCCAAAGTCCAGGGGTTAGTGCTCTGGTGCTGACAAACTCAGGTCTCTATTTTTCTTTTTTAATATCTTTCTGCTCCAAAGCCAACAACATTCATGAAAGTAAAAGTGTATTACTATGGAAGTCCACAATTTTCAGAAACATGAAGTATTTCCAGTTAGGTAAAATAAATCTGGTTAATGTGATTGTTTACATAGTGGGGTCTTTGATTTTTAGTAGTTTAAAGCGGATGGTAGGTCAAGTATTTGATACGGTACCAACTTTTTGAAGCCCTCTCTCTGTCTCTGTGTGTGTCTGCGTGTCTCCCTCTGTCTGCCCGTCTGTCTTTCTCTCTGTCTTTCTCTGTCTCTCTCCCTCTGTCTGTCTTTCTCTCTCTCTCTCTCCCTCTCTGTCTCTCTCTCCCTCTGTCTCTCTCTCTCTCCCTCCTTACAACAGCAGAACAACGTTATGTCCACTTTTTTTTTTTTTTAACAAAAATTGAGTCCAGGTCATCAACGAACCTCAGTTGGCAGCCGGTATAACTCCTTTTAATTTGAGGTCTATACGTTATCCACAAATACAAATTTTAATAGACGAGAATACTCAATATTTGTTTTCCTTGTTTTATTTATAATATTTATTATTTTTGTGTGTGCGTTTGTTTTGCAGTGCTTCGGCAAGGACGGTTGTCCGAGGTGGATTTAGGGTTAACTTTTGGGCAGTGTTATCTAGTTTGAGGCCCGAAGCAAAAAAAGACCACAATGGAATTTTTGTGTTTCACTAAGGGCATCTGTCCCTGCCGAAGTTTTCTCTGAAAGAAAAGAAAAGGTTATTTTTCCATGCATCAAACTAAACACTTCCCTAATCCTGTTCTTAACGCTAACCCATGTGGACAACTGTTCCTTCCTAAGTACTTAAAAAAGACAGAAGATGTTTTTTTTCCTAAACATCAAGCTAGACATCACTATCCGAACTCTATCTATATCCCTGCTGGTGGACATGTCTGGTAGGTTCTACCTCTGTCCTATCACACTGTTTCCCTAACGGATTGTTCTGACAGTGCGTGTGTATGTGTGTGAGTTATGTTCTTATTTACAGGCAATGTTGTGTGAGCAATGTGCGTGTGTGCGGTATGCGTTAAAGACCTGTGTGCCTTAAATGTTCTATTTACAGTTGTACTTTTACTGAGCCTGTGACAACAGATTTCCTGGCAACAGGATAATAAAGTCATATCTTATCTTATCTTATATTCTGTCCGTTGTCTTGCTTCTTGTTAGCACAGTATGGCCGTTATCGTGTGGATCTGCTTGCCCCTAACTCAAACCTCTATCCCTACTCCAAAATCCATAGAGACAGCTGGCCTTAACGAAACACAGTCATCCTTTTATTTATGAAGACGAGTTCAAAGTTTGAAACCAAATTTCTTGAAAGAGGAGTCAACGGAGTTAGAACACTTTCGTTATTGAGTTGAAGAAATTGCTAATTTTGTTTAGGTCTTGATTTTATGAGCTTCGCTGCCATTGGCATTTACACCTCACTTTTTCTTGTTTTTTTTTTGTTTTTTGGGTCTGTTTTTTTATTGTGTTATTTTGTGGTAGGGATTGATGTTTTTAGAATTTTGCTCGGGGAGTGGCCTTGTTCGGCCTTCTCTTCTCGACTTTCAACTGCCAGGGCATCTTTAAAGTGTGGAACGTGCACGCGGGCCCTCCCAGTTTTTCGACCTTATCCTAGAAGACTAGGTGCTCGATCCTACCTACCATAGGATCAGGGACCGAAGTTTTTTTTAAAGAAGGAGAGAGAAAGAGAAATTGCTAATTAGCCTAAATGAAATCATCACTTGTTTCGTTTTAGTTTTCAAATCTTGTAAAATAGAAAGTATAGGAAACGAGGAAATAGAAGACAGACTTTTCAGGCGTTTGTAAACTTTGGCATGGCAAAGCACAGCCTTCTTTTTTTTATCATCATTTCTTTCATTCTGATAACATTCAAGATTCCAGGCTCCCTCGAAGAATGTTTTTCCCGAGATGGAGCACAGTGTTTTGATATCGTTTAACAAAATTAACGCATAATTTATCAATTAAAATTCTTTAGTGATTGTGTTTTGATAAGAACTTTTATGTTCGTGAAAATGAAACTAGGACATCTGTGTTCAGGATGACTTTTAAGTTGTTATGCAAATGGCTTCATTGGAAATAAACTGGAATATGGAACTGAGTTCGTGGTGTGTTGTTTTTCTGAAGAGAAATCATTTATTGCTTTCAAGTACACAATGTCATGCAGTCTAAGGGGAAAGTAACCTGTCTGTCCCTCAGTCCATCCGTCCGTCTGTCTGTCTGCCTGCCTGCCTGTTTATCTGTGCCTCCATCCATCCGTCCTTCCGTTTGTCTCCCTGTCTGTCTGCCCATTTGTCCGCCCGCCCCTCCATCATTCCAACCCTCCGTCCGTCAGCCCGTCTGTCTGTCTGACTCATTCTCTAGGTCTGTCCATCCGTATCTCCGTCTTTCTGTCTCTCTATCTGCCTCCTTCCTGCTTGTTTGCCCGTCCCTCCGGCCGTACCTTCGTTCTTTCTATCTCTTCGTCCATTCGTCTATCTGTATAAAAGTGTTTTATCTGTAATAAAGAATCAAGAAAAGTTCTGATATTGACTAATGTTTTCAGTATTTGAGAATGTATTATGGGTCTGGGGTTTTCAGAGTGTTAAGTTATTTTGCTTTGCTATTATCTCTGCTGTTGCTTATATTTATAATATTCTATGACCAAAAGCTGCAAGGATACCAAAATAACACGGGGAATTCGGTGACGCTGATAACCCATAAACTCTGCAAGGCGAGGGGCCCTATGTAAACTAAATAAGTATGCTCGAAAAGGGAGCCAGACTGTTGTTAGGGGGCCGCAGTAGTTACACAGTAAGCTATGGATGAGCAGTGAACGAAGCTCAGTATTTTCTCTGTTCGGCTTTGTAATTACACTACGCCCCCCTAACAACGGGAAACCAAATAGGGAAAACCTTACATGTGGAAAAAGAATTGAAAGGGGAGTTGTGTGCGTGTGTGGGGGGGGGGGGCTCATGTGTACGGTCCTCAAGTTTTGCTGGTAAACTGGTTTTATTAAAATTTCCTTCAACAAAGTATATTATATCTCTCTCTATCCCTTGTCCTGTGGACCGTTGGGGATGCCACAGGTGATCTGGCAACCAGCATATGTTATAATTATATATAATATGATCATGTAAAAAGCGAAAATGGGCAAATGTGAAATGCTACTTGAAGCATCAATGTCCGACCATGGACATTCACCATTCTAATGACCGTACGTTCGTACAAGGGAATAGATGGGGTTGAAGCCAAAAGTATGAAAAACAAAATATTATATGGGATAAAAAGGGAAATGACTTTGAAATTGCCAAAAAAATCGAGCATACTTCACTTTGTACATGGCCCCCTGAGAGATCTGATACCTCCTTATGAGTTTGATGCAAGTTCCTTGATGAGAGGTAACAAGTCTGTGGCTGTGAGATTTGGGGTTCTGGTTTATTTATGTTGTCTCGTGTGTCTCCGGCTAATTATAGCAAGTTTTGCGGACTAAATATCAGTGGTTTTCAACCAGTTTCAAACCTGGTGTTTTCCCCCTTACATTAATGCCTCTTGGCTTTATCTCTTCATCCCCCCCCCCCCCAAAGAAAAACAACAACCAGGAGTTCGTTCGAAAGAGAGAGAGAGAGACAGACAGACAGACAGACAGACAATGAGAATTTATAAGTGAATGAACGAAAAAGTGAGAGAGAGAATGAACGTGTGCGAGAGAGAGAGAGAGAGAGAGGGGGGGGGCAGGGGAGAAAATGAGAGAGAGAGAGAAAATAAATGAATGATAGAAAAAGTTAGAGTGTGAGAGAGAATGAGTGTGTGTAAGTGAGTCGAGAATGAGTGAAAGAGAGAGAGAGAATGAGAAAGAAAGCAAGAATGAGAGAGAGAGAGAGAGAGAGAATGAGAAAGACAGCAAGAATGAGAGAGAGAGAGAGAGAGAGAATGCGAAAGAAAGCAAGAATGAGAGGGAGAAAGAATGAGAAAGAAAGCAAGAATGAGAGAGAGAGAGAGAGAGAGAGAGAGAGAGAATGAGGAAGAAAGCAAGAATGAGAGAGAGAGAGAGAGAGAACCTCTGGCACAGCTTAAGAACAAACTCGTGTATTATAGATACGTTACTGATTCGTCAGACACCCTATCAGAAAAGAAAATGCATTACAACAGCAGTGCAAAATAGACTCAACAAAAGGGGAAAAGTTGTCAAATTGGCAAATTCTGAAGTCTGTTGCATATTTCCTCTCTGTGGTAGGTATGTTTGAGTGTATGTTTGGATTCAGTGTCGTAGCCTGGTATGTCATGTTTTTGCTTTTCAAATTGTTTCCCTGAGCGAAGCTTTCAAATGAAACTGACAGTACTGTAAGCCAACTGACAGTTGATATTTGTCATTTCCACCAGCCGGCTTGCCGGCTGCATGTCTCCCGGTATTGTGTCTGCCTGTCTTTCGGTCTGCCTGTCTGCATGTCTGTCTGTTTTTTTAACCGCTCTATCTATCTATCTGTCTATCTATCTATCTATCTATGTGCCGGTCTGTCTGCCTGTCTGTTGATCTATCTATCTATCTATCTGTGTCTGTCTGTCTGCTTGCTTGTCTGTCTGTCTGTCGGCCACCTGTCTGTCTGTCTGTCGGCCACCTGTCTGTCTGTATGCTTTCTTACTTGCTCGCCTGCCTGAATGTCTTTTTGTCTGTCTGCTTGTTTGCTTCCTCGCTCGCTTGTCTGTCTATCTGTCTGTCTGTCCGTGTTTGTGTGTGCCTGTCTGTCTTTGTCTATTTGTCTGCCTGTCTGCCCCCTTGTCTGTTTGCCCCTCTACCTATTTGCGAGTCTCCATGTCTGTCTTTTATGTTTCTGTCTGTTTGCCAGCCTGCATATTGTAAATCTATGAAATTCTGAAATTTCAGCCCAAATGTTGTTATTTCAATAAATAAAGGAGCCGAGAAACGTGAGAATGAAACAAAACTGATGGCATTTTTGTACCAAAAAGAGTGTAGCAAAACAGCCCGTGGTTTAGAGCCCAAAGTACAATTCAGGACGATAACCTTCTGGATGGGAAACATCATGTCCTGCGTTGTTGTTTGTCTCGATATTTCTGAGTGAGGAAAGAGAGGCTGAACCTGCCATGTATCTGTCTGCTCACCTTGTATCTGTCTGCTCACCTTGTATTCTCTTTAACCTTCGCCGTATGTTGTGGGTATAATGGACCCAGAAGCAACTAAAAATGTTTATAATTATCTAATTTCTGGGAAATATTTTTCGTGAAATTCCTGGTTTTCCTCAATAACGTCAATGCCTATCTTCGTCCAGTTTTTGAATTTTACAATATGCATGTACGTGCTCACCCACGCAAATGCATTTTTACTATCCCCACCTCTAGTGCGGGGCTGGCGTCCCCAACACGAGCGGGTCCCCAGGTTGTGGGTAGGGGAAGGCCTGGAGATATGTAGGGTGGCTGTGAATATTGAATATGCGGTCCCGAACAAAACTGTTAAAAGGTGCAGATGGGGCTCCCAGCCAAGGAAGGCAATCCATCTAGGAGAGTAAACTTTAACAAATCTGTAGAGATCAGCTACATCAGCCCAGTAAGGCAACTCATCAGGGACAGAATACTCCAAAAAGAAATCTCTCGCGGAAGACAGACTTTTCTTGACCTTAATGGTGCATAACAAAACAAGATGCACACCACTATTATATAGCACAATACTATTCCCACCCGTACGTCATGGGGCCACACAGACACCATATTATTTTTTAAAGAGGTTTTATTGTCGTTCTAAAGATGGTTTTATTGTCATACCCGAAGTCGTACGTCCTGTGGTCTCAGATACACCACCAAGCCAAAGAGGATTTTATTGTTATTTTGGTGTCAAAACGATTCTTCTTCTTCTTTTTTTTTTTTCAAAAGAGGGTTGATGTTATTTATGAACATGCCAAGAGAAATATGTTTAGACCACCTGTGAGATACTGAACCAACGTAATCCTTACGTAAGAGGTTTCATGTGGAGCTTTTCATGTGGTTCCGGAACATGATGTTTATGGATGTCAGCTAGTAAAGTACACACAAAATATACCAGTGGTTTTTAACCTTTTGAAATCTGTGTTCCCAGCTGTAGGTGTGTATTTTCTGGGGTTTTTTAAGAATGAAAATGTAACAAAACAAAACTCACACCAAAATAAAAAAGAAATTTACGACCTCCCTAGAGCTTTACTGCGTATGTTATATTGTGTGCGTGAGTGCGTGTATAAATATGTTATGACACATTCCTACGTAATTTACCAGTGTGGTCTGCGTTGGTGTTGTGTTGGTTTGAAACATTCTGTTTTTCGTATAATGCGTCTTAGAATGAGCGGAACCACACTTGATTTTTTTCTTCATATGAGTTTGTAAGCCTCCTGTAAGTCTGCCTTCCTGTCTGTCTGCCTATTTGTCTAAATATCTGTCCGCCCTTCTTTCTAATTGTCTGTTCCCACCCGTGTGTCTATCTGCCCACCCGTTCTTTCTGAACGTCACAGCCAGATGCTGCCAGCAAAATGTTCATCTAGGAAATAATGACAGAAGCTGACTGTGTCTGACCAGGCTTGGTACGACAGGCTCTTCCTGGATTTACTATGAAAATACAGGACATTGTGGTGTGCACTTCTTGTCTACCAGCAGCTGACTGTGTCGCTCCAGGCTTAGTATGATACCTCCCTTACTCCGTCAAGCTCTATAAGCCTATTTACTTGGCTTTACTATTTGGTACTGCAGCGGGATGCAGGAATGCGCCAGATTACATGATACAAACACGTCCTTCACCAATATGATCGTTACAGAATCTGATTACAGCAGAGCATTCTTTGCTGCGACTCCCTGTTGCGTCAGTCTGTCAGGGGTACATCCAAGATCTGTGCCATGCTACGGAAGAAGACGGTTTCTGCCAACACACTTTTACAAGGGGACACACAAAAAAAACAACAACCAACTGTTGACTCGATTTATTCTGTGTTCAGTTTCCACTTTGATACCTTATATAAAATAAAGACTGTTGTTACCCAAGCGTTTTGTGCTAGTGGAGCTATTGTTATAAATACATACGCCCCCCAAGCGTTTTGCGCTAAGGACGCGTACATAATTAAACGTACTATCCCTAACCCCGTCTTTATCCTCAGCCCTAAATCTTATCGAATCCCTAACCCTGGTCCTTACCTTTTCAACCAAAAAACAGGAGGAAAACAAAAAGAAAATCTGAAAGAATAATCAGTTTAGGTTCTTGAGCAAAAGTACGTATTTCATTCAAAGCCTTTTGTGGCTCCAGAGCTAGAGAGCTCCTCCCAAAATACTCCTTACAACAGCCTTAATTAATTTTTTTTTCGGATTTTTTGTTTGTTTTGTTATCCACCTGTAATTTTGGTTGAAAGGGTGGGGCGGGGGATGGGTGGTGGGGGTTAGGGATTTGATAAGATTTAGGGTTGAGAATAAGGACAGGGTTTGGGATAGTACGTATATGCACGCGTCCCCAGCTCAAAACGCTTGAGGTGCGTACGTACTTATAACAATAGCCAAAAACTAGTAATCGTACGAAATTCTAAATAAGATAGAAAGACGGGTCAAATTTCATCAGTAAAATTTTGTTACAACGTCAGTCTGACTAGATCGGTGTATACGGTGTTTTGCCGTAAAAACGGCTGATCTGTCTCGTGAAGGAACAACCCGAATACTTTCTTGCCCCGACGTATCGAAACTCAGAAATGTTCTCTTTGATCGAGATAAAATAATGCTTGTATGACAGGTTTCCCAGAGTCTCTCTTTGATGGTGTTTTCTTTCAGATTGTCTCACGGGTTGCATTCCGGAGGGGGTATTCTTGTAGAGAATTGAGTGCTAGATTTGGATCAGGTTTTGAGTGTGTTTATCAATCACTATAGACTTCCTGGCGGAGATAGTTTTCGTTGGTGATAGGGAAATAGAATGATATTCGCAGAAATAGTTTTTGTTGGTGATAGGGAAATAGAATGATATTCGCGGAAAACAGTTTTTGTCGTTGATAGATAAATAGATAGATGGATGGATGGATGGATGGACGGACGGACGGACGGGCGGGCGGACGGACGGACGGACGGATGGATGGATAGATAGATAGGTAGGTAGGTAGGTAGGTAGGTAGGTAGGTAGGCAGGCAGGCAAGCAGGCAGACAGACAGACAGAGAGACAGAGATAGATAGATAGAGAGAGAGACAGACAGACAGACAGACAGATAGACAGATAGATAAATGATAGATCGATAGATATATATAGAGAGAAATGGATGGATGGATGGTTGGATGGATAACTGTCTGGGGGCAGACGGACGGACGAACGGATGGATATGGATGGATGGATAGAAAGAGAGAAACGGCCAGACAGCTGGATAGAAGGATGGATGGTGATTGGGCATCTAGGTAGACAGTTACGTAGGTAGTTAGGTAGGTAGATAGGTAGGTAGGTAAGTCGGCAGGTAGGTGTTTGTTCACTTTCGAGTGAAAGAATAAATTATAGTGATATTTTCAATTGTAGTAAATTTACTACAGATAAAGGTGAGGAAAGATCGGTTATGTAGGGGGGGGGGGATTGAAAATGATGACTGTTGCTGGCAATTACAAGTTGTATTTGACTGTATACTATAATAAGTAAGTGTATAAATGCTGCAGGGAGCGGAGAGAGTGAACGACCATGCATTTTGTCTGTTTGTTTGTTTGTTTAATGTTTTGTAAGATTGTTCACATGATTCTTGTGTGTTTTTGAATTGGCCGCCAGGCCTATAATAAACTAAACTTGAAACTTGACTTCTGTTTGTGCTATCCAGGCTTAATAATGTAACATAATACCACTGAATAGAGGCTTAGTGGCATCATTTCCCAAACTTAGAAAAATCGAATCAAGAACAGAGGGAGGACAGATCCCAACTGAGACCCAGGAAACACCTAAGCCCCCCCCCCCCCAGTGGCCCTGGGCGCTTGGAGTTTTAGAACCGCTGATTTAGAGAGACCCAGGAGAAAGAAAACCGTTAACCTCAGTGACCCTCAGCTTGTTTGGTTTCAGGACCGCTGTCGTAGAGAAGATCCCGGAGAGGGAAAACCCGCAAGCTCAGTAGTCTACAGCATTATACATGCAATGGTTCTCAATGTGACTGGGTGGTGATTTGGAGGCGAACACTTTACAGAATGTACAAAAATTTCTGGTTATCCACTGTGATTCATATAGATAGCAAGCACCTCAATGAATCCTCTCTACAAGATCTGGGAGTTGTGAAAAGTCCATTGTTTGTAGGTTGCATTTGATGAAAAATGATTCCGTTGTTTTTTTTATTTGGATGATCAAAACATATAGGTAGAATGCGCATATCCACCATCTTGTCTGTCCGGACCCATTTAAGGCGTCGCGAACCAATCGGCGGCGAGTTCACTACTGTAAACAATGACACGTGTGTATACAATTCTTTCACTTCCTTTCTCTTGTTTACACGGATGATAGGGAATCGGACCAGTTTGGATACATCCTTTGCACCCCTGTCACAACAGTCAACTGCAATGCAACCGGCAGACATTTTAACTGCTTAGACACATCTCGAAATTACACTCATCAGCTGATCCACCGGCCATCCTGTTTGGCGGAAGTACAAAACACAAACTCTGTGACGTCATGCGCATTCTACCTATAGAGTCGGTAGTAAGATATTAAAGCTTTGAAAATAACACCAACATCATAATTTGCGTGTAGTTTGTGCATTTGTGGATTCATTTGGAATTGAGTAGGGACTGAGGGAGGGGGAGGGGCGATGAAAGGCAATTTGGGGCCTCAGGGGGGGCGATTAGCTCAAAAAAAGATTGAGAACCATTGATGTATGGTTTTGGGACAGCTGCTGACCTAGAGTACGCCCCGCCGAGAAAGAAAAGCGTCCATCCCAGAGACCTTCGACACGTTTCAGTTTGAGAATCGCTGAGGTAGAGAAGAGATAGTGTATCAGGGCAATAAGAAATGTAAGAACCTATTATGTTCTATCAGCGACTGCTGGCAAAATTGTTTCCTTCATTCTCTAATTGGAAAATATTGGATTCAGACAGAGCTTAAGCTTCTTTAATCTGAGTGCCGCAAGCAATTTGGACTGTCACCTTTGGGTAATTCTACACTCTACACAACGTAAGAGTTGATAGTGATCATAGATAGATAAGGAAGGACAGGGTAGTTAGGGAATGACAGTATGTAGACAGACATACCAGTACAGATAGATAGAGAGAAAGACAGACAGAAAGACAGGTGGACAGACGGACAGGTAGACAGACAGACAGACAGACGGTCGTGCGGGCGGTCAGGCAGATTGATGGACAGACGAAGAGGCAGATACATCGTCGGACGGAACGGACGGGCAGATAGACAGACGGGCGAAGGGACAGAAGAATGGATCGATATGTGTATGGATGATGGATCTATGGATGGATAGATGGACTGATGGAGAGATGGATAGATGGATGGGTGGGCGGATGGACGGACGGACTGACGGAATGGCGCCGACACATGTATGGAAGGACAGACGGGCTGACGGATAGCCGGATGGATGTACAAGCAGACGGAGAAGTAAACACTCAGGGAGACGGATAAGCAGAGCAAAAGATAAGCATGTAGACCGACTGACAGACAGACAGACAGATACTTAAGGTAGGAGAGACGTCAAAAGTTTATGTGAATGGATAGATAGATATGGATGAATAAAATGCGCACTCGCTCCCCTGCCACTTCCCACACACATAAAAAAAAACAAAACAAACAACCCGAAAAAAAAGGCCACCTATGACGTCATCCAAATTCTATGCCATTAATTTGTCACTCCTACAGTTACAATTTCAGTGACATTTCTCTGTCAGTTTTGCCTTTGATGTTGTGGATGTATTGACGTCGTATGTAGTTGCTGTGGTTATTTCTGGTTGTTGCTTTTGTCTTTCTTGGCTAACGGTACTGGGGAAAGAGGATATTTTCTCTGGCTGAATTGTGAGCTGTTAGAAATTAAGGATGAGTAGGTCTGACGTGGTTGACATTTATTTAGATATATGTATAGATAGATACAGGCAGACATTTAAACAGACAGATAGTCAGACAGACCAAATTTAGATAGACAGACAAATTAAATACAATTAGATGGATGGATGGATGGATGGATGGATGGACGGACGGGCGGACGGATGGATGGATGGATAGACAGATATATAGAAAGATAGATAAATAGATACATACGGACATACAGACAGACAGGTAGGCAGGCAGGTTGGCATTCACACAGACAGACTTACATATACAGACAGACAAGCAGGCAAGTGGATAGGAAGATAAGATACGTAGGTAGACAGGGAGGCAGGCAGTTATATGGGTAGATAAGTTGGTACATGGATGTATCATCTTTCACCTTTCACCTAGGCGTTGTCCACCCACTGCAGGATGTAGCCCCTCCCCCCCCCCTCCGACAATGCTTTCCATTCTCTTCTGTCTGTTGTTTTCCTCATTCATGTTGTTCCTCCTCTCTTTGTAATGTCCTCCTTCCATCTTCTTCCTGGTCGTCCTCTTATTCTTTGTCCTGTCCTTGGCTGCCATTCAGTGCAGCGTTTTGTCTACGTGTTGTCATTCATCCTCCCCACGTGCCCGGCCCAATTCCACTTTTGTTATAGCATGAATTCCACTACATCTTTTAGTTTTGTTGGATGTATACGTAAAGAATAATAAGAGATTATCCTCATTATATGATAAAACATTTTCTTGTGTGTGTCTTTAATCGTTAACTGTCCAGAACTCACCAATTAAAAGAAAAACAAAAAGCCTGTGAAAACATGCAATGTATTCTAAGTGCAGCTTTTTTTGATGGATGGATGTCGAGAATCGACAGATGAAACAGCCAAGAAACATTAGAAATCAGTTGTTGGCCCTCTGATAGAAAACCCGGCGGGTGACGTAAATACCACGCTTGTCACAGCCTCGTGCACTTTTTGTTTTGACGCAAGAATTTAAAACAGCTCCAAAAAACAAAGCCTGGAATTCACTGTTCAGGGATCTCGTGTTTTCCGAGGGTTTGGCTCGTGGGGACATCTTTCAAGATTCTCATTTTTAGGATGTCAGTTCAGGCAATTTCCTTACATATTTTCGTTTTAAAATAATTATCTTTCGTCTAAAGTTCTCTTGACAAGGCATAAGGTAGTCTTTTACCACAGGGAAAGATCAATCTCGCTATGTGCAAACTTTTTGAGATCTACGATGACATTTATGCCCGGTCTTCTTTTCGTCACCAGGAACGATCAGGGGGAGATATCTGGCCGAGTTTTGTCATCTTTCATCTCGTTTGTCAGAGATTTCCCCGAGCTCTCTGCTCGTAAAGTGGTGCTCAATGCTTTTGCATACCGTTGTAAAGCTTTCAGCAGTTTCATAATGTATTGCCGAGAGCCTGGTATAGAGCTTACAGCCACAGCGAAATAATACGATACAGTTTCACCCTAAAATGGAGATGACCCGTGGACTTGAAACAAAAAAAATGATGAGCGCATGTCTGTCCGTGTTCTGAAACCTCACAAGTGTATTCGCACAACCGCAAATGACAGCGGAACCTTTTTGTTTTATTTTATCAAATATTCTTTGCTGGCGTTGCACTGAAAAGGACGGTACACACTCCAAGTTAGGTTAAGTTCACTTTTTAGCATCCTTTTGTAGAATGAAAAATATGCTCTCCTTTTCTGTCTGTGTTATAATTTTGCACAAGTAATAGCTGAATAGTTTCATTTATTCATCACAAAATGACAATTGAAGACAAGATGAAGTGGGCCATGGGACACAACCCCAAATATTTCCAAATTTTGGTTGTACATGTACGGTATTTTTGCTTAAAACATCAAAAGTTCCAAAAATGTTTATCTGTATAACTGAAAATGTATTGAAGGTGAGGAATACATTTCAAAGAAAACATTATTTTCCCTTGTGTTGTAAAATAAAGGCCTTCCTTACATGGCCATCGGGATGCTTTTTCAGACCAGATGGACGCAAAATGCCCAGATTTAGTTTCTCTGTAAAGCATGTTTTTGCTTGTCCTTTTTCACAATACTTCACATTGACTAAGATTGAAAAATCAAAACGGAAATAATAGTGTGCTCTCGTTTCTGTTGTCTCATTGAGAAACAGTAATGTCAAGTGTTACAAAACAATAGGCCTACATATCAAACAAAACCAAATAATATGACATGGCTTGGACGTTTTTCTGTCGACATTCACTAAACCCACTGATGTACACGTATCATTATTTTGTTATGAAATGAACTCGTTTGAAGAGCTTAGACCCAGACCCCTACTACTTCTGTACCGTTACTAAGTCTACGTGGAATCCAAGACAAACGGTCTTGTTATACATGAAGAGAGCAGGAAATAGGCCTATACTGTCTTCATTCCGCGTTAGCTAACTTAGGATTGTTATTAATAGAGTGAGATACTTTGAAAGAATTATTATTTCCCGAGTCATTCCATGGACGGAGAACACTTTCTGATCAATATCTCAAGTTTAGCTTTATTTTTTTTTCGGTGACTTAGACAGAATATATTTAGAGCCAAAGCTCTTCAACTCTACTGACAAAAGCTCTTTTAAAATATGTCTGCGCACACCTTTACGTCTCTCTGTGCGCAATATGATATTTTGTAGAATTTAAGGCCCAGCGGTTAAAAAGCCTTTCCTGATTACACTGGAGGCCTTACTTCCTTTATAATATGATGATATTATTATTCCATTTACGACTGCCACAGACTGTTTCAAGAACAAAATTTTCAAAGAAACCATGCGTATGTTCATTTAACAAAATAATTTGTCAAGGCGATAGTTAAGTGATGATCTAGAGTGGGGGTGGTTGCGTTGCAGCGTGAAATGAGGTTGGCTGGTAGGATGATAGGTTAGTTACTTCAAAGACTGTTTCATTCGCGTGTGGGTCTCGGCTAGTTATATCATAAAAAATGGGACATGGTGCAATTATTTTATTTCATAGACTGTGTTGCCTTCATCATCATCCCTGTTAGGAAATTTGCATGAAGTACTTTGATGATGTTATTCAAAGTGAGGTATCATACGCTAGCTTAGAAATCATTGAAGAAAAAATAATAATCAAATACCTTTCATGCCACACAAGATTTTAGTTGGTTAGAGAATTCCCCAGTCTTCATTATTTTTGCACGCATCCAATTTCATTAATTCCACCTAATTGAATTTCAGTTATTGAAAACGATCGCTTTGTACGCAAAATGGAGCCATTTTATAATGTTATCGTCATTAATTCTGAGCTATTCGCTTAAAACAAAATGAAGACATTAACACAGAATTGACTACTAAGTTGTGCGGCTGAGCATTGCGTCCGATTAACTGAGAGAAAATTATTTCAGTTTGGGATCTTTAAAAGTTGGAACCATTGAGAAATGAAATTATCTATGCCAGCCGGGATTTTTTTTTTTTTTTTGCTTCTGAAGATGGCTGTGTTTCATAATAATAGGCTGATGTTTACTTTCAAAGAAGAAATATATTAATGCCCTGATAATTGTGTTATGCTGTTAAAACCAAATGAAAGTTATCAAAACGCCGTATCACTCAGAATGTCTGTTTTAACCGTTGTCATTAATTATATTTTTAAAAAAATCTGGATTACTTTTGCCTTTTTATGTCGGGTGTCTTTGATTGGCGCCGCTGGCTGGGTGGGCTATATATTAGAGATTCCAGGTTCAAATGTCGCTGGGGACGGGTTCCAATTTGAAGGAATTTTTTTCCTGGCGTTCCAAGGGCCCTGATTCACGGGCAGCACAGTTTCTGATCTTAAAATAGGCTAATAGTGCTGGAAGGGATCCTGATAATTATTGTGCTATGTTGTTAAATGCAAATGAATGTTATCAAAAGGTCGTATTGCTCAGAATGCCAGTTTTAAGCGTTGTCAGTAATTATTAAGAATCTGGATTCTTTCTGCTTTTTTCTTCTTCTTCTTCTTTTTTTTTTTTTTTCATATATCGGCGATCTTTGATTGGTGTCGCCAGCGTGGTAAGCCATGTGTGAGAGATTCCAGGTTTGAATCTTGCTTGGAAAGAGTTCCCACTGAGCTGTTTTTGCAGGACGTTCCGAAGACACTCATTTCATGGGCGTCGTCGACTCTGACATTAATATAGCCTAATATTATGCTGGAAGGGAACGTAAAACCCCTTACAAACTAACTTAATTCTCGCCCTGTCCCTTTTCCCCTTCAGTGTTCACACACAGATTTTTTAGGAAAAACTTCCGAAACCTGCAAAACTTCGACAGACAGGCTGATAGGCGTACATAGAAGTTTGACAGACAGGCTTTTACGAAGATGGGCGGATGGACGGACGAACGGATGGATGGATGGTTGGCTGGGATGGACGGATGGACTACAGACAGACGGACGGTCTGATGGATGGATGGATGGATGAATGGACGGATGGATGGCTGGGATGGACGGATGGACTACAGACGGACGGTCTGATGGATGGATGGATGGATGGATGGATGGATGGATGGATGAATGGATGGATGGACGGACGGAGGGATGGACGGATGGATGGATGGATGAATAAAGAAAGACGTCATAGGTACTGACTGACACAGGTGAACTATTCCCATTGTAATTAACACAGAAACGGTACATCATCAAAGGAACAACGTGACCGAAATAATCAGTATCATTGTTTGTCACGAATTCCATCCATTAGTACTGTCACCTGGTCACACATTTAACTTTGTAGTCAACATGAACTGATTCCCAGGACCAAGGCAGTGTTAGGCGTAACCTTTTAACTTTTAATAACATTTTACTCAAATAACCGACCTTTCTCTGCCAAGGACGACTACTGTCGCAAACAGTGACATGGCCCGAGTTTTCGCCCTTGAAGATGTGTCTACAAAGGAGAAAAAAAATGCAATTATTGGTTCGTACTTTTCAGTGACGATATTAGTCAAGCAGGGTACTATTTTCAGGAACTAATCAAGACAACGAACTTGTTGTGATAGCTTTGAAGTATATTGCCAGGAGAGGAGAAAAGTACTTTTAGATAGAAGAATAAAGGAAATGAAAGGAAAGGAGAAAAACAACCAAAAAAACCCATTAAACTGCCAGAAGAAAAGGAATGACTAAAAATGAGGAGGAAGGTGAAAAAAGAGGATGTTGATGTAGGTGTAAAATGCTCAGACAAAGCGTCCATTGTTCTGTAGTAATTTAAGGGGTGTGACAAAATTAATGCAACAAAACAGTGAAAGTAGACAGACAGACCGGTGGACTGACGGACGGACGGACAGACAAAGAAATGGGTGGATTGACGGGCGTACGGGTAGACAGACAAACAGGCAAGCAAGCAGACATAGACAGAAACACCTTTTTCCAAAAATAATGAACCAAGCAGAGAAAAAATATAATTCAGAGAAGTCGAATAATTGTGATAATGTAAGTATTCAAAAACAACAGCAACAAAAAGAGACAACTTGGCTGATAAATCAGAAAGTATTCCAAATATAGATCGTCGAGTACAAGGTGACAGAATGTATCAAATGCATGGAAAGCTGGACGCCAGAGTTTTAAGAAATGTCCTCTGCTACATATTTACTTCGTAAATTGATATGCATGCATTATCATTCCATCTTTCGCTGTTTGTCTTCCCATAAATCCATCTGCCTTTACGCCAACTTTTTTTAACCCACCTACCGAATTGTTTTTATCTTTCCGTAAACTGGTGTGGCGCTTACGTCAGACACTTTCTGGTAATGAAAATCCATTCTCTCATTTTGTCCAAAGTGATTGGCGTAGTTTCTAGCCCGGAACGACCTCTTTTGGCGTTTCTCCGTGTCCCGCCCTCTGAAGAAAAAGACTCCGGTGTACTTACGCTTCTTTTCAAGGTCTTAAAAACTTACCCGGGGGAAAAGATAAGGATCTTCCTGTTCTATTTTTCTTATCTTCCTAGCGGGAAACTCACCTTGTACTGTACTTAGTGGCACTCCCGTGAAAACCCGTATGTGTCAAAGTTTGTAAAATGGTTATGAATTTGCTATTGTTCGGTACGTCGTGTGGATTCTTAACTGTTGATATTTCGGTGTCCTCTGGCCCGTGTTGGTGGGGGCGGGGGGGGGGGAGGGAGAAATGTATACTTCTTTTGCCATTAGTAATAAATGTTGTGTTAAAGCAGCGATTCTCAATCTGTTTCAGGCAATCGCCTCCCTTAAGCTTCAATTGCACAGTCATCACACCCACCCACCCCCATGGCTGTCACCCTCTCTCTCTCTGTCTCTCCTCCTTTCTCTCTCCGCCCTCCCCCCAGGTGAGAACATCTATTTTTAAAATTTTAGAGTGCACACAGCTAATCTCTTGCAACCGAGAGGGTGACTTTTCTTTTTTTTTTAAATGTGACTTAAGCTCTTTTTTTTTTTTCAACTTTGGATTTGCAGATATAAGACTAACGGGTCAATTAATCTTGTACAGAGGTGTGTGTGTTTGGGGGGAGAGGGTGGGAATGAAATAATGGCGAAAATCACGCTTTGTAAAATTAATGTGGTTGTTTTTCCATTGTGGTCCTCATTAATAAATATTAATGGTCGAAAATGAATTATAATTCTAACAGTACTGACGTAACGAAGTGCTCAATCAGGGCAGTCATGTAGGCATAGCAAAACTATTGTCTTCCCTAGGGTGACCTAGTTTAAGCTGATGATAACCGATTGCTTATTCGTTAGTGATAAAAATTATAATATGGCAGTTTTATCTAATTCTGTTTGTTTGCAAATTATTTTGATGTCTGTCTGGTTCAAATCGCCCAGCTCGAGAAAGATCAATTACAAAGGGGGAAGAAAAAACTGATTTTAATATAGAAAGGGCAAACTGACATACTTCGATTTGCTTTTATTTGTTTTTGTTTTTTTCTTTTACGAGTTTGTTTTTGTTTATATTTGTGTGTGTGTTTAATGGTGAGGTATTTTTAGACGTTCTGTAAAATGACGTCCTCTTCGAGAGAGGGAGAGAGAGAGAGAGAGAGAAAGAGAGAGAGAGAGAGAGAAAGAGAGAGAGAGAGAAAGAGAGAGAGAGAGAGAGGGAGAGAGAGAGAGAGAGAAACAGAGAGAGAGAGACAGAAAAAAAAAAGAGAGAGAGGGGTATTTTCAAAATACATTGCCGACATGTGGACACAGCCAACGGACCAAACCATCAACCAGAGAATAAGCCAATCATTAAAGGTTGATTTCGCTGCAAACGAAAAGATGGAAAGGGAAATCATTATTTATTATGATTATACTTTAAGACAGCGATCCACCCCATTGGACGTAAGCGGTTTTGTCAGTGAACGCGAATGTAGGTCTGGAGGTAGCAACAGGAGTGATATGTGGGACACTAACGAGCATTGACACCCCCGTTTCGTGATTCACTGTGCACGCGTCCCGGGGCCCAGAGATCGCTATCTGCTCACGCCCCTAGGCCTACTCCAGCTTATATCTCTGCCGTGCAGTGTTTTCCTACTCTCCGGTATAATTGTCTTCAGCTTAGCTCATCATCAGCCCCGTAGTCTGACAGTTGCCCGTTGATGTAACCTTTTAAGCGGCGCCGACAATGTCTCAAGCCGTCCTTCTCCGGCTCCTGCGGTCTCTGAGTTTCCGAGTTGGTTGGCGGCTTGGATCTGACTTCGTATTGTTTTGTCTTGTTTTAGTTAGCTTTGCCTGGAAAGTGTACTGTTACCTTGTGACAACCCACCAATCAATCAAACAAACAAGCAAGTAAGGAACCAAGCAACCAACCAACCAATCCGGCCAGTCAATCAGCCAACCAACCAAGCACTTCGATCAACCAATCAGCCAGCAAGCAACCAACAAATCCCGCCAAGCACCCAGTCAGTCCACCCAGCCAACCCATCGAACCAACCAAGCCAGCCTACCAATCAGCCAGCTAACCAGACAACCCACCCAGCCCAACGAATTCGGTCAACCAATCAACCGTCCAAGCAACCGCCCAACCAACCAACCAACCTACAACGACCAACCAACCAACCAAGCAACCAACCAACCAACCCACCGACCCAACGAATCGGCCACCTAATCTAGCCAACCAACCAGCCAACCTACATGCAACTTCGAATGTGTACTTAAACATACACAACAACCCGTAGCAGCGAAAATTGAAAAGTGTAAAGAAAACCTTCATTCAACTCAGAATCCTTTAGGAGCTAAAAGGCCATATCTATCATCTCAGATAATATTCCCGATAATGCTCCTATTTTTCTCACGCCACAGATGAAAGCATTACGAGATACCATTTTCTTCATAGCCCCAGAAAACCTTGACAGTGAAATTGACCATGTGTTGACAAACTTCAAGAAAAACAAAGCTTATTCTCACAACTCACCCCCAAACTTGTCTTTCTCAACCCCCGGGTTCTAGTGGCTCTGCGTTTTTCCCACGCTGTTGAGAAATAAACCCGTAACTTCTTCAGAAACCGCCGTCGAAATTTTGTGATGATTCGAAAAGATAAAATGACAGGGAAAATTAACCGAGTGTTGATTTACGGAAGATGAGCCGTGTTGATCCGGTATACATCGAAATTACTCGGTCTGTCAACAAGACAAAATGAGTTTCCAGTGTCTCACGAACTAGCCAGGCGTATCCTGTTTGCTATTACCTTTTGACGAAAAACATGATCGTTAGTGGCGGTGGACTACTACAGTACTGGTGAGCCTCACCACTGTGACGCCTCTACTGAGTTACGTCTTGCTAGACCATGAATGTTTATAGTATGGACTTCAAGCCGATGTAAACAACATAGTGACGTCTCCCCTCCCTCTCTCTCTCTCGCTTTCTCTTTCTCTCTCTTTAACCAAAGTTGTCATGTTGAATGACTGGGTAAAAAATACGTCATTGTATAAAGTTGACAGATCTATCGGTAAATTGAAGGGAGGATGGAAGGAATGTAGAAAAGAATCGCGAGGGAAGGAATGTAGGAAAGAATCGCGAGGGAAGAAATTGACTCTTTGTGTGCCATGAATTTTCCATGTTTTCTGATACAGGAAGAAAATAGTAGGGGAGATGAATGAAGACCAATTACAGCAACATTTATTAATAGACAGTTGACTTTCTTTCTTTCTGAAACAAAAATTAATAGGCAAGCATTTTTGTGCCCTTATACATCGGTGATTGGCACAAACGTGACCAGCGGAAGAACTAATATATCGGTTATTGGCATACAAAGAGTTAATCATGGGAATCATGTGAATTAGACCCACTTCCGGTGACATTTGAGAAATTATATCTTGATGAGTTATTGCCATCCATTACTCATGTAATCAATGTTTCTCTGACAACTGGTGTTGCACCAGATTCTTTCAAACAGGCAATTGTAAAACCTTTGATTAAAAAAGCTGGGCTCGACGTAAACAATGTGAAAAATTATAGGCCTGTGTCAAACTTACCAATTATGTCCAAGATCCTTGAAAAATCAGCGTTGAGGCAAATCATGGAGCACATTGAAATAAATAATTTGAATGAGATATTCCAGTCGGCATGCAAAAAGGGCCACAGTACTGAGACTGCCGTCCTCAGAGTAGTGAATGATATTCTTCTAGAGCTCGATGACAAAAGAGTCTGTATTCTTGTACTTCTGGACTTGTCTGCTGCCTTTGATACTTTAGATCGTAACATTCTATTACATCGTCTAGAAAAGACCTTTGGTATTGCAGGAAATGCACTGTCATGGTTTCAGTCCTATCTTTCAAATAGAAAACAATGTGTGAGAGTCAATGATAGTTGTTCTAATGTCCAAACACTCAATTTTGGGGTACCTCAAGGTTCTGTTTTGAGCCCAATTCTTTTCACATTATACACCCAACCTCTTGCTGATATTTTCAGAAAATATGATCTTCAATACCACCAATATGCTGATGATAGCCAAATATATAAAGAATGTTATCTTGAAAACCTAGATGATACGATAAAAACAACGGAGCATTGCATACAAGAAGTTAAGAAATGGATGGATGATAATAAACTAAAACTAAATGATGAGAAAACAGAAGTTATGCTCATAACGAATCCAAAACAAAAAATCAATCCACCAGATCTCAATGTAAATTGCCATCTTATTAAAATGACAAGTAAAGTAGAAGATCTGGGCACAATCTTAGATGCAGAGATGTCAGTGTCACCATTTATTAGTCAGCTGTGTAAGAATCTTAATTTCCAGTAACGGAAAATCAGCAGTATACGGCACTGCCTAACTACTGAAGTAACAAAACAGCTTGTAACATCGCTGTTTCTCTCTAGGCTGGACTATTGTAACATACTGCTAAGTGGTCTTCCAAAAAGTAAAATCAATAAGCTTCAGTTAATCCAAAATAATGCTGCAAGACTAATAACAAGAAGAAAAAGGATAGATCACATAACACCAATATTTAAGGAGCTCCACTGGCTACCTATTGAGCAGCGAATAAAATATAAACTGGCTTTATTTTGTTATAAATGTGTCAACAACATGTCGCCAGAGTATATTTCAGAACTTATAGAACTACATCGCCCTGCAAGAGCATTAAGATCATCTTCTGACAACCTTAGACTAAAAGTACCCGTGGTGAACCTAAAAAGTTTTGGTGAAAGGGCTTTCAGCCATGTTGGGCCCAGGGTGTGGAATGAGATTCCTTTAGATGTCCGCAGTTCGCAAGTATTGTCACAGTTTAAAAGGATGTTAAAATGTCATTTGTATGAGAGTTTCTAGTCTATGTAAAGCTATTATTATTATTATTATTATGAGTGTATCAATGTGGTTTGTGTGTGTGAGTTTACCCATGTATTTTTTGACATGTTTCTGTAAAGCGCATAGAGCATTTTTGTAATGGATATGCGCTATATAAATGCCATCCATTATTATTATTAGGGAGGGGGGAGGGGCAGAGAGAGAGAACGAGAGAGAGAGAGAGAGAGAAACCAGACGAAAGTAATGGTTGTAGGGTCTTTTTCTTGTTCTTCATCCTTTCCGTCTTTGCTTTCATTTTTCTTCCTACGTTTTCTTTTTCTTTCATTCACTTTTTCTGTTCTTGAGAACATGCAGGGTGTTTCAAAGTGCTGATTGTCTTTACTTTCAGTTATCCTCTGTGTAGATTTTTCTCGTTTCTTGGGTACCGATGTTTGCCTTCACGCCCCTCTGTCTCTCTGCTATTCCTCTCTCTCTCTCTCTCTCTCTCTCTCTCTCTCTCTCTCTGAATCTCTCTCTCTCTCTCTGTCTCACTTTCTCCTTCTTTGTTTCTCTTTCTCTTTCTCTCTCTCTCACCCTTTCTCCCCTTTCCCCCCCCCCCTCTCACTTTTCTTCTCCACCCTCTCTCCACCTCCCATCTCTCTATTCTCTTTCCCTCCTCTTTCCGTTTTTCTCTCTCAGTCTCTCAATTCTTTATGTCGATCATCCCACTGGCACGGATTTCTCATATTCTTGAAAAAAAAAAAACAACCCAAAAAAACACCCTCTATCTATCTTTTTCCATTTTTGTCTGTTTCATCGGAATTTGACAGCTCACTCAATCATCAATTTATTCATTGCCATTGACGCAATCCTTGTCATATCAAATGAGGAAAGAAAGGTTACCATGTTCTTTCTGTACTGTACCACTCCTAAAATGTGAACCTTGTGAGGAAGGAACAGAGAGGGCTTATACAGGGTAATTCAATCTGAATTAAAATCTTTCAAAAACTCACCAATAAGTGGTTGATTACAAGTATACAATAATGTAGAACGAGAAAATATAATGTATGTAGATTACAATGTGAATGTAATGTGCTGGTAATTATGAAGACGAATTATTGAGTTACGTGTGAAAAAAAAAAAGAAGTCGATATGTACCTCGTCACTGAATAATTTTTGAGAGAGAGAGCGAGTGAGAAAGAGAGAGAGAGCAAGAGTGAGAGAGAACGAGAGAGGGAGAGCAAGTGAAAGACAGGAGAGAGAGAGAGAGAAAGAGAGGCGAGAGAGGGAAACGAGAAAATGAAGAGGAGAAAGAAACATCATGTCCCATCGGAATTGATGCTAAATAATGACAAATTATTATGTCATGATAAAACAGAAACGGGATCCTGATTCAACAGACCTGGAAAGAACGAAAGAAAGAAAGAGAGAAAGAGTCACACAGTCTGAGTCATTTGAACTTTGGAACAGGTTTGACTGTTTTTCTCCCTCCCTCCCCTCTCTCTCTCTCTCTCTCTCTCTCCTTCCCTCTCTCCCTCCCCAATGATGGCTATAGCCGTGGCATGGCATGCTTACCTCATATTGCAGAGCTTCACCATCTCCCGTTACGTCCGTGCCGCTCGAGTCTCGTGAGTCACTCTCAGCAGTGCTAGCCGTGCTGCGGAAAAACACTGTAAGTGATATCCTTGCGTAATTGAAGTTGAGTTTGAATTTTGGGTTTTACGGCTCGTCAGCACGATAACGGCCACTTTGCGCTTTTTATGTACTTTATTTATGTTTGATGTTTGATGAGCGTCATCAATTTAAATTAATAGTAATAATAATGGATGGCATTTATATAGCGCATGTATCCATTAAAAATGCTCTATGCGCTTTACAGAAGCAACATGTCAAAATACATGGGTAAAACAATTACAAAAATCAAACATGGTACTCTTAATTAAAATAGAAGGGGCATACAGAAACATCCTTATAAAAGCTCACACACACAACCCACATTGAGACACACATACAACGCCCACACATACACGCGCGCGCGCACACAAACACAGATGCCAAGCTTGGATTGATGTACATTTTACTCACTGCTCAAAGTATGATGAAAATAAAATTGTTTTGAGTTGTTCCTTGAAAGTTTCTAAATTCTCGGCTTCTCTAGTGGATCCCGGAAGCTTATTCCACATGAGTGGGGCAAAATATGAGAAAGAGCGCTGGCCGTACGCCTTATAATTTACTTTAGGTTTAAGAAGGATGGTGACACCCTTGAAGGTATATAAGGTGTTAAAAACTGGTGTAGATAATCTGAGGACAAGTTGTTTAAGCACTTATAGCATGTTAGGCAAATTTTATGTGATGCGTTCTTTCACTGGGAGCCAATGTAGTTCAAATTTCAGCGTTCTTTCACTGGGAGCCAATGTAGTTCAAATTTCAGCGTTCTTTCACTGAGAGCCAATGTAGTTCAAATTTCAGCGTTCTTTCACTGAGAGCCAATGTAGTTCAAATTCCAGCGTTCTTTCACTGAGAGCCAATATAGTTCAAATTTCAGCGTTCTTTCAATGGGAGCCAATGTAGTTCAAATTTCAGCGTTCTTTCACTGAGAGCCAATGTCGTTCAAATTTCAGCGTTCTTTCACTGGGAGCCAATGTCGTTCAAATTTCAGCGTTCTTTCACTGGGAGCCAGTGTAGTTCACATTTCACAAATAGACTTGAATAGTTTCGTATAAATTTTAATACATTGGTAAAGGTCTCAAAAGTTGTTTTATATAGATCTGAAAAGAGTTTTGTAAATGTGTAGAAACTTTTTAAAAATCAAATTGTAAATCTTTGCCTCTTTCAGAAAGGACAAAGCGCTTTTTTTTTTTTGTTTTGCAGTGTCCCTTACCTTGTTGATTTGGTGCAAGAAGCGATTGTCCGTTTTTTTTTTTTCGGACGGTGGAAATTATGACCTCTTTGTACTGAACTTACTTAGGAATTTGAAACTTTTTTGTGTCAGCAGATGATCTAAGATGCCCTGATGGTACATGGGGTGTCCAAAGATCAATTATCTAAGTTGGTGCGTTTTCGTACCTACATTTGTAATACAAGGTAACCAGGTTATACATAATTAACTTTTCTATACCACAATAAATTCTGCCTGTAGGACGAGTGAAAGAACGTTCTACAAACCGTTTTTGCTGGAAACGGAGATAACCTTTTTCACGACCAAATATTTTCTTTTTGGCTATCACAAAATGAAAGTTGAATGAACGATAAAACAGAACATCATGCGAACATTTCAGTGAAATACGGTGTTTTTCCACATTGCGGCCCACAGTGTTCCACGCCCAACGCACAGCGAAAAGCCCCAAGAAATTATTGATGACTGGAGAAGTGACCTTTAACCCCCCCCCCCCCCCCCCACCATGATTTTTGCCATTGCGATCCTGTGAGTGAGCCACCCTCGGCGCTGCCTTTCACGGGATCTATTCATAAAATTTGTCATAATATTATTTCCGTGTTTTGTTTATTTTTGGTATTTGCTTTTTTGCCCTTATACAGCACTTCTTGTCGATACATTTGCTTGGCGATTCCTTTGGTATTTCCCTTACGCCCTTCCTCTCTCTCTCTCTCTCTCTCTCTCTCCCTCCCCCACCCCCACACACCCCACCCCGCGGAAAAAATAGAACAGTCTCATAACCTTTCACCTTCTCCCCCATGCTTATTAGTTGTTCTCTCTCTTTTTTTCTCTTTCTCTCTCTCTCTCACTCACACACACACACACACATACACACAAGGAGAAAGTGAAAATTCAGACAGAAAGACAGGCGAACAGAAGGAGAGAGGAACAAAAGAACACAATCTCAGGGGGGGGGGGAATATATGGATGGATGGATAGAGGGAGGGAGGGGAGTTAATATCACAATGATTATATTGTTTGGTCTGCGCACCTCCTTCTTTCTCGAATGTCATGGCCATCCTCTTGTCTTGGATATCGTGACATCCCCAAGTTGGAAACTCTTGCGTTAGAGCATGCCGTTCTGGCACCTTCTTGTGACGCACACTTTGTGTGACGAACCATAGACCTCCAGATGGGCTAAGATACACCTAATTACCTCACGCCTATTTTTACTGCCTTTTTTTTTTCTTTGTGGTTTTACTTAAAATATTTGGTCACGTATGTCCTGCCATAGAATTCTTATTCACAGGGGTCTTATATAAAGTCCCCTAGTATGCAGACTTAGAAAGTGAGGGCAAAAGAGGAGGGGGTGTTACCAGGGTAGAAAAAACGCACGTGGCGTAAATAGAAATGGTGGTGGGACTCTGGGGAAAGTGCATAGATCTTTCAATTACAGTAATAAATTTAAAAGTTTGGTTTTATTTATGTATTTGCAGGTCAACCAGGTAGTATATATGATTGTATGATGGCATAAAAACAGAATAGTACAGCAAGCTATGTTTCCAAAGAAACAATCAAATAGCCACTTTATAAGGTTGAGAATATCAGGACCAATAATAGATATTCGCCATTCTGGTGGCTGTATTCTTGCACAGGAGGCGGGCGTGTATGCAGACAGTTCCATGGCGATAACAGCTTTGAAAATATGAGATTGTGAATAAGAAAACCCGGCATAAGTCGGCAGAGCTGATTTTGAGAAAAACGGCTTTGAAATGAAAATATGGGTCCGACACAAACGTCCAACTTGGCTGTTGTTTAGGGTACCGTGGCATGTTACAGGGTAAACGTTAGATGAGCAGTGAACACTACTCACTACGATCTCTATAACGGCTTTGTAATTAGACTACGGTCTCCTAACAACAGTCACTCCAATATTACTCCGCCAGTTAGCCATTGCCACTTATAGGGTTAATGCCGTTTTCTGAAAATCTTGTTTTAGGGGGGGTCACTGGCTTCAATTTATCAGAAATGTCTTGTCTTTTATTATATGTACAGAACTCAAAATGTCATGTTGCCGACTTAGGCCTGGTTTTCTCATGCACACTGACATATAAGTAGAAACCTTTTTGCCACAATGCTTTTCAGTACATAGGAAATCTCCCTCTCAATAACACTTTGAAACGAAGTCGTTTAATTAAAAATGGAAAAATCGTTGCTACACCAGAACGTTAGGTGGACGACAATGTGTAAGGTTTATGGATGCCCCCCCTTGCCAGAACTCTACACAGGTTGCCGTGACAAATCTACAAAAAGGGGGGTTGGATGTCAAAGGTCAGAGTGTTATCACACGAGCGTGGTGAATCATCCCTGTGTGATGTAAAGCGCAGGCCTAGAGATCTGAATAATAAGCGCCATTCTAAATTGTTAGCGTTCTTTTTCGGGCATTGCCGGAGATAACAGGGCCAGGAGTCACACGCAAAAAAAATCACCTATACCGAAAATAAACGAAACGAAGTTGTATCATATCAAAAGCTACTGATATCTTCTATTATGTTCTTGGAATGTCCCTAAAAGCAATATTACTGGACGAGGTTGAATTTAGATTAATTATAAAAAAAAAATGTAATAGCTTTTTTCGTTGCGTAAACTCACACAAACAAAAATCACTGATAACCAATGAAAGCGAAGGAAACATCTGTGGGTATCTTCAGCGATACTATTGGAATGTCTATTTCTTCAAGAAGTTCAAATTCAACACGCTGCGTTCCCTTCATGCAAGTGCGTTCAAGAGTTAAATTAATGAATGTAATTTTATCACATACACAAACAAACAGAACTAAAAGACGGAGCGGAATTCATGCTACAACAAAAATGGAATTGGGCCGGACATGTGTGGAGGATGAAGGACAATAGGTGGACAAAACGCTGCACTGAATGGCAGCCAAGAACAGGGAAAAGAACAAGAGGACGACCAGGAAGAAGATGGAAGGATGACATTACAAAGACAGGAGGAACAACAAGGATGAGGAAAACAACAGACAGAAGAGAATGGAAAGCATTGTCGGAGGGGGCTACATCCTGCAGTGGGTGGACAACGCCTAGGTGAAAGGTGAAAGATGTGAATTTTATCACTGACATGTAAAGAAAATAAAGTCATTATTAACAGAAATTATTGATATTTTCCATGATATTCTGGCAATGTCGTGTAAACACTCGTTCTTCTGGAGGTTCAGATTGAAACGGTGGCGTTTTTTTTTTCTTTCCATCCCACAACTTATTGAGAAATATTTCTTCATAAAAAAATGAGATGTTCAAAACAGAACTACAATCAGTTTCGTATCGAAAACATCTCCTAGGTGATGTTTTGTACAGTAGTGAAGTATAGTTGTAAGTAATATAAGAGAGAGAGAGAGAGAGAGAGAGAGAGAGAGAGAGAGAGAGATGTTACTATATTTCATTGTAAAACTCTTTCGGTCCACTCTCTGGAGACAGGCGCTATATTATATAATATGAATAATTATACTCCATCATTATTACAACATTCAACTTAAAATGTACCACTCGCATTTAAAGAAAACGAAAGTAACCTCAATAAAAACTTTCACGTCTCCTTCATGATAGTCCAAGAATAAATCTGAAACACTATTTCTTGAGAGGGTTCGAAAGTTCAAAATATTTCACTTTTTTTTTTTATTTAAGCGCGTACAATTTGAGATGTAGACGGACCACTGGAAATGTCACTTTTCCACTGAAATTATTCAACGTCGGATTCGTGTTGAAATTAGATAGCAAACTTCTCTCTCGAGATGACAGAAATTCCTTGTTCGTGGACGGAAATAAATATTCCTGCTGCCATTTCCTGTCGCTGATCTTTTGTTTCCCAGCGGGGTGCCATTAATATGTTGTTATTGTTGTTTGTTTTAAATGGAAATTATAGGGAGTTCGTCTGTGTTTTGAGTCAGTAAAATTAGGCCCCAAATCTTGGATAAATTTGAACCTTTTCACAAAAAAATGTCTTCCTTTTTTTTTTCAATGTTTTTTTGTTTTTTTTTCATATCTCTACTAATTTAGTACATTTCCGTCATTGATGTCAGACAGATAGGAAAGTTATACTTCCCCCTTTTAAGAAATTAACAGAAATTCTGCAAACTTTTTTCTTCATTTTTTTTTTTTTTGGTATTGTATAATACGCTACGTCTACGCCCTTGACGACAAAATGTTATAAAGATGTTATCTCCCCCTTTCAAGAAATGATCTGCTCACCATTTTCTTCATTTTGTGGCGAAGAACTCGGTGTCCCCCCCAAAAAATAGATAGATTTGTAAAAATGATGTCTTTCTGACGTGCTAATTTGTGGTCAGCACACTTCCTGGTTGTACAAGGCTCAAGGCTGTTACTGGACGCTTTACTAAGCAGAGATAAAGAACATTATGTTGCTATTCAGGGGTTGAATCATACCAGCAGGAGATCCGTCATGGATGTTCAACGGATTAACGAGGCTGACAGATTCCTTATTTGCATGTCACTGGGTTTTTGGTTGTTGTTTTTTTTAAGCGTATCTTTCTCCACTAATTTGATGTGATACAATTTTTCTTTAGGCATAAAGTGTGGAATGCCCGTTGTGGGATTTTTATTATGTATTTTTTTTTTTTTTTACATGGACGTCTTGTACATATTAATTTCTCTGATTTGTCATCTTACTGTTGAACTCTGTCCGGTAAAATCTGCCTGTCACATTGTTTTTTTATAAGCTTATCTTTCCCCACTAATTTGATGTGATACGCTTTTTTGAGGGATGAATGTAGAATAGGCGTTCTGGGAGTTTTTAATTTTTGTATATTTTTTTTTTAATCGACGTCTTGCTCATATTCATTTTCCTGATTTGTCATCTTCCTGGAAAAGTTCGTCTCGTAAAATCTGCGTGTCATGGTTTTTTTAAACGTATCTTTCCCAACTAATTTGATGTGACCGAATTTTTTTAGAGGATATAATGTACAGTAGGCGATCCGGGATTTTTTGAAATTATTTTCTTTAATCGATGTCTTGCATTCATTTCTCTGATTTGTCATGTTGCTTAAAACTCCATTTGGTGAAGGTCACGTTACATTCATTTTGTAGAGACTTTCTTTGACGTCAGTATGTATAATCGAAAAGGATACGAATCTCTCTCTCTCTCGCAATCTCTCTCTCTCTATCTCTCCCTTTGTCGTTTCTCTCTGTCTTTCCCTTTCTCTGTCTCTCTCTCTTTCTAGAATCTTTCTGTCTCCTTTCTGCTTTTCTCTGTGTGTGGCCTCCTCTCTCTTCCACTCTGTCTTTCTCTTTCTCAACCGCTCTCTCTCTCTCTCTCTCTTTCTCTCTCTCTATTATTTCTCTGTCTCTTTTCTGCTTCTCTCCCTCTCTCTTTCTCTCTCTCTCTCTCTCCCCAAACCTACCTCTCCCTCCCTCAGTTCAACGTCTGCCCCGGTATCCCACATTATGTACATCAATCAAACTTTACAAAAATACGCATTGGTCTCACGGTTCCCGTCAAAGGACACATAATTTCAAGACAAGTATTCGAACTTTCGTCCCCATTACCCGAATTTGGAGTTCGAAACAACACTAAGAAACAACGCTTTTAAAAAAACAAACCCTTATCTCCTTCGTCCCGTTGTCAAATAGACTCCGCTGCGTATTAGCAAAAATAACTTGTGCTATTACAGAAGGAAGAAACAAAAAAATTCCGAAACCACTTCTCTCCCTTGAGGATCCAGTGACGCATCGCTCGATTTGAATAACGAGTAGAGAGAGAACAAAAAACCCCATTAAAAGTGATTTATGTGTATTGTCCCATTGTTGCATATTATCCTGTTTTGTCATGAAAGTATCAACAACAACGAACGCCAGCGTTTTTCTTGGGAGAATAATTCAACAGATAGGATAGATGTATTATGGAGATTGGAAGCATTTTAAGCTGCCATCATTGGGAATTCATTAATACTTTGGGGGGGGGGGGGGAAACACATTATTTTAAGGCCGCCAATTGTTTTCTGATATAAACAATGGTGACCTTGCGGTGATTTCTTTCCTGTTCTTTTTTTTTTCTCTTCTGTCATTCCCTCTGTCACGAGTGGAGTGAGTGCAATTAAGGGGATTGCTACAGAGCGGGTGTAGAGTAAGAAAGGCTCACGGTAGACAAGTAAGTTAAGCGTGCTGTTGTGAGTAGTGGGAGGGGTCTGAATGAGGCGAAAGCGCTGTATTACTATCACTGCAAGTTAGAAGGTCCTACGGAACGGACCTGTGAATAAGAGCCCATCGGGCAGACATAAGGGGAGCAGTCGAGAAGACTAGTGAGAGAGTCTTTCCAGTGATGACTGGTGTCGAGGACGGGCCGCAGAGCCACCTCGATGAGCACAGGGGATAGGCCAGCATAGGGCCGGAGGCCACACATAGGCCAGAAGTGAGGCTGTCAGTGCAGGACAGTAGAGGCACATAAAGTCGTGGTAGTCAGGCCACGGACAGGGACGTAGATATGAGCGTGAATGTGATAATGCACTATTGCCATGTTGAGGGACTAGTGAACTAATAATGTACTGGTGAAATAATAATGTCTATTGAAATGATAATGTCTGTTGAAATGATAATGTGTTATTGCCCTGCTGAGGTGCTAGGGGAATGCTAAGGTGTATGACAATAGGAAGGTGATATTGAGAGACTGCGGTGCCAGTAAATTATTAATGTGCTATTAAGACCCTGAGGGGAGAGGCTGAGGCCGAAGTGCCTTTAGGAGTAACTACCGGATTGTGGATCCGAGGGAGAGTGTGTGTGAGAATAAGGCCGTTGTACGGCAGTTGATTTCAATAATATAATGTATGTAATTGCGCTATTACCTGTATAATTATGTTTAATAAATGTGTGAGTCTGATGGATTGTTCTGTTAAGTGTTAACTTGTTTGTTCGTGATTGTTGTCCTGTCATAACTTATTACATCTCCCAGTCTGGGATTTGTGACACCCTCGCTCTGGTACAAGGCTGTGGTACCGGGAATGTAATTTTTTACGAAGCAAACACTATAGTGAACACATTTTTTTTTATTCGGCTTTGTAACTGGACTGCCGTCCCCTAACAACCCAGGAATAATGGTTCTTAACGGACTCTGAGAGATAGAGAGAGAGAGAGAGAGACAGAGAGAGAGAGAGAGAGGCAGAGAGAGAGACAGACAGACAGAGAGACAGACAGAGACAGACAGAAAAGAGACAGAGCGAGAGTGAGACAGACAGACAGAGAGACAGCGTGAGAGAGAGACAGACAGACAGAGAGAGAGACAGACAGACAGACAGAGAGGGAGAGACAGACAGAGAGCCAGACAGACAGACAGAGCGAGAGACACAGGCAGACAGAGAGAGACAGACAGACAGACAGAGAGAGAGAGACAGACAGACAGACAGAGACAGACAGAGAGAGATATCGACAGACAGACAGAGAGACAGACAGACAGACAGAGAGAGACAGACAGACGGACAGACAGACAGAGAGAGACGGACAGAGAGAGACAGACAGACAGACGGACAGACAGACAGAAAGACAGACGGACAGACAGACAGAGAGAGACAGACAGATAGAGAGACAGACAGAGAGAGACAGACAGACAGAGAGACAGACAGAGAGAAAGACAGACAGAGAGAAAGACAGAGGTACAGGCAGAGAGACAGAGAGGGGGGGGGGTTCAGGGCGATGGGTGCGGTGAGTGGTAGGAGTAGAGAGGGGATGTTGGGGGGGGGGGGGAGGTTACCTAGGGCGTTAAATAATGCACACGTCATGTATTGTGAAAGTGAGGAGTAGAGAGGGGATGTTGGGGGGGGGGGGGGGAGGTTACCTAGGGCGTTAAATAATGCACACGTCATGTATTGTGAAAGTGAGGAGTAGAGAGGGGATGTTGGGGGGGGGGGGGGGGAGGTTACCTAGGGCGTTAAATAATGCACACGTCATGTATTGTGAAAGTGAGGAGTGGCTGGCAATTTCCTTATTCCAGGTTGTGCATAACGTAATGTTTTACTGAATGCATTTCAACACGGTCACCGTTGCTGGACTTTGAAATTCCCGAACCGCTGAAAACTGCAGTCGCCGATTATCCCTCATACTGTGAGCAAACTTTATCAAAGTAAACTTAATTTCTGAATGTTCAAGCGGTTGTCTTCATGTGTCCAATATACATTTTAGTTCAGTGATAAATAATTGAGATAAAAATATTATATGTTTTCAAGTGATGTAGCAAAAAGTTGGTGAAAATAGGTAAACATCAACTTGTCCCATCCGTATTGCACGGTGTTGTGTGTCTATGGAGCCGATGCCAAATTGATGCCGTGAAAATAAAGACCTGTGGCATTGAATGTAGGGGAAGAAAAAACCTACAAGTTGTAAAAGATATGTTAAATTTTGCTCTGGAAGATACGACAGACATTTTCTTGGTTCGTTAAAGATTTTAAAACCTGTGAATTTTTCCGAGTCTTTGAAAAGGATCTCTAGACTATGATTAGAGAATGTACACACCATCGTAATTTTCGGGAAAGGAGTTGTAACATGGTAGGTTTATTATTATTGTTTTTGAGTGTTACTTTTCGGTCTGCATTCCCAAAAAATAATCATGTCCGGCCGAAAACAAATATTTAAGGCACAATCAGAATAGGAAACATTTAAAATGTAGTGCTGGAATGTAATTTCTGTAATGCAAGAAACAAAATAAATAAATTAGTAAGTAAGTATATAAACAAATAAATAAATAATTGATTGAATAAATAAATAGATGATTACATGAATAGTAAATCAGTCAATCATTTATTTTGCCACAATGAGTCTTGAAGGGAGTCCGTTCCTTTGCCGAAATAATTTGTCCTGTATTTTGTCATGCAAATCAGTAAATAACTGCCCTTACTTCAAGGTTTACATAAAGAGAATATAGGAGGAATGAATGCTTTATGACAGAATGAGGTTGGTTTTTGCATTTTTTTTTCTTGTTTTTATTTGGTTTGTTTTTGTTGTAGCTTTGTTTCATTACATTGTTAAGTGGGATGTAAATGTGATTCTTCTTTTTAATGCATTTTTTTTTCTTCTATGTGTTTTTATATTTTATGGCATGGTTTTTTATTCATAGCTATCGCCTTCCTGGCGATCTTTAATGGCTGATGATCGTTTTTGGGCTTTTCAGGTGGCGTGATTACTGTATGGTCGAGACGCCGGCCCGGGTGTTGGGGGAGAGGGGGGGGGGGCTTGATTAATGGTCAAATGACAATCACTTGCTGTAAGTGATACAAATGGAGGGATAAGAGGTGGATGACGTGTGTGTGTGGTGGGGGGGGGGGGGAGTCATTCGGTGCAGGGGGCTGCACTCATTATAGTGTTTATCGAGCTGACGCGCCAGGAAACCTTAAAAATGTGATCAAATTCTGATTGTGGGTCAATTATTCTCCATATTTTTTTATTGGTTTCCGCCTCCCTCTCTCTCTCTCTCTCTCTCCCCTAATTGATTTTCTTCTCCTGGGATTCTTTGTCACATTCCCTGTATCGCTCGTTCATTTTCACCGATGTGTATGTACGTATGTGTGTGTGTGGTTCTCATATTCCGTCTCTCTCTCTCTATCTATCTTCATTTCACTTTGGCTCCCTCTGTGCCTGTTATGTGTGTGTGTGTGTCTCTATTTGTCTGCCTGTCTTTCTCTCTCGTTCTGCCCCTCTGTTTCTGCCTCTCTCTCTCTCTCTTTCCCCCTGACCCAGTCTCTCTCTTTCTCTCTCTCTGACCAGACTTGTTCTCTCTGTGTCTCACTCTCTTTCTCTCTCTCTGACCAGACTTGTTCTCTCTGTGTCTCACTCTCTTTCTCTCTCTCTGACCAGACTTGTTCTCTCTGTGTCTCACTCTCTTTCTCTCTCTCTGACCAGACTTGTTCTCTCTGTGTCTCACTCTCTTTCTCTCTCTCTGACCAGACTTGTTCTCTCTGTGTCTCACTCTCTTTCTCTCTCTCTGACCAGACTTGTTCTCTCTGTGTCTCACTCTCTTTCTCTCTCTCTGACCAGACTTGTTCTCTCTGTGTCTCACTCTCTTTCTCTCTCTCTGACCAGACTTGTTCTCTCTGTGTCTCACTCTCTTTCTCTCTCTCTGACCAGACTTGTTCTCTCTGTGTCTCACTCTCTTTCTCTCCTCCCCCCCCCCTTTTCTTCCCCTGTTTCTTTCTCTACCCCTCCTTCCCGTCCTTGACTCCCCCCTCCCCCCCCACACACCAATCCTCCCCCCCCCCCTCCTCGCCGTACTGTTACATTTCCCACAGTGATTCTCTACCCTGTACACCTATCTCCGACATGTGCATCAACATAATAAAGACCTGATTTAAACTGATTGGCTCTCTGATGTGATAGCACCTCCCCAGTAAGAGGTTGAAGGTACTGAACTAATGACTCGTTGGTTAGTTAGTTAACAGTGGGGCTCCGCTGTAGGAATTTTGATAACAGTTGGTACGAGAGTAACTTGGAAGACCCGGAAGGGGGAAAAGCTGGAGGAGAGGAGGAATGTCTAATGTAATTTAGTTGACTTGTACTGTTTTCACACGTTTTTGCCGAATACTCTACAGTCACTGTGTGTGGTTGTTTTATGGTCTGGTGTTGCTTGGTTTGGTGTATTTGCGTGATCAGGTAGTTAATTAGACAATTTGTTTATTCATTCATAAATTTGTTCGTTTGTTTATTCATTCATTCCTTTATTTGTTCGCTCGTTGATTCATTCATGTTGTCATTCATCCACTCGTTTTTTTTTTCATTCATTCATTCATTTATTCATTCGTTTTTCGTTCGTTGGTTCGCTCGTTTCAATCTCTCATTCATTCTTTCGTTCCATCATTCGTTTCTTCCTCGGTTTGTTCAATGGTTGTCTCATTCATCCATGAATCACATTTCTAAAAGCTAGTAGAGAGAAAATCACAAAGGGAACATTGCAAAAACAACAACAACAACAACAACAACAACAACAACAACAACAACAAGACATTATCTCCCACTTCAAAAATTCATAACTTTGCTTAGAATTAAGATAATAAGCTCAGAACTGCTCACATAATATTGCCCTGTCAAAGTGTACTCACAACAACGACAGCAAAAAAAGAAGTGAAAACACAAACATTTCACCTTTAGCCCAGTTTTGCCAGATCCACACACAAATTGTTGCCCTGTAATGCACTCGTTGGATTAATTTGAGGGTACAAACAGGCAAATGGATGAACAGAACGAGATTTTTTTGTAGTGTTAGACAATTATAACTCTCATTCAACAGATAGCGAGTGTTAAGATCTAGATTCCAACGGAGTTCAAGATGGCAAAGATCTGCGGCCCACACATCACGCTTTCGTTCTTTTTGCGGTTTTGTTTTATTTTGTCTTTTTCATGTTTACACTTGGCCAAGCACGGCAATAATTTTGTTCACAGTGGCGGGGCTTGGAATCATCTCGAATTTCAGAAATTTTTGAGAGAATAACAAAACGGAGGTTTATTTTGTTCGGGGAGCAGATGGCGTTTGGAGGAAGAGCAGGGAGGAATTATGTTTTCTTCCAGCCCCAAGTTATGACTTTCTAGAGACAAGTCCTCACCACCTACCGGGTGTGTTTTCCTTTCATTAAAATGTTTAGGGCTGATGAACGAGGCGGAACCGAGGGTTAATCATAAGAAATGTGAAACAATCTTCCGGGGGTTGAGTATTTTTCATGTAGAGCTCACGCGCGCCTTTGAAGTGGTGTTGTGTTGCACACTTGCAGTGTTGTTGCTGCGAGGTAATCCGGGGGGGGGGGGGGAGGGTTGGGGGCTGGTGTGACACCCTTCAATAAAATTGGACCCCAACCCCACCCCGGTGATCAAGCACCCACGTTTGCCCTAGTGGGGTAGCCCCGGGGGATTTTGGAATATGAGAGGGTTGGGGGGCTGGTGTGACACCTTTCAATAGGAAAACACCCCCCTGGTGATCAAGCACCCCGGGTCGGAACAATAAATACCCGGAATGGGAAGCTTACATAACTGACTGGAAAATACATTGGTAGATCTCAACTGTGGTGGAAAAACAGTGTCGAATGATAGCCTTGATGTTTCTTTCTATATCCTGTATACTTGTTTTATTGATGCGTCATTCTTTCATTCCCTGTTTTCCATGCCCCTTCATTCTTTCCTTCATTCTTTCTTTTCCTCCCTCCCGTCCTTCCTTCCTTCCTGCCATCCTTCCTTTCTTTCTTTTATCCCTCTTTTATCATTCTTTTTTCTTTCTCTCTCTTTCTTTCTTTCTCACTTTCTTTCTTTCTCTGTCTTTCGTTCTCCTTTTTTCTTTCACTCTATTTGGTCTTTCTTTTTTTGCATTTTCTTTCTTTTTTTCCTTTCTTTGTCTCTCTCTCTCTCTCTGTATTCTTTCTTTCTTTCTGTCTTCCCTGCTTTCTTTCTTTCTTTCTTTGTTTCTTTTTATCGAAACATTGACAATTAAAAAAACACTATTCATTAACTCACACTCACACTCAAATGCCCCCCTTGGCAGGTTTAAAACATAATCAGTCTTCGTCTTGCAACTTCAACGTATACTATTTTATTGACTACAAACGCAGAAAATTCTTTTCACGAGCGCTTGAAAAATATCAAAAAATAATCAAAATGCGTGAAATCCAAACAGATTATCTCTCTTCAAGCGGAACGTCTTTTGGCTAGGCGGAAAACAAGACAGCTTCTTTACGCAAATAATTTTCACAATCAAACGCTTAACTTTTAAAGCCCGCGGTGTATTTAGTTTAGGAGCTGAACGTTTTGGGGTAAAGATAAAGAACTCGTGTTTAATGTGTCTGGTGTTTTTCAAGCGTGTTGACTCAATAACTGAAAAACCCGAGGACTTTTAGTTGTTTTGCTTTGCGTATCGGATTCCAATAGACTCTGGCCAGGCGGTGCTGTGTCAGTGCAATAATAGAGCCGGAACCAAAGTTCGGGCAGTCTGCGCGAAAGTTTTTCTGCGAAAATAAATACGCGAGCGACAAGCCGTGAAAATTAGCTCAATTTGTGATTTTTTTCCCCACCTTCGCTAGTGGAAAAGTTTGCCACATCGCCATGTCTTTAATTGGGCAGGTCTGTCCAAACCAGCGAATTTCCCCAGCTTTAATATTGAATTATAAACCTCGGCATCGGTGAAGTGATTGAGGGTAAATTGAAAATATTATACTTCTTTTTTTCCTCCATTGTGTAAAATCTATTTTTTTTTTTTTAATCCCTAGTCCAGTTTGCAAATTTTCATATTTAAAAAAGAAAATCCTGTATCATACTCGATCTAAAACAAGCTAGAGATTGACCATGTAAGTATCTAAAACTTCGTTCGTTCGTCGTGACTAAAAGTGTGACATTTCGTGTACTGCTTCAGTATTTTTACGATATTATGTTACGTGACTACATATATTTCGGACGGAATTCATTTATTTACGATTGTAAGCGGCATAGAAAGAGAAATGCATTTACATCGAGTGGAACCGAAAAGTACAGTAGAAAAGTTCGTTATTCGCCTGTCTTTTGTTCCTCACTCCCCTTTACTCATTGCTGGCTGACTATCAACTTTAAAGATCACATCTGTGTTTTCATCTGGTCAACGGGCTAACTAGTAACAACAATAACCCTCTAGCACTCAGGCCAAGACTGACTTTTTCCGAAACCTCCAAAACATGGGAGGCGTTTTAATTTGGGCAAATGAATTTTCAAAAATATAAATATTTACAACAAAAGAATTATTTTTTGATAAACTAGATGAGGTTCTCGGCATTATCCGGGATAAACCTGTGAACCGACCGTTCTATCTCTCTCTCTCCCTTTTTGTTCTAGATAACTTCCCGTATTCTGCAGTCTTACTACAGATTTCATGCGCACCAGAGCACTACGCAGTCATTTCTGGTAGGGAAATTGCGCGCAACGAACTGAACGCGTATTGATACATCATTTCCGGTGCGGTGGGCTTATTACGGGGAGCCAAAACATTGTATTTTACATTTTTCCAACTTTATATTAAAAATACCTGAAACAACACAATCGGTCAATACAAAAGCGATTGGGCTGGCTTAGTTGATACTTTGGAAAATTAACTTTATCATTGTTGAAACTGCCATTTAGGCTGTAGCGCCGAGCAAAAAAAAAAAAGGGGGGGTGCGGGAGGGGGGGTGGGGGGGGGGGGTGGGGTCAAAATTGCACCACAATGAATTACTCCCACCATTATTTTCTTTATAATGAGATTAGAAAGTGCTTTTAATGAAGATAATTTTGGCAGCAGGTGGCGTGTCTGAAAATTTAAACACTGCACTAGAAAAAATGAAGTGGGCTTGGAAATTTTCTCTTTTTCAGGGAAGGTAAACAGGTAAAGACACAGGTGTATAGAGTTCTCTATCTTGTTATGTTTTTAATCACAAGAAAATTATTAATGAACTTAAGCTGTCTGATCTGAAGATTACCGGCACGTTAATGCTTCAGTAATTATATCCTGGCTACGAAATACATTGCAATTTAAGCAATGTGACTCAGACATTTTCAGTGTGGTTACTTGGTTCAAATTCTCAGTTTTCTCCTAAATCAATGTCCTACCTTTTGACAAATGCAGCTATGTCTAGGTCAGCAGTGGTGGCCGATATCCTGGAGTTTGGAAAACAAAAACAAAACAAAAAAAAATGTACAAATAAGCCAAATTGTGTGAGCTGTTAAATTTTGATAAACGACATGAGTATACCTTTAAGGTGTTGATGTTTGCTTTTTAGCTGTTTTGGTGGAGGAAGAAAATAGTATACATGTAATTATAAAATTCCTAAATTTTGTTGCAATCCGAGCTGTTAATAATTCAGCGGGCCACGTTCGTTTGTCGGAACAGCTGTCATAAGAGCCAGATGTTTTGTTTTTTTGTTTAACAGGTATGACTTTAAAAAGTCGCATTGACCTAAGCAGAAATACGAAACAAAACTGATTTACAAAGATAGACATTTGGGAAATTCTTGCACCCGTTAGTTTGAAATTACTGTTTTAGTTCCATAGAGCACAGTTTAACACGCGATACACGGCTCAAAATATTACGAAATCTTTCACTTTTGCATTCAACTTTTGACACATTTCATGTCATTCGTTTCATTGACGAAGAGTACACAGAGTTTAGACAAGTTTAACCTCATCATGCGCAGTATTGCATGAGAAAGAAAGGTGACTCCTTTTCAATGACAACTCCGGAACACTGGAAATAAAGAACATGGGAGAGAAAGGTTTAACGCAGGTCCAAGAAAATACGGCAATGTTGGTATTTCTGAACGGCGATATTTTGTTGCCTGGTTCATCCGTCTCTGACCCTTAAGTGCAACCAGCTAATTCCGAATTCCTGCCAGGAAAACATTAAATTTGCCGAAGGATAAAATAACTGTGTCAATAACCGTTAATGACGGAGAGAAAATCTCTACGCCCGCCAGATGGTGGAAGGGGTGAAAAACTTTCTCCCTCAGTGAAGAAGGTACACAGGATAGCTTAATTACATGGCGTTTTTGGCTATGCTAAGATGTTGAAATTGAAAGATGTTTGGAAAAGGAGAAAAACGAAGAATCCCAAGTTTGTAGAAACAAACCAGAACGGGGGGACAAGTGGAAACATGCGAAATAATGTAGAAAAGCTGGCGAAAGAAAGCAGATTTCCGGGGTGCAGGTGTTGGAGGGGCCAATGTTGAACTGCCTGTGTTATTGTTAAAAGGGCGGAACTTTGAGAGAAAGAGAGAACAGGTATATTGTTACAACGTTTGAGGACGAAGGAAATCTATCTCTTGATCAATGGTTCTTAATCTTGAGGGGTGGGAAAGAAGGGGATTTCAGAGGGAGAAACTCTTAGGATTTTAAATAACGCACACTACGTGTATTGTGACAGTGCAGACTTTCTTTGTTGTTGTTGTTGTTTTCTTATTCCAGATTGTGCATAATAATTTCACTTTTTCAATAATTTGCATAATTATTCAACCTTTTACGGAGGCCGAGATGGGTGGGTTTTAAAAGAAGAGAAGTTTTTGGATTTAGATGAACTATCTAGACCGTTGAAATTATAATGCACAATTTATGTAATGTGAAAGTGCTGACTCCCTTATAATTTCCATATTGTACTTGATAACGTCTATAGGTGTTCAGGTTAAATTTTATTGAGCTGGGTTGCCCCATCAGTGTTATTAGATGTATGGAATGGAGCCCACGAAATGATCCTCTGTCAGAATTCTAAGGCTAGTAGCGCAGTGTGTTCGGTCAGTTTTGCATCGGTTTTGACTCAAGACTTGAAGTTCCTTCAAATTAACAAGCGTGATAAATTTGACCCTTTTAAATCTATAGTCCACTAAATCGAGGCAAAAAAACAAAAACTTACTTGACTCAGTGAACTAGGGGCTTAGGAATTTATTTCGTTTTAAAAAAATCGGCTGAACTGTTATGAGTAAAACAGTGCCCCGATACAAGTATGCAGTGGGAACAGCTTGAGAACCGCTGTACTTGATGAACAGTGAGGGCGACGGACGTTTGTCAGGTATCAGCTCTTGACAATTGAGCGTCATGACAGGAAGAAGTCTTTTGTTAACCTTCGTCAGCCTTGACATGCGGCAATATCTGAGCTTGATTATTACATCCGTGCGCGGGGGACTTGCGTATGTGTGTGTGTGTGCGTATGTTTGTGTGTGTCTGTCTGTGTATGTGTGTGCGCGCACATTAGCATGCGTGCATGAGTGTGGCGCTGTCACACGGAGAAACCCCGTCTTCTGATGAACGCTCACAGCGGCTTTTCAATGTTAAAAACCTCGAGTGATCTGATTTGTTATCTGCAGGCAAAAAAGCTGCTCAATCTGGCTATCTTTACGACAGTCTACAACACAATAGAAGCAGTTTATGTCTGTATTTGATCTGTGAGCGTCCTAGTGCCTCATTTTGTCTTTGTCGTTCACCTATAATGAAAACATTGACGTAAATTTCCGCCTGGAATCGTGTGGCATCATCTTGTCTTACTTTAATTGATTCACTCCTATAAGCCGCTGTCGGCGGTTGGTACAAAAAAAAAAAAAACCTCCGTCCAAATGACACATGAAAATTACGCATAAAAATGTTTCTTGCTAAATTTCCAGTAATTATTCATTTCACGATGTTTTCTCATTGCCATAGTATTGATCTTTGACTTTCAGAATGGGTCTAATGAGTGTTGTGGTCATCTTAAGAAAACTGCTAGAGTCAGTTAAAAAAAATTATTAACAAAATACATGTGCAAGTAGACTAATCGTTACACAGCTATTTGAACTGCCGGTGTTTTATTGTCCACCAGTGCTATCAGGAAAATGCTCGTTATCCAGCAAATAATGATGTGCTTCGTACACACAGAAAAGAGCTGTCTTATCTATGATACTTGTGCTGTCATTTGTTATATTGGGACAACAGAAAGTGACATGTTACGACAAAAATGGGACAAACAGAATTGTCAGGCCAGATGTGCAATAGATCTAGATAGTCTTCAGCAAGTTAGACTCGCCGCGACTGTCTGTTCTTGTCATGCAAAGTTGACAGTGAGTGATACCGTATTCTATTCTCTTACATAAAGAGAAGCTGTTAATATCTTACACCAGCTGTTTTAAAATGCTCATGGAAAGCACCAAAGTACTCAAAAAAAGCTGTTCTTTGTGCGCCGCGGCATGACTTTGTTATCATTTCGACAATTTGCCCCTTGCATGGTCAAAAATTGGCAAAAAGAGAAGGTTGTGTGGTGCAGAGTTGACTAACAGATGGTATGTCTTTGGAGTAATTGTGGAGGTAGATGATGGATGGCATCAGATGATTAGCTAGAAATGCCTGGAAAACGACTATAGAGGATTTACTAAAATTGGATTGGTGCATGCATGCACACGGATGAACTGGAATCACCTGTATTACAATGCGATTGTGAGATTAGAATCCAGGGGTTGATGGTGCGAACGTAGGCTGCTTGGGTTTGAGTATTGGCAAAGTTTAAGTTGCTATTTCGCATTGTCTTGATCCACTGTTGTTGCGTGCATGAGTACGTGTGTATATGTGATACAGATGATGGATGGATGGATGGATGGATGGATGGATGGATGGATGGATAGGTGGATGGATAGATGGATGGGTGGATGGATGGATGGATAGGTGGATGGATAGATGGATGGGTGGATGGATAAATGGGTAGGTGGATGGATAGATGGATGGGTGGATGGATGGATGGATAGGTGGATGGATAGATGGATGGGTGGATGGATGGATGGATAAGTGGGTGGATAGATGGATGGGTGGATGGATGGATGGATAGGTGGATGGATAGATGGATGGGTGGATGGATGGATGGATAGGTGGATGGATAGATGGATGGGTGGATGGATGGATGGATGGATAGGTGGATGGATGGATGGATGGGTGGATGGATGGATGGATGGGTAGGTGGGTGGACGGACGGGTGGGTGGGTGGAAGAAGGGAGGGATGGATGGATGGACGAGCGGTCAGACAGACGGACAGACATATAGATAAAGTGTGTGTGGGGGGAGGGGGTTAGTTAAGGGTGTTTTCTGTTGGGAGGTGTTTCTTGGGGGGGGGGGGGGGAGTTTGATTGGGAACGCGAAGGATGAAAAATTAAAAACGTGTAGGAAAGTGAGTAAATTACAGTAATTCTAGGACTAATACTGCTCGTGCTGAAAAAGAATCCCTATTAATACTATCATACTCCCAGAATCTTCCCCAGTATTTCAGGGTGAGTATTGCTGTGTGCGTAGTTTAATCATGATAGATAACATCATCCTGAAGTGAACCCGTGTACCTTGCACCTTATAGTGTGGTGACTAACTCTGCATCTGATCCTCTCCTTATCATCACTGCTATCGAAATGTACCCGGTACTAACCCACCAATCTTCAGATACCCGACGGTGTAGCGAGTTTGTAGCTGACTTGTGTACTGCCACAGAGACAAATCTTAATAGATTTCATGCCGGTCTAGAATTATCGTGTCTTGGTACATGACTGTAATAAAATGTTTACCTATTAACCTTTGATTATTTCCTGTGTTTAATGTGAAACGGAAACTTCTCTCTCTCTCCCCCTGTGTCTGTGTGTGTGTCTCTCTCTCTCTCTCTCTCTCTCTCTCTCTCTCTCCCTGCCCCCCCCCCTCTCTCTCTCCTTTCCCCTTTGTCTCTCTCTCTGCCTCTTCTCTCTCCCCTTGCCCTTTTTCTCTGTCTCTGTCTGTCTGTCTGTCTCTCTCCCTCTCCCTCTCCCTCGCTTTCTCTGTCCCTTCCTGTCTTTTTCTCAGTCTTCCTTCTTTCTCTCTCTCACTCTCTCTTTCTGTCTTCTATCTTTAATGTGTGTGTTTGTGTGTTTTCTCTCTTTTCTCTGTTTCTCTCTTTGTCCCTTTCTCTCGTCTGTCTGCTTTGTCTGTCTGCCAACCTGTCTGTTTGTCTGTCTGTCTATCTCCCACTCCCCTCCTCGAGCCGTCCCTGCCACCTTCAACAAAGATGAACTTACATAATAGAAGGTTCAAATTTATAATCGAAAAGAAGACAAAAAACAAAAACATTAAGAAACCGCAAGAATTGAAACTTGGTTTATGGTTTCTTCAGAGGAGGGCAGTGCCCCCATATAGGGGAGGGGCAGGGAGAAGATAAAGGACTTTTAGTCAATGAGGTAATGCCACGTTATCTGTATAACAGACATACATTCAGTTATCTGTCCTGGCTGTCAGTGCCACTGTTGGGTATCTGACACAATTAACCTACTCTCGAATAAGGAGGTTGGAGTTTTATAGGACTTCAGCCTTCCAGTGCTCGGAGTTCGGCTTTTTAACCCTGGGCGGGAATCAGCATCGATTTTCTGGGAAACTGTCTTTTAGATTTCCTCGAAATTATGCAAAGGCTCATATTTAGTACGGTAGAAACTTCTTTTTTAAAACATAAATTGGTGTAGTTAGTACGTTTTACAAAGTGCAAAGGAGAAAAGTAAAAATCCGGTAACAATTTAACAAATAGAGAATCATTTCCACAAGATTTACTGTGAATTATGAACGTAATGCAAAATCAGCGTTAATTCCGACAGAAAGTTGGAAAAATCGAGAAAAATCGATTTTGATTCCGATCAGGGCTAAAGAAAAAATAAAAGAGACACAATTTAGTCAGACATTCTAAGTCTTGCCAAATTAATGTTGAATGGTCAGATGAATGAAACCGTAAATAATGACACCCCCCCCCCCCCCACGAAAAAAAGAAAAACTACTGGTAAATTAAAAAGTGTTCCAAATAATAATGTAGTACAAATTAAAGTGGAACGCCGGGAACATGAGGGTTAACGTCCTAGTTGTTGGAAAAGTCTTTGGATTGTGACAACATTGAGTTAAAGTAGTAAGAAACGACAGGCTCATATTTATGCAGTCGGTGGATATAGCTTGCATTTTCACGAAACCTAACATTTAATTTTACGGTTACCAAGTCTTAAAGATGTGCCCAACATTTTTAGCTTCCCGTTTAAATGACATTTTGTTTTTTAATCAATACGACTCGAGGATAGATTAGATGTGAAAACATTAACAACTTAAGCTGGTTTGAAATATTTTTTTTCACTGTTTTACTTTCTCATTATCAATAAGTATTTTTTTTGTTTCATGATAAATCAATGCTTAACGTTTTGCACTCATCTGACAACATTAAATCCGTTTTGCAAAATTCAGAATTTTTGGCAAAAGGAATCTATATCGGAGCACATTTTCATAGCGTTGGCCTGGTTGAAGGAAAGAGCGGTCGGTACTCTTCATCTCAAAGTTCGATAACTGTCAATAAAAAGCAAGATTCAAAATTCTTGGCTAAAGGAATCTATGTCTGACTACTAGAGGGTTAATAAGGAGATAATCTGGAGATCAGATTACTCGGAAAACTGTTGGGGAAAAATAACTAGGTCCATGTATGACTGGCTGGTATGCCTAATTTAGTATAACTGACCGAGTTTAAGAATTAGGTTTACATTCGACATGTCCTCCAATGGGAAAACCCATCTCACCATTGGGGATAATGTAATAAAGGTGGCATAGTGGAAAGATGGTTAATTGGAGAAACATGCCGAGTGAAGCATTGCTGTGAATGATAATGGAAAGGGGGGGGGGGGAATAGAAGAAGGTGGTGCATAGATGAAAGGGGAGATGACGAGGAAAGGTGATAATGTTTGGTAATGATGGCGATGCCGATGCCGATTTTGCTTTGAAGAAAAAGAAATGTATGAATCTAAATGTTGGCTTATTTTATTGCCTGTAAGTTGTCACCAATGTAATGGGCTTGTATCATTTTGATAGTGTGGTAAGTTATACATCGGTGTTAGCTATTTAGTATTAAGTGATATGAAATTTTAGTTCAAACATCAGTGAAGAGTTTTATTCCCTTGCAAGATTTTATTCAAAATAATAAAGAAAGCGATATCACGTGACATCAAATAACACAAAGCAGCGAGTGCCTTTCTTTTTATTTGTTTGCTTTGAATTACTTGTTCCTTTTTTAAAAACGTGTATACGAGACGGCTCAATGACAGCTACATGTAAAATAGCGTGACTTCTGTCATATTTTTTAACATTTTTCTTCTGTTACAAGAGGACCGAACGCATGGACGAAATCTCTTATTGGTAAGAATTTCAGTTTTAAAGACGCCTCTTCTGAAAGAAGAAGGGGAGAAAGAGAGAGATGAGAGAAAGAAGCGGAGAAAGAGAGAGAAAGAGAGAGAGAGAGAGAGAGAGAGAGAGAGAGAGAGAGAGAGAGAGAGAGAGAGAGAGAGAGAGAGAGAGAGAGAGAGAGAGAGAGAGAGAGAGAGAGAGAGAGAGAGAGAGAGAGAGAGAGAGAGAGAGAGAGAGAGAGAGAGAGAAAGAGAGAGAGAGAGAGAGAGAGAGAGAGAGAGAGAGAAAGCTACAGTGCTGGATATCTGAAGATTATTGATTTAGTACCGGGTACATTTCAATGGCAGTGACGATATGGAAGAGATCAGAATGGTGCAGAGAGGGCTGGGAGAGAGAGAAGTTTCTGTTTCACATCAAACACAGGAAATAATCTGAAGTTAATACATGTACCAAAGCACGATAGTAGAAGAAGTTTAAAGAAATTATACATGATAAAATAAAGTAAAGCCACCAACCCCGTTTGAGGTTCAATAATGTAGCTTAAACAAAATTGTAATAATAATAATAATAATAATAATAATAGATGGCATTTATATAGCGCATATCCATTGCCATTAAAAATGCTCTATGCGCTTTACAGAAGCTCTCACTCGCTCTTTCTTTCTCTCACCCTCTGCCTCTCTCTCTATCTCAGAGCAAATTGTAACGCAGCCTGTTAGGCGCAGTTCACAACTAACAACAGTTCACAACTCACAACTTGTATTATATTAATATTTGAATATCTATTAATAGTCATAAAATTAGAGATTTTGAAAATAGAAGAAAAGACGGAGTAAAGAGAAGACAAAGATGAGAAGACAGCCTTTCATCTGTGGGATTAGTCTTGACACATTCAAACCAACTGGCGTTTCTCGGCGTTCGGCACGGACAATTGCTACAGAAAGGCATGGAGGGGGGAGATAATGGCCAATGGTGAGGCAATAATGTGGTGTGATTTATGCCCCCTTGTGGGGTTATCCGTGCCCTGGATGACTGGCAGTACTGGCAGTGCTCGCCCTTGGTAATGACGCATGACCCTAGTCTTGCCACACCGTTTGGCGTCCCAATTAAGTGGAGAGCAGAGAGAGAGTAGGGCGTAGGCCAGGGTGTGGGGCATTCCCCAAGTTGCAAAGGCGAGGCGACACCCACAGCTTTGCACTGAGCATTTTTGTCATGCTATGGTGACCTCTTGACCTAAAAAATTAAATTTGAAAATAATCAAGGGAGATACTCCTAAACAGAATTCTGACTCATACCGTGGAGGAAATGAAGGGATTAGAAAATTAGAACCGGTCTAGCAGCCATTTGCACTTGGATCTCTTGTAAGTCTAACGTCCGTAAATACATTGAGTGTGTTGGAATGACAAGGGATCTACGTACCAATATCATTTCGACCTTCTTCTGATTCTAACCCTCTCAAAATGTAGGTCGACCTGTCAAAACGAAGTGAACATGCGGAGATGATTAAAATAATGCATAAAGGGAACTTAGTACAACGTGACGTAGTAAGTACGTTCACCTTTCACGTACCCAGTGTTTCGTATTGAGAACAACGTCATTTGGTGCGCACTGGCCTATTTTTAGAACACTTTCAGATTCATCAAGACATAATTGAAGACCTTAGAATTAGAGGGGATCTGAGTGCCATTTGACGGCTTTGGGGGGGGGGGGGGGGGGGAGGCGAAAAACATCACATCAGTAGAAACCAATCGAATTTAATGAATGATTAGACGTCAAAAATTGGCAAAAAGAAAAAGTTGTATGTAGCAAAGTCTCGCGCAAGAAATAATACCCAAACTATACAATGAAACGCAGAACTAAAAGGGAAGATTTGAAAATGTCCTTTTAGTTTGCGTTTCATTGTATCGTTTGGGCATTATTTCTTACGGGAGGCTTTGCTACATACAACCTTTTTCTTTTTGCCTCATTTTGACTTTGTTTTAAGCCTCGCTGCGACCCCCCCCCCCCCCCATTTCTAAATGATTGCAGTACTGACATTTGCAACTCTTCGAGTAATGAAAGCAATTTCCAGGCGTCTCAGCCAATCGTGTAAGGCGGAAATTTCAGCAAAGAATATTATGCAGACATTTTTTGTTGTGCAAAGTGCGTAGACTGTGGTGAAAAAAAAAAGGGGAGGGGGGGGGGGAGAGAGAGAGAGAGAGAGAGAAGGACCATGAAGACGAGAAAGATGTAGTATCGTAACATTTCTCCCTTTCATGAGACTGGAATTACAGCCAAGACTAATTACGGGTACAATCTCTCTACAGATGCGGGTATGTCCGTCTGTAGACTTAATAAAACTAGGCAGTGGAAGGATACGGTTATCATCACTCCCCGAGATAAATGTGGACCGATTGCTTGCCCTGGGGATTCTCTAGGTCCAGACAATTGACTGTAATCGTTGATCATCTTTCCAGACAGATCGATTTCACGATTTCCTGCGTTGTTTTGTTGTTTTTGTTTTTGTCTTTTTTTTTAACCCTCACTGGCGATCAGTCATTAGGCTGACCTCGAGATGGCGTATGTAGGGCAGTGAGTGTTATAGATCCATGGCCTGTGTGTCTGGACAGAATGATTAGCTGACCTATACAGGGGAAGAATGGATGGGGATTCTTAAGTGTAGTTTCGTGGATCACGTATTGGACCTGATAGGCGAATCTATCGATCTATCTATCTATCTATCTATCTATCTATCTATCTATCTATCTATCTATCTATCTATCTATCTATCTATCTATCTATCTATCTATCTATCTATCTATCTATCTATCTATCTATCTATCTATCTATCTATTTATCTATCTATCTATCTATCTATCATTTTATCTATCTATCTATCTATCTATCTATCTATCTATCTATCTATCTATCTATCTATCTATCTATCTATCTATCTATCTATCTATCTATCTATCTGTCTGTCTGTCTGTCTGTCTGTCTGTCTGTCTGTCTGTCTGTCTGTCCGTCCGTTTGTACGTCTGGCCGTTTGACCGCCCGCGAGTCCACTGTCTGTCAGTCTTGTCTGCCTGCCTCCATTCCAGCCTGATTCGCCCGTCCGTTCACCCTTTTGTCTATCTGGATGTTATCAGTCCGTCTGCTTTATCCATCCATTCATCCATCCATCCGTCCATCCATCTATCCATTTATCCATCCATCCATCCATCCATCCATCCATCCATCCATTCGTCCGTTCCTCCTAGGTTGAGTATGTTGAACCCTATCGGCTGACCTGACAGAATTTCTGCCTACCTTATCAAGTTTACGTTTACAACCACACATTAGAATACGTGTGACGTGTGTGTTTGTCAGTCTGCACGGACATCCGTGCATGTATATCCTTGTCTGTATGCATGATCTGGCCATGGCATCTTTACATCATTTCTGGTGCCGGAGTATGAAAATCTATACAACGATAACTCCACTAATTGCCTTAGTTTCCACGGAACAATGACATATCGAATGTCACATCACGGAGATCATCTTGCTGACAAGTGACATTCGCTTCACCGGCAAAAACACCGTGGGCATAAACCATAGTAAGGCAATTAAATTGCATGATTCCGGAGGAAGGGGCAGCAGCGGATCGGAACTGAAGACACTGAAACCGCAATAAGCTTATTATTTTCCGAGACACACAGTGTGTGCCCCATGGATAAGAATGGTTTAACTCTACTTTTGTCGGAAAAATGAGATAATCCTACGAGCCATGTACAAGCCCTCCAATTTTTTTGATGTGACAAAGGTCTAATTCCCCCCCCCCCCCCACCCCCGGCCGGGTCGTCTTGACATCATTAAGAGTGCCTGGACAAAGCAAGAGGCTGCGTTTCAAAAACGTAGGTAAATTTGCATGCATGGGGCTCGCTGTAAAACTTTGGAGCCCTTGGACAACTGCTTAGCGTGTGCATGCGTTAGGACAGCTCTCTGACTCGAGACAGGATTCCGAGACGATTCAATTCGCCAAATTCCGTCCGTCGACTTGCGCGCCTATCATCCATGTCAACAACGCAACAACTGGCACCACACCCCTTCATAACTGAACGAAAAAAACTAGTACCACACAGCTCTGTGAGTAGTACTCACTGTGTTTTATGTGCGCGCAAGTTGTGGACCTAATAGTAAAAGACGGCATGGTCCGTCTCGGTATTCTGTGTCTCGGCCTCTGAGTCCCCACGGAAAGGAAGAACTAACAATATTTTGTAACTTTTCTCTGGGGCAAGACGCACACAATAATTATTATGGGACTTGCTATCGTGCTGTAGTCGTGTCTTAGTTGCCTCTCCAGTGTGCTCGTATCTCGCATGTATGCCCGTCTCCACTCATTCACCTAAATATTAAAAAAAATCAATGCGATGCGAGTGCGACGCAACAAATTCTAATGCGTGCGCCTGAGCCTAGCCAACTGTTTAAATCATAGAAAAAAATAGTGAACTCAAAACTATTAAAAGTGGAGTTAGGATCTTCTGTCATTCAAAGCGACATAATTGTGATATCAAGGTTAAAAAAAAAAGGTGTGAAAAAAAGTTGTCCTTATTAAATGGATCATAGCGATATTTCCTAGCGATGTCAGATCGTGCGAGAGATATTGATGAAGTCCTACTAGTTGTATAACCCCTTTGCGCAAGAAGCCTTAGAGATGTTAAAATCCACATAACTTGAAGGTGATGTAGCCTGTTAGTGCGGTGGGTTCGTTAGCTTGTATAGTGATGAAATGATTCGTCTGGGTAAGTGGGTTAGTGGTGGGTTATAGATAATGGATGGTGGTTTTTTAAGTGTCTGACAGGATGGTGTTTATGGCCTCTGTAATGGCTTTACTTGGTGGGGTATCTATCTATCTATCTATCTATCTATCTATCTATCTATCTATCTATCTATCTATCTATCTATCTATCTATCTATCTATCTATCTATCCGTCTGTCTGTCTGTCTGTCTATCTACTCTCCCTCTTCCTTTGTCTGTCTATCTACTCTCCCTCTCCCTCTGTCTGTCTGTCCATCGTCCATCTCTCTGTCTGTCTAATCTAATCTGCCCACCTGCCTATCTATGTATCTATCTATCTATGTATCTATCTATCGATCGATCGATCTGTCTGTCTGTCTGTCTGTCTGTCTGTCTGTCTATCCGTGTATCCGTTCACCCATCTGTCTGTCTGCAAGATATTCTGTTTATTCATCTGTGTGTGTCTTTTTGCCTGCAAGCCTACCTGTTTAACTAACTGTCTGCGTGCCAGACTGCCTACCTATCTATTTATCCGTCCGTCTGTGTGATGGGAATGCGCTGCCACAGTATGTGTTTGATCAGGGCATTGTCTGAACATGATTAGACCGTAAAACATGAGTACTGACGGACTCATTACCAACCATGTATCAGATTTGGCAGGCTGCGGTCGCGGAAGGGTTAACTGGTTTTGTTTAGCTTGGCTCTGCTCGGCCACCGCCCCGGCCTTATCGCGCCAAGGTGCACGTGCAAGTATTGGCTGATACTCTCTAATCTGTTCTGTTCATGTCAATTAGTTAATGCGCCTATCTCGCCCCCTACAGGAGGCCTGCACAGTGTAAGGTTCCGCATCTGTTTGCCCGGAGTGTTTGTAAACACTTAGCCGTACTTTTCTACCGCTGTATCTTCTCAAACATCAACATTCGCAAGAAGAGGGAAATCATAATATCAACTCCTTTAAGTTGTAGAACGAAAAGTGTTACAGAAATTTACAATGAAAAGAGGGTGTTTAATTAATGTGTAGTCAGGTTCCCAATTTCTCTTGCCATTGTCTTAGTGGCCTTGGGCAGAGCACATAAAGCAATCTCAATGACATTCAGGTGATTTATTGGTACCCTTGATTATTTGGGGTCGTAGTGACCAGAAGATTTGGGGTTCCATCTCGATCTCAGACCACAGTAAATAAATTACAGACATTTATTTACACTGAATAGAGGGTAAGAGAAAGGTACAGAAGATTATTTTTGCTCTCCACAATTCGCCCAACGAGACATTATGGCTTTTAATGAGGTTCCATGCCATGTGCCTTCAAGTAATATTCTTATTATTGAGTTAAGATAATTATGTTTGTGTAATGATGAATAAGATGTGGTTCCCGTAGAATGGCTTGGCTCTAACTAGCTCCCTTCAACCAGTCTTTGAGAAATGTTGATGATTGCAGTTTCATGTGCTCATAACTTTTAATGATACGATTTGTTTTAATTTTTTATTTTTTATTTTAGTAATACACTTTAGTACACACCGAATCCGCTTGATACTTTGACACACAGTGGAAAAGGCGTGTGGAAATAGTGTGTAGTGTGTAACTCGTTTCAGCCAAATAGTGGAGTTCGAACTTTGTCACGTGTTTACTACATGTATGTATATGCGCTTAAACGCTCGGTGAAAGAGAATATCCCTCATGGGACACTCAAGTGATTCTTATCTATCGGTCTTTTATCTTAATTATATCCCCCCCCCCACCCTTGTTTTTAGTGGCCATTATCCCCTGGGCCTTGGGCAGCGTACACAAAGCAATCTCAAGGACATGCAGGTGATCTATTGGTATCCTTGATTATTGGGGGGTCGCGGTGACCAGAAGGTTTGGAATTGGCATCTCGTTCTCACACGGGGGGGGGGGGGGGGGGTGATTTGGAGCTAGTCCGTGCTAAGTGGAATTTTCACCTTGGGCGTTATTTATTTACGTGTACTTGTTTATGAGACTTGCCACACACCAGATCCGTGAGCGTCCTTAGTATCCGTGGATAAGGTTTGGCTAGTGATTGGGAGATTCCAAGTACAATTTGCGTAAAGGTCAGGAGCCCCGTTGTAATTGAAATAAATGTTGCTGCAGTTAGAGTTCTTTCATCTCCCCCACTATTTCCTTCCTGTATCGGCAAACGTGGAAAATGTCATGGCACACAAAGACTTATGAAATGTATGGGTGTGTCACTGTGGACTCGCCAGCCAGGAACCGTACGGAAATCCAACACTCAAGATTGACTTCAAATTTGCACATAGGAATTACATCGTTCCTACGTAGATCCGCTGGTTGCGACGACGTGCTGTCGTCTGTTTGATGTAAAGGACCCGTAATCTTATCAATCTTAGAGAATGCATTAAGACTTGAAGCATTGACTATGGACTGATGCAACAAATAGTATGGATATGTATGGATATGGTTCATCATAACGGGTTGTCCTTGCAAGCCTTGTATCGTAATGTGACAGCCCAACAGCTGATCATTGATTGTATTACGGAACATGGGAAAAAGTAATTTTACATGTGGTGGATAAGTAAGTAATTTTCCGCTGACATTTGCCCACAAGAAGTAATAGCCAGGTGTCAGGTTCTCCATCTGTTCATCCTCGTAGGCCCAGCTGTGCTGATCTTTCAAGTTTTTGTCTTATTCTTTTCCGCATCGTTTGTCTTTGATTGCATTCCTCTTTCGCTCTTCTGTTCTCTCTCTATCCCTCCATTCCTCTTCTTTCTGTCTGTTCACCTTGCCGTCTCTCTTTCCTTCCTTTCCGTCTTTTCTTTCTCTCCCCCCTCTCTTTCCCGCTCCCTCCTCTTTCTAATCGCTCTCTCGTCTCTCCTTCTTATCTCTCTCTCCCCCTCCACCCCCTTTCTCTCCGCCCATCCACCCCGTCGTCTCTCTCTCTCTCTCTTCCTTTCCTCTCTCTCTCTCTCTTCGTCTTCTTCCCTCTTTCCTGCCCCCCCCCCTTTTTCTCTCCCCAATCTTTCCATCTATCTCTCTCCTCCCTCCCTCACCTGTCTATACATCCCTCCTTCTCTCTCTCCTTCCTTTCCATCGTCTCTTTATTCTTATATCTCTTCCCCTTCTTTCTTCCCTCCCTTTGCTGCCGTCTGCCCCCCCCCATACGCACACATACTCACACACACACACACATACACAAACACACCCATAAATTAATTAAGGGAACTAACTGCAAATTTGAGAAACGTATCTAATGCAATTATAACAAGCCCATCTCCACGAATAGCCAGCCGCACACATGCGCGTGCATTCTCCCAGACCGTGACCTCCTCAGATCAAACATCTGCATGGGGGCCCAGAGGTTGTCTCCCGTGATCCCCAGGGGCTAATTGTTGCACGGAATCTTTGATCAAGTTATCCCCCTTACACCGCTCCTCGTAAACTAGTTGGGCCTGCAGGGGGTCCGTGCCACAATCCGCGGTTAACCCACCCCCCCCCCCACCCTGTCTCCAGGTTTTATCTGCCTAATTAGCCAGGAGGGACCCTGAGACATGGTTATGGGGGCGCCCTGGCTTCCTCAGGGGCGGAGGTTTAATGGGCCCTTGGGAGGACAGGTTCAGAGGGTTAACGCGAGGCAGTGAAACTTGCACCGAAACGGTTGACAGGGCGTTAATTTTTCAAGATGCCCCGAGTTTTATTGAACTGTTAAGTGAAAACACGCCGTTTGTTTTGCAGATAAATGACTGGTTGTCCTTTAGTTCATTGTTAAACTGAGATTTTGTAATTAACCCTCATGAGATCCGACATAAAGTGACTTTTTTTCAAAATGTCTGGAACATGCAAAACTGAGATTTGGCTGTTTTAAGGGAAACCGTAGTCTAGTTCAGTATATTCTCAAACATCAACATTCGGCCGAAGAGGGAAATCATGATATCAGCTCTTTTAAGTTTTAGAACGAAAAATGCTACAGAAATTTACAATGAAAAGAGGGTGTTTAATTAATGTATAGCCAGGTTCTTAATTTCTCTTGCCATTGTTTTGGTGGCCTTGGGCAGAGCACATAAAGCAATCTCTGGGACATTCAGGTGATTTATTGGTATCCTTGATTATTTCGGGGTCGTTGTGACCAAAAAGATTTGGGGTTCGCATCTCGTTCTCAGAACACAGTAATTAACAGAAATTTACACTGAAATAGAGGGTAAGAGAAAGGTACAGAAGACCGTTTTTGCTCTCCGCAATTCCCCTCAAAGACGAATAGAGAAAATACTGAGTTGTCTTCACTGGTGATCTCTATCTTACTGCGTAATAAGACGGTCCCCTAACAACAGTGGCTTTAAAATATTCATAAATTAAAATCAAATTATTATTATTTGTTGATGAATTAGAACGTCTTGTAGTACTGTACAAAGCACCGGGTGATGTGTTCCAGATCTGTGCAGAAGAAAAAAGTGCACCTGAACTTTGATAAATCTGCCTTTCTTTCTGTTCTCTGTTTTGTTCTGTATGTGGCTTTGTGCTGATATTGTTGTTATTTTTTTGTTGTTTTTTTTCTAAGATTTTACACTTTTGTCTATTACCAGGTTATCACCACGAATCAGATAACCACGAAATTTACTGAGATGGCAACGAGGACACAGTTGTGTGAGGGTGAGTGAAAAGAAAAAAAGCCCGATTTAGCTCTGAAATATTTCTCCCTTTGATGTAAATGAACAGGAAGTTGGATCACTACCAGTGTGCCCTGCTTGAATAAAAGCAAAAGCGCCACCGAGCTCTCGAAACTATGGGTAGTTTTAGCTAATGAACTCTACGTTGACATCAGCCTTTTTCAAACTTATTATATAAGCTGATGATCGAGACACACTGTACGCCCCATGGATAAGAATGGTCTACTTATGTCGGAAAATGAGATAATCCTGTGAGCATGTACAGGACAGGCCAATCTTACTATGGAAAGAAAAATATGAAATAATTATATGACGTACCGGGCATTGCCCGGAATAAACAATCATGTCATTGTGCTCTCTCTCTCTCTCTCTCTCTCTCTCTCTCTCTCTCTCCTCTCTCTCTCTTTTCTCTCTCTCCTCTCTCTCTCTCTGTCTCTCTCTCTCTGTCTCTCTCTCTCTGTCTCTCTGTCTCTCTCTCTCCTCTCTCTCTCTCTCTCTCCTCTCTCTCTCTCTCTCTCTCTCTCTCTCTCTCTCTCTCTCTCTCTCTCTCTCTCTCTCCTCTCTCTCTCTCTCCTCTCTCTCTCTCTTACAATAAGAGTAGTAATCTGCAGTCCTGCTTCAGAACTCATGCGCGCCAGGACACTGCGCACCAAACTTGATATGGTTACTTTTTATGACATTCACGGTACTATTACATAATTATGTAAAACGAAACAAACATGCAAAAATACAAATGTTAGATAGCAATAAACATTGTTATTTTTTTAAAATACGTGCTTGAAGTAAACAACTTTTAATTATAGCCATCATCTTCCTTATCTCAATTGCCACCTTCCTGCCAAATTTAAGGCCTGAAGAGTGTATAGTTTGGTCAGTTAGTCATGCCAAAGGTTGGAAGTTACTGAAATATATAATAGACTAGATGACCTACCGGGCATTGCCCGGAATAAACAATCATGTGATCCCCCCCCCCCCCCCTTCTAGTATAATAAAAGTAATAAACTACAGTCTTGCTTCAGAACTCATGCGCACCACAACACTACGCAACAAACTGAACGCTTGATACGGTTACTTTTTATGGCATGCACGGTACTATATAATATTACGAAACAAACATGCAAAAATACAGATGCTGCATAGCGATGAATATTGTTATTTTTTAAAAATACATGCTTGAAGTAAACAACTTTTAATTATAGCCATCATCTTCCTTATCTCAATTGCCACCTTCCTGCCAAATCTAAGGCCTGAAGAGTGTATAGTTTGGTCAGTTAGTCATGCCAAAGGTTGCAAGTTACTGAAATATATAATAGACTAGATGAATAACAATCATGTGATCCCCCCCCCTCCTCTCTCTCTCTCTCTCTCTCTCTCATAAAGTAAAAGTAATAAACTACACTCTTGCTTCAGAACTCATGCGCACCACAACATTACGCACCAAACTGAACGCTTGATACGGTTACTTTTTATGACATGCACGGTACTATATATTACGAAACAAACATGCAAATATACAGATGTTACATAGCAATAAACATTGCTATTTTTTAAAAATACATGCTTGAATTAAACAACTTTTAATTATAGCCATCATCTTCCTTATCTCAATTGCCACCATCCTGCCAAATTTCAGGCCTGAAGAGTGTCTAGTTTGGTCAGTTAGTCATGCCAAAGGTTGCAAGTTACTGAAATATATAATAGATGTACGATATTTTGTGTTTTTTCTCTGAGTCAAGACACATACAGTCATGTTTGCTATAGTACTTTAATGTCATGTTCTGTAATTTGACCGTGTCTCGCAAGTTTTGTATATTATATTTCATCGCATAACTGTAAATTATGCTTTGCACTGTTTCATTATTTGTACGAAACGGGTAATTTGTGTTTTTCATGGTTGTAATAAGCGTGTGTAAAAAATTTAGTGCATGAGCTATGAGATTATGCCAACGTATATTCATTGTGAAATATTATATTATGGCCACGGGCAATATATCAGCAAAACGATAATTATTTTATGTGATGTATAAAAAAAATCATCCCTGTGAGGGGCGAGTCTATTTGGATGAAAGCATCCTGTACCCATGCTGTCCCAACTGTTTCAATTGAAGCGCTAGGTAATGTATCTTGCCTAAGTCACTAGAAGGTAAAACTGACATATTGACCAAAACCTATTTTTCTTTGTTCGATATGGCTCTGAAAGCATCTACTCTGTCAAGATGCCCCACTCTAATAATAACAGTGCTGGGTTAATGTGCCTTTGCACAAAAGATAGTGCACTCACTGATCCTTATACACGACTATTTGAAGTGTTTGTTTTAGGAGTCGAAGACGACTTAGGCATGGCAGAATTTAATTCTTTTCTTCTTTTTTTTTTTAACGCCACAGAGCATTCAAAGGCATGCGACTTGGAGGTAGATGTACCAGGTCACCTGACTGCTGCCCTAGGTAACACCTGGAGCCATAGCGTCAATACGCGCCTCATTTTATAATACCTCACAAAGGATACTAGACAGGTAGGTCTGAAACAGTTCACGGACGGGCTGATTGGGGCGTAAGTTATTCATTATAGAGTTCAGCTGATGTAATCTGTCTAGACAAGCCATGATAATGTGGAATATGATAGGGTTTAATACGAAAATGTGTGTTAATTATGATCCGTTTTTGTTTGAAATATTGTGTTGTTTTGCATTTCTATACATAAGTCAGCAGAATAGATAAGCTGTCCGTTAGTGAAAGGGTCAATTAGCCAGCCTGTAAATCAGCTAGCCAGCGAAGCAACCAGCCAACAAACCAATCACCAAACTAAACAACCAACCAAGGAATCAACCAGCCAGCCAACCAGTCTTCCATCCATCCATCCATCCATCCACCCATCCATCCATCCATCCATCCAACCAACCAACCAACCAACCAGCCAGCCAGCCAACGAACCAACCAACCAATCAACCGACCAACCAGCCAGCCAACCAACCAACCAGCCAGCCAGACAGCCCAGCAAGCAAGCAATCAAACAACCGACCAACCAACGGACCGACAACCAACCAACCAGTCAGCCAGCCAGCGAGCCAACTAATCAACCAACCAGCTAGCCAGTTAGCCAGCCAACTAGCCCAATAATCCAACAATCCTGCACAATCATGATCCCACGAACATACCAACCAACTCCCCCCCCCCCCCCCCCCCCCCAGCGATTCAGAGTACCCACGTAAACAATCAGAAGGACTATCAACCAAACAAACCACCGCCTCATTAATTCCTCCTCAGATTCTGGTGGCAAAATCTCCAGTTGCTCCCTTTTGTGCTGTCAACTACGCCATACACTCCACTGGACTGGTACAGATAGGTAAGTCTACCCAAATTCTTAGATCACTAGCGCACTGAGCCAAGTCTGTTTTTGCTGCGGTTTGAGTGTGCGATGTGATCCATGGAGTTAAACATGACATGGAGCATTAGCGAAACTGAAACAAGTTTGCCTTTCTAGCTCGGGCGCGACAAAACTGTCTTGAGACAATAGGGGGAAAGAGAGACCTCGGGCACTTCTAAACTAAATCAGGATAAAAGTTTGATTGTTGTTAGGGGACCGTAGTGTAATTGCAAAGCCGAAAAGAGAGAGAACAGAAAGACTGAATTCCAATCACTGTACACCTGTAGGTTACTACAGTTACTGTCCTGCAGTAATGGCACATGTCAGACTTATGCCAAAAGAAAACGCCGGTTCATTGCATGCATTCCTCAGCATTAATGGCTATCAGATAATGTTACAGAAAAAGAAATGCACCAATAGGAAAATGTAATAATCCAAAAGAACCATAATGGCGTAAGTCAACAAATGGCAGGGAAAGAAACGGTTTTTTTTTAATATCTCAAAGTGTCAAAAATGACTTATGCCATTAGCGTAGAGCAGTGTCGATATGTAAAATGCTACATTTTCCTGACAACAGCTTAATAACTTTCTGCTAAATTTTTGGTTGTCCAAGAACACGAATACTAATATTCTACAACACTCCAAACACTATCAAGAGATGAGTTGCTTTCGCTCGTCGTTGTGAATGATAAACTCATAATACAGTATACTTGTACAGTGTTACTATGCATTACGCCAGTGACTCACCATGTTAACCCTTCCGGTACTTGCGCCGAAGAAGAGTAATCTTGTGACTTTTTGCTTTGTACCTACAAAGCGTTTGATGTGTTTCTCCTGCGGTAGATAAGGGAATGAAAGCCAGGCTTGAAGATAGTACCGATAAACGGGAAGTACCGGGGACCTCCTGCGATGTTTTTACTTATTAGGAACAAAATTAATTACGAGCACTGAGTCTGGAGTCCAAAAACCTGCAAAACTGTCAACAGTGACCAGTGCCAAAGAAAATCGTTATTAGAATGGTACAATGGCTTATTAATAGGTCTGTGTTGATGCGATTGGGGGGGGGGGGGGACTGGAATTAACATACAAACAACAACAGCAACAAAGACGACAACACCAACAAGAACGACAACACCAAAAACAGCGCAATAACAACAAGGACAACAGCAACAACAGCACTTAATAATATACAGTGTTGGGTGTGGCAGTGGGGCTTGCAACAAAATTGAATTATGCCCACCCCGTCCCTTTTTCACTTGGCTGAGATAGTCAGGACATTACTGCTGATGAATCAGATTCAGTGGGTTCCTACAAAGCACAGCTATCAACTCTTTGTTTTTCATGGTCCCCTGTGAAGATTGTATTTCTTCTAACTTACCTCATTCTCGAAAAAAAAAAATGGACTGAGACTACAAACTAGAACTTTGTTACGTGATTCTGTCGTAAATTTCGACACTGAAGTGTGATTGAGTCTCACGTGGTAGGAGTTGTTTTGCTAACTAGAAGCAGTGTCCTAAAATACATTTAATAATGAATTCCTCGGAGGGAACATTAGAACTACAGTCTCCCATTAATGATAAAAGGGTACTAACATAAATACCGATTGTGAAATTTTATATCAAGCCATTGGAAACTTCACTCTTGAAGCCGCATCTGGCAGTAGAAGAGGGCGCGGTAGTAAGTTCCAAAATATGCTTTGGTTGATGCCCTAAGCACGTCTGTTTTGCTTTCATGATACTGCAAATCAAGTGTAATGAGGCAAAATAAAGTGTAATGAGACATTATTATGTTGTTCTGAATTTTATTTATATTTTTGGGGTCACATTTAAAAAAAAAAAAATTTTAACATGAAAAATGTTCCCGATACTCCTAACTTTTTTTTCTTCTTAAATCTCGCATGCGCAGAAAATCTCATAGAATGTCCTTGAAACGTTTGTTTTTTCTTAGCGCCACGAGACCTACTATAATCCAGGACTGCAATTGTAATTAAAAATCCTGGATTACATTTTCAAGTTTTAATTCTGGTCTACTGGAGTAGATAGAAATGCCGTGTTACATTATTTGAGAGCTTTTGTCCGGAAACAGAAACTTTTCCGTTTATTTTGGGCGTTTGAAAGTTTTAATCCGAGGAACAGGATACCGAGACGGACCAATTGGTCATTTTCCGTCCGTCGACATGCGCGCGTATCATCCATGTCAGCAATGCAGCAATTCAGGCCACCCTCCTTCATAACTGAACGAAGCTCTTTTGAGTAGTACTCACCGTGTTTATACGCGCGCAGGTTCTGGACATATAGTGAAAGAAGGAATGGGTCGTCTCGCTATTCTGGGCCTCGGGTTTAATCCGCGGCTGGAAATAGATTTTCTGTATTAAAGACGAACATTTTAATCCAGGGCAGTAGGTAGATACAACTAGAACATCTGAATTTATTTTAAACCCTTATAATCACCAACTGCAATAGGACGTACTTGGCAGTGTTTACGATTCACTCAAGTTTTGTCATAGCCTTCATTACAGTGGCGCCAGCACTACTATCCCTCAACACATCAGAGGGAACCGCGCAGTCCTTGTGCCGATTATATCAAATAATTAAGTAAACGAATGCCAACTGCACGCGTTGCCAAGTCAGATAGTCTTACTACAAACTTATCATGTAACCGGGTTAATTTTTTGTTTCGTTTAAAAGAAGTCACACTTGATTTAGACAAGGCTTTGAAGTGTCTGCAGATGTGCAAATAGTGCCACATTCTTCAGTTAAGCAGGGACTGGTATGTTTCATTAAGGCATCAAAAATTGAGTTAGAGACTATTGTGGAATGCAGTGCCACACTTTTGAGTAAAATTAATTACGTTTTCTTTCAACTGGAGAAGTTCAAGGTTAAGCGCCGAAAAAAAAAATTCATTGAAGTACTTGTTTTGTCAAAATACCTTTCTTGGTTAGCCAGGTGGGGTGGGGTGTGAGCTGGTGGGGGGTATATAATTATTTTCACCAAAGACGCGGTACTGTGGTATTACACCACAGTCTTAATGTATTACGGATTATAATTGTAGAAATATCTGGTGCTTGCAGATTAGAACTGTGTGTTTGTAATGAAGTGGACAAAAAAACGAACAAAAAAAAACTACGCACATTAAGCCAGAACAAAAGATATTATACTTAGACAGAGGAAGAACTGAACTCTTATGTTGATGTAGGATATGTGTCATTTTTACATAAATATACAGTGTAGTCTTGCGATGCTGACCTAAGCATGTTTCAAAACCGGATGTTGCCCCCTTAGCGGGGCAGTTTGCACTAACCACATTTCATTGTCTTGTTCAGAAGAGCTCAAAACCTTTAGGAGAAATTTCTCAGGAGTAGAGTCAGTCAGTCAGTCAGTCAGTCAGTCAGTCAGTCAGTCAGTCAGTCAGTCAGTCAGTCAGTCAGTCAGTCAGTCAGTCAGTCAGTCAGTCAGTCAGTCAGTCAGTCAGTCAGTCAGTCAGTCAGTCAGTGTTCAGGTCTTTGTTTCAACAGGTTTCGCTGCCCTTGGCATTTACACCTCACTTTTTCCTGTTTTTTGTTTTTCTTGTTCTGGTAGGGATTAGTTTTTGAGAATTTTGCCCGGGGAGCGGCCTTCTCCGGCCTGCTCTTCACGATCTCCAACTGCCAAGGTATCTTTAACGTGCGCACGGGCCTTGGGAATTTTTCGTTCTCATCCGAGAAGACTAGGTGCTCGATCCTACCTACCATAGGATCAGGGACAGGAAAATATGAGGAAAATCCCAGAATTCCAACATGCCTGCACAGACCGGGATTCGAACCCGGTACCTTCGACGTGAGAGGCGAGCATTTTGCCTGCAGATCACCGTGTCCCCCAGAGGGGGGGGGGGGCAGAAGTGGAGTCAGGGGAAATAGAACACTTAAGTACTCGGGTGATACGAAGGTTGACGTTAAGGGGACCATAATAGTCTAATTAAACCACAGAATAGAGAAAATACTGAATTGTGCTCACGGGTCAGCCATAGCTTACTGTGTAAAATACCATGGTCCCGTAACAACTGCAAAGATGTCGAATTGTCTATTCCAGAGGTGACCAGAATTGTCGATGTCGATCCCCGGGCGGGGGCGTGATGTTTTTCCGTACGAGCTTTAGCCAATTCAGGAGCTGGGCAGCAACACACCCCCAAACACAGGACAGCTCCAACACATCCCAGGGATTTTCGGTGATGTTCAGAGTCATATCAGGCACAGCATGGCAGTGTTCGATAGGACGAGAAATCCCTTGGCCGATGACCTGTGTTTGGGGGTGTGTTACTGCCCCGCTCCTGAATTTGCTAAAGCTCTTACGGAAAAAAAATCACGTTCCCCTGGGGGTCGATGAGAGTAAGACAAACCGTGGGGTGGACAAACTCGGGGAGGGGGGTTGGAGGTCCTCCATACATTTTTGGGCAGACACTGGACTCGAAGTGTGAAAGAAAGGCGTTAATTGGTTCTGTTGGAAGAACAAAAGCGTAAATGAGTCAAGACAAATGATTTTCCTATGATGCATACTGAGGCAATAGCGGATGTTTGTTACCTTTGCCGCGAGAACTACGCTCTTACTAAAGACGTCTGAGCATGCAAGCAAATATTTTGTTAGCTTAACGCGCGCAGGAGAAACCGTCTTTGATGTCGTGCTATAGAAAATAGGGGAGTGAAACTAGACCTTTCCTATAGGGGGCGAAAACCTTTAATATCAATTGATGATCTAAGGAGTATTTTGATTACAGCCTAGTGCTAATTCTATCTTCTTGATGTATGTGTTAAGTCAATAGCGGGGATGCGGATCCTTGAACAGGGGATTGGTGGTGGTAGTGGTGGGGGGTGGGGGGGGATGTTAAAGAAATCAGTTTAGTTTAATGCATCTTACTTTTGTCAAGGAGTAACTCTTAGGGCGTTGGCCAATTGCGAATTTTTTGATAATGTGTGTGTGTTTGTGAGCGTGGGTGCTCATCCTTCATGATTGGAGGAGGGAGGAGGAAGGAAAGCAAAGTTAAGTTTAATATTTCTTAATTTTGGTTGAGGAGAGTAGATCCTGGATTTTATCAAAGAGATGTCATTCAATAACGGTCAGCGCGTTAAATTTAGCCCGGGGGTGGTGTGTGTGTGTGTGTGGGGGGGGGGGGGAGGAGGTGAGGAAGGGAAAGTATAGACTGGTTTAAAGAGACAACTGTTCCCAACCGAGGCTTTTCGCCCCAGCCAGGGGATAAATTCGCTGAATCGGGAGTTGCACAGTCATGTATCATTAAGTTTTTCATTAAAAAAAAACTAAAGTAACATTGTCATTAAATGCTGCGCTATTCATTTTTAATATTTCCCGCTTGTTGTCGGTTACTTTAGTATGAGAAGTGTAAACTCAAATTGCCGCACAAATCGGTGAGGGGGGTGGGGGGAGGGGTGGCGGGGGGGGGGGCGGGGGAGTGTAAATTTACTTTGGAAAAGTTGCCTGGGGTACACGGGGCAGAAACCGTTGAGAACCCGTGGTTGATTTTTGTTGTGAACTTTAATTTTTTTTAGAAAAGAACGGAAGAAAGGAAAACAACGAGGCTTCATGGTAACTGTGAGGCTTAAATTCTATCGAGTAGACCTAGATCTATATTTATTAGTTCTCCCACAGCAAATGATTGGACAGAGTAATCCCTGCTTTTCCGTCTCTGGTGAATGTTTTTCTTTTGAGTTTGACGTCCCTGCGCTCACAGGGAAGTTTTCTTTATAATTTAATGAGTTACTTTTTCTTTTCGTTGGCGTTTTTACCAAGAGAAATCTGATATTATTTTACGCGCTATGTATAGCTTAGCGGGGATCAGAAATGAACTTTTTAGTATGCGTTGTAATTACTGATGTAATTATTTTTGGGTTTTGGAAGTGTCGGTTCTCTGTCTTTGTCTCTGACTGTCTCTTCCTCTGTGTGTATGTTAGTCTGTGTCTCTCTCTCTCTCTCTCTCTTTCCTTTCTCCGGCTCTGTCTTTCTATCTTCGTCTGTCTCTGTCTGCCTGTCAGTCCCACACTTTCAGCTCTCTCTCTCTCTCGTTCTTTCTTTCTCTCTCTCTCTCTTTCTCTCTCTCTCTCTCTCTCTCTCTCTCTCTCTCTCTCTCTCTCTCTCTCTCTCTCTCTCTCTCTCTCTCTCTCTCTCTCTCTCTCTCTCTCTCTCTCTCTCAATACAATGTGAAAAACTCAAGCCAAGAATGAGTTTTAAAATTTTATTTTGAAAAAAACAAAAACCCAGCAATATTCCAACTTCCTTTTCCGTGCTCTGCTGAAGAATCCCATGATCTTTTTCGTAGTCGAAGTTGAAGGTCGCGCCGAGAAGATGGATAAGTTATTCTGTCACCCCTCCCGTCTGGAATGTTGACTTCGCTGCCGTCGCCGTCAGGTCAAGATAACCTGCTACACAAATACACAGATGGAAAGGTCGATTCCTATTGCCTGGGGCTGTAAACAAAGCAGATATTTGTATACAAACAAAATGTCTAAACCGTTTCTCAATGATTTATGTGAATATTATTTATTTTTATTATGCATTATCAAGGTGAACTCCGAGTGTTTACTTGAAAAAAGTAAATATGCAAACCGGGAAGTACAGATGGAAATAGCGTGAAACAGAGAGACGCAGAGTGAGAAAGGTAGAAAGAGATTAAAAGGGAGATGAAAGAAAGAGAGGGAGAGAGAAATGAGGGGAGAGAGACAGAGACAGCCACACAGATAGACTATTTGAGAGGGAGAGAGAAAGAGAGAAGAGGGGGGAGGCGCGAGAGAGAGAGACACGTCGATACCCAGATGAACTCCTCTCTTGCTGCAAAACACTAACTTCTTTCTTTTAGGGGATCCCCTGTTTGATTTTGTGTGGGTATTTTTTACTTCCGTCTTTCACCAGAAAACAGGCAGGATGCCCAAATATAAGATTATGATCTGCATAAACATAAATAAACAGGATGTGAAGAGAGAAGCGTATCTTTGATGTTTACGTCGGTCGATACGAGAACGCTGGTAAATACAACATCAACGGAGTCACCCGCCCATTCATAGATCCGCTCCACTCAGTCTAGGTTAACGTTTACTGCTATCCCCTATTCCTACTAACCTACCTACCCCATCCCTAGTAACCTACCTACACCCCCCCCTATTCCTACTTACCTACCTACCCCATCCCTAGTAACCTACCTACACCCCCCCCCTATTCCTACTTACCTACCTACCCCATCCCTAGTAACCTACCTACACACCCCCCCCCCCTATTCCTACTTACCTACCTACCCCATCCCTAGTAACCTACCTACACACCCCCCCCTATTCCTACTTACCTACCTACCCCATCCCTAGTAACCTACCTACACACCCCCCCCCCCATTCCTACTAACCTACCTACCCCATCCCTAGTAACCTACACCCCCCCCCCATTCCTACTAACCTACCTACCCCATCCCTAGTAACCTACACCCCCCCCCATTCCTACTAACCTACCTACCCCATCCCTAGTAACCTACACCCCCCCCCCCATTCCTACTAACCTACCTACCCCATCCCTAGTAACCTACACCCCCCCCCCCCATTTCTACTAACCTACCTACCCCATCCCTAGTAACCTACACCCCCCCCCCATTCCTACTAACCTACCTACCCCATCCCTAGTAACCTACACCCCCCCCCCCCCATTCCTACTAACCTACCTAACCCTCTCTCCTTACTAAACAACCTAATCGCCCCCCCCCCTCTCCTTACTAAACAACCTAATCGCCCCCCCCCTCTCCTTACTAAACAACCTAATCGCCCACCCCCCTCCTTACTAAACAACCTAATCGCCCACCCCCCTCCTTACTAAACAACCTAATCGCCCCCCCCCCTCCTTACTAAACAACCTAATCGCCCCCCCCCTCCTTACTAAACAACCTAATCGCCCCCCCCCCTCCTTACTAAACAACCTAATCGCCCCCCCCCTCCTTACTAAACAACCTAATCGCCCCCCCCCCTCCTTACTAAACAACCTAATCGCCCCCCCCCCCCCTCCTTACTAAACAACCTAATCGCCCCCCCCTCCTTACTAAACAACCGAATCGCACCCCCCCCTCCTTACTAAACAACCTAATCGCCCCCCCCCCTCCTTACTAAACAACCTAATCGCCCCCCCCTCCTTACTAAACAACCTAATCGCCCCCCCCCCTCCTTACTAAACAACCTAACCGCCCCACCACTAACCTATCTTCCTCTTCTATCAACCTACCTACCTTAACCTCCCCTACTAACCCCACCCCCCCCCCCTTACTAACCTACCTAACCCGTTACGTATCCCATAGGTATGTTAGTGTGGGTATGACTTCTTAGGTAACTTAGTGGAGAAGGGGCAGTTTGTAGGGGTGGGGTAGGTTACCAGGGAGTACGGATTAGGTACGCTAGTGGAGGTGGAGCTAGGGGTGATGGAGGTTAGTAGGGGGAGTGGGGGTGTGGGATTAGTAATTACGGGGTTAAGTAAGTGTCTGGGTGTGTTAATAGAGATGAAGATGTGTGTGTGGATGGAGGGAGGTTACATGCTTAAAGTAAACGGTTTGCGCACTGTCTTGAAAACATCCGTTTTTCAAAGAAGTGACGTAGATAATCATTGCTCCAAACGAGGAGAACTGATAACCCACGACAGTTATGGTGACATAATATCTGGACACACCAAGCAGCACATTACACGCACGCGTTGGAAAGACATAAGGCACGTTCCACCAAATGAATAAAGGAAACCATAGGTAGTTAAAATTTTGCCATACGATGACAAAAGACCTTAGCCGCCAAAAAGAACAAAATTGTACAAGAGACGCCTAATTTGAAAGCTTTTTGCCTTGCACCCCCTTTCTTCATAGTTCAAATGGCAGCCAAAACAAGCTGTTTATCAGTAAACATAATGATTGTTGTTATTGTACGCACGCACCCGAAGCTTTTTGAGTTAGGGGTGCATATTTCAAAGCCTTTTTGTGTCTCCAGAGCTAGAGAGCTTCTCCCGAAATACTCCCAACAACAACCTCCCTTTCCCCCCCCCCCCCCTTTTTTTTTGATTGAAAGGTTAAGGGACAGAATTAGGGGATTCGATAATACAGTCAAACAAGTGAGTCTGGCTTAAATTGGCGACTTACTGTGTTTTTTCGTAGCATGGCAGATTTAACTGCTCGGAGGAAGTAACTTCAAATGCGGTGCCACCCACTGAGAAAACACACAAAATGTGCTGCTGAGTTTTTTTGCTTTGATCAAACAAGAATGATGTCGCTTTCACTGACCCGTCCATAGCACTCACTTCTTCACACTACATTTTTTGTGGGTTTTTTTTTTTTGGTGTTTTTTTTTTACTTAAACGAGGGAAAACACTCTTACGCTACATTAAAAAGACACAAGATTATACGATCTTTTCATCTACAACGTAAAGGAAAAATTCCTGAACTCGAGGGCATGAAAGATGACAACATTATGGAAACATTAAACCCACTGATGTTATCTCACTGAGTTCATCTTTCTAGTTCTACAAAATATCGCGCAGTCAAAAGTCGACTCAAAAAAATAGTGTGCTATTAAGCGATATGAAATGTAGGCAAGTCAGGATGTTATCTTTCGGTATTTTGTCACGCCATAAAGCTACTGCTATCCTCATTAAGACGAGCAGTTACGAAAGCTGAATGCACCCAGTGCTCAGCATGTATATAAACACGACAGGATGGTGCAATATGATTTATTGTGTCAACTGGTTTAAGCAAGTTTGGTTTTTTCTTTGGGGGGGGGGGGGATGTAATAGTATATTGGCATCTTGTAATTCTGTGTATTTCATCTTCAGCCTCTTATTCTGTCATTCATCCAGCCACCCAGCCGTTGGACCATCCGTCCTTCCATCAATCCATTTCTAATTATTGCTGTTTTGGTGTGTATGTTTGTGAGGTATGGGTGGGTATGTCCCATTTCAGCACAATGAGGCCATGTCAGAGATGGGATTTCGACTCTTCCCATGCTGCTGACGAGTGAGAGCCTTATAAACACTACGATTCATTGTGCTGGATCTCGAGCGGGATTTGAACCAGGAACCTCTCATACCCAAGCCAATGCACCTACTTTTATTTTTATCCTCAATTATTAATTTTGTTCCACTGGTTTTACGATGATTTTGCGAACAACAGTGAATACAGTTACATAAACAGAGGATTCATAATTATGGTTTGTTTGTTTCCCATTCAGGTGAAGATGTTGTGACCTATGAAGGAACCGACCCTGGAGAACAGAGGATCCGCCCCCGGGCATCCCTGCCCTGTGTGTCCCAGCAGTACTGACCCCACTGTGTACAGATCTCTATGTTTGGGTTAGGTTATTTGAATCTGTATCTATGGTCAAGACGTAGCACTCTGATCGAATGTGTATCCATTTTTGGAAAATAGAAAGTGAAAAAAAAAGGACAAAAAGTGAAAAGGAATAAATATGAGATGAAGAATAAAATAATATAGTTTTTTAAAAATGGTTGGTCTCTTTGTGTATAGATGTATTCACAGAGAGAGAGAGAGAGAGAGAGAGAGAGAGAGAGAGAGAGAGAGAGAGAGACAGACAGACAGACAGACAGACAGACAAAGAGCGAGAGAGAGGCACACACACAGACAGACAAGCGATACTGGGGTACTGTGTGTATTTCAGAGGGAGAGAGAGACAGGCAGACAGAGAGAAAGAGAGAGAGACAGACAGACAGACAGACAATAGCCATATTTGAAAATTAAAAATCATAACGCTAGACGAACATTTAAAACCAAACGATATGTACACAATCATTATTCTGTACAAAGAAAGGGTGCACTATATAAAGAAATGCTTACAGAGAGAATTCAAGATAGAAACTGGGAAAGGCAGCGCAGAAACAGCACACCAGATTCAGGGAGATAAAGACCTTCTGGAAACAGTCACGTCCCGAAAACAAAATGCACGTAATCCGCACAGAGATTGCAAAATTCTCATATAACCTAATTATTATAAAACCCTCAGACACCCGATGATAGTCTGGTGCATAATTTATCACAAGTTTGCACTGCAAACTGAGAATCCAATCTGATGGCCTGTCAGCTAAATCTGCCTTGATTTACAAAAGGTTGTAAATCAAACTTCCACAGGTTTGTATAGAAAGGACAAATAATACTTTCGATGAATAGTACGAGCTAATTACCTTTTTCTTTTCTTCTTTGCGGCATGGCTGTTTGGGGCAAATAGCAATTGGTGTTTGTTTGCAAAATAAAATTTTAGGAAATTTGTAAGGCAATTGTTGTCAACCCTTTTTTTTTTTCAGGCCATCGGCCCCCTAGGCTCTAAAACTTTCTGTAATCGCCTCGCTTCCCCCCCTCATCCCAACACCCGCCCTCCCCCCCCCCCCCAACCAAGTCATTGCTCAAACATTTTTCAAAGCTTTATGATTATTGATAACAACAGGCGTGTTGATGATTCATAACACCTAAACAAATCAGTGGCTGCCCTGTATTTGCCCCCAAATCGCCCTCAATTCATGTTTTCGAATCCTGCCCCCCCCCCATCGTTTTCGCCCCTGTGTCGCCCTTTTCTTTGTTTGCCCCCACCCGAAATCAAAATAGCCCCCGTTGAGAACAACTGTTATAAGGTGTTGGGATTAGATTTCTAAGCTAATTGCTCACAACAATTTTTTATATTTTTTTTGCCCTAGCGACCACCCATTTATTTTGGTGATATTATCCTCTGAAGTTCGCAACATGAACAGAAATCCTAGAACTGCAGGGCTTAAGGTTAAGGTCGCCGGCCACAATAACCTTATGTTTGGTGAAACGACGTCTTTGAAAGATGGCCAGAAATTAGTCACAAGAGATAGTATTGTGTATATTTTGGCTGCATGTCCCATAGAGATAGTTTCATTTGTTGTTTTTGCCACAGCTGTAAATATTAAGATTATTATTCTCTGCATACAAAAAAATTGACGCATCACACAGAGAACAGCCTAGATTAAGAAACAAAAAATGTTCCAAAAATACGTTTATTATTTGTAATCTGGGTTTCCCAGGATGCCAGTGAGATTATAAGTGCATTTTGGACATTCCCCCCAGTTCCAAACTTTCATGGTGTTTATTTATGGGAATAATGCTTTTGTGATTAAAATCAGCGGTTTTCAACTTTTTGGATTGAAAGGAAAGCATGAACTCTTTTTCTCTTGGTCCAGAGAGACTTGGTACTGAGAGTGAGATCAAGTTTCTCTTGTCTGGGTTTTAGTGTGAGAATAATGGACTATGGAGTTAACCCTCGTGCGTCCAGTGTATCGTATTTCAAATAGGTCACCTGGAGCCGAAATGCTATATCTTTCATACGCTTGCTTTTCCTGTTACATTAGCATAATAATATAATTTTTCCCATTAAATATTCATATGTTTGTACATGTATTAATCTGACTATTAAAAGGCAGTTGAGCATAATTTTGATTTCAGAAGCTTTGGGATAGGCAATTTTCGTTTGGGCACTATAGGGTTAACGGGACCTCGTGCATTATGGAACGGAACTATTCGCTGTCAGACCCAGCGGTGTTCCAACCTCTTTGACTGAAATGAAGTCATGCACTCATTTCGCTTGGTGAGTCAGTTATGGAAAAGACCTTTTCGTCTTCGTGATTAAAATCAGCGGTGTTGAACTTTTGGAATCCAAATAAAAGCATGAAGCCACTTTGGCTAATTCTTTCTCGTTTTAAGTTTGTCAGAAAATGCACAAGAACAAACACAAAAAGGACGCACGTGCAAATGGAGATAGACACGGCGCAGGCTGCCGTGTAAACTCGCGCAAATTACTGTCGTGTACTCACTTTATCAAGTGCTTTGAAGTCAACGCCATTTACAAATCTGAGGGACAGAGCTTTGCATTCATGCTGGCCAACTTTGTTTGTTGGGAATTAAACACAATCAGGCATTAGACATGCTTAGTCTGAGTGTGTTGGAAAGTGTTTATTGTAGGGGGGCCAGAGAGAAAGTTTACCGTTTTCACAACACAGAAAACAATTATCCGCGGGTTTTTCGAATGGCTGAAAGAGTAAAAACAGACAGAGCAGCTACGTGTTGACAAAGTGGATCGGCCCGAGGTGGCATGGATCAGTGACAGAAGTGTTGATTACAGAGACCTCGCAGGAGAAGACGGAGGAGTGGAGTAGGCCTACAGAGTAACAAATCTGCATTAAATTTATCAAATGGGCTGGAACGTTTTCTCCAGTTTGTAGAGAAGAACAAATGTTTCACAGGAAGGAAGCAGGCAGTCATGCTAGACCAAGTGGCGAATAAATGGGTATACAAACAGGTAGGCATGTAGAGATGTTAGCCACACACGGGCAAATAGATTTGTTAAGTAGCTGGATAGATAAATAGATAGATAGATCGGTGGGTGGGTGGGTAGACGGACGGACGGGCGGATGGATGGATAGAAAGATAGATAGACAGCTATGGAGAGGCAAACAGACAGATAGATAGATAGATAAAGACAGTTAGGGATATATGGATGGGCAGACAAACAGATGATAGATAAATAGACAGATAGATTCTTAATTCGTGTCCCTGACCAGAATAAGCTTTTTGTTATTGGTCTGACCAACCAGGCAACTGACCCACATATTTACTTGTCAGCCAAGGCAACGAGTTACCAACCAACTTAAATGAGCTGGGTCACAACACATCAAATAAAAACAATGATACAAATAGCAGGTCAAGAAAAGCAACTCTAAAAACCAAAAAATCCAAAGGGAAGCAAATCCAAGAACAAAAATCCAAGGGAAGCAAATCCAGAGAAGAAATCACAACGTTGCCCACAATAGAGTGAAGAGAGAGTGGCCTCCCCACGTGAGATAAATTCCGGATTTGATTACAGAGAAATATAAGCGATAAACGGCAGCAGCTTATCAAGCAGTATATCACCTGCAGGCATAAAATATCACAAAGAGTCCGTGTGAATGAAACAGAAAGCTTGTTGAGAAGAAGACATTCAAGCAGTTTCCACTATCGTGTTGAAATTCCCGTTGTCTTTAGTAAGGCGCAAGACGTAAAGTACGCTCGGAGAATAGGGGCAGGAGGGAGAGGGGGCCTTGCCCCCGGCGTATGAAAAGCATACATGTGATGGGAGAAAGGTTGTTTTTGGGGGGCGGGGGGGGGGGTGGGGATCGTACACACGCTTTTCAATAGTCTAATGAATTAAAAAGTCTCCTTTTAGTTATTATTATTATCTTATGACTAGTAAAATTATGTAACAATCAAAGTTAGGCCATTTCTTTCAAGAAACAATAAGATAGCCCTGGCAAAATGCCAAGTCTTAAAATTTTAAAATATCAAGGGCTTGTCACGGACATTAATCGTTCTGTTGGTAGCACTAACGTACAAGGGAGACTTGGGTGGGGGGTGAAGACAAGTATATGACAAAAGTACAGGCCTCTCAGGAAATGATTAAAACTGGTTAATGCAAAAATGTATTTTAAATACATGTATTTCAAAACACCCAGTTTTTGTCATGAAAATAAACACTCAGCCTTCTAATAAAGATGCTCCTACAAGGAGCGGGGGGTGTCGAAAATTGCCTAGCTCGGGCGTCCGTACTTTATAAATGGCCTCAAGTGTAATTACACTAGCAAATAACATGACCTTGAGTCTCTGGAACCTCCAAACTGCAACATTTTCCAGCATAATTTATTGTCCCGTCCACCTCTTTCATCTTGATAAGGTTTCTCATGCACCTAATGAGTGCTCATAAAACTCGCCTTAGATTATTTCCCCTGCCCGGGTTTATCCCCCCTTCTTGCCTTATCTTTAGCGCTGTAGAGTTACCTCTCATTTCCTGTCCAGGGGGGAGGTTGATCTCCCTTTAGTCAAAATGACCCACCACTGTTTTCTTCATTTGCGGGACTAAGTTCTAGTTGACCTTGACCACACACCTGGTTTTGAGCATATAAACTGGATTTGCCAGTATGTCCATTGGTCGCATCTCCGTACCTCCCACATAAAAGATACTACATGTATTACATTAATACACATCTTGGTACATTATATATATAAAAGTACTTTCGAGGTTTGTAAATGCGGGGATACGTTAGTCTCGAGGCAAGGTGCTCGCCTCTTATGCCGAAGGTACCGGGTTCGATCCCCGGTCGTTGCAGTCATGTTGGAATTTTTTAGTTGGAAACATTCCTGTCCCTGGAGAAGACTAGATAGGATCGAGCACCTAGTCTTCTCGGATAAAGACGAAAATCTCGGAGGGCCCGTGTGCACCTTGAGCATGTTAAAGATACCTTGGTAGTGGAAAGTCGAGAAGAGCAGACAAGTGTAATTCCTACCACGAAAACACACAGAAACAAAGAAGAACAAAAGTAAAAACAATAAAGGTAAGTTGTACATGCCAAGAGTAGTGAATCTCCTAAAATAAAGACCTAAACACCTCGTAAATGCGATAATGTAGTAGCGTCCCACTGTAATATTATTATGTCTTGCTCCCATTGCCAAGCCGTAGCTCGTTATATCATTTAATAATTCAATACATTAAATTAATAATAATGTTATATAGCAAGGGTGGCCAAACTTGCTCAACGTAAGAGCCACATACGATAAACTTCAGATGTTCGAAAGCCACGAGATAATGAAAGAAAATTTACACACACGTTTTTATTGTTACAATGACATACATATTTTGTTACAAACATTTTTACATAATATAAGAAATACATGTATGCAACAATATTTTACTCTTGTGTGCAGTTTTTAAACTGTTAATTCGAATTAGTTTCAGTAAACACAAAGTACACATACATGTGAATATCAATAATGTTTTCAAAATCTTGATTTACGATTATTTTAACTACTGTGAACGCATTAAACACGGTAAAGAACTACGGGAACATCTGGGAAATATATACACTTTGTATTAACTGTGATGAAAAAAGAGTTCAGCCAACATAAAATTTTTTCCAAGAGCTGCATACTGATGGTCAAAGAGCTGCATGGGACTCACGAATCTGGGTTTGACCATCCCTGTTATATATAGAGATACAATAATGGTCTTTAACTACTGAACCAAATATCTATATGGCCCAAACTGCTGATCCGCTTACAATGTAAGTAACAGTAGGGGGGTATTCTTTGCTCGGCCCTTCAATATATTATAAAGGCACATAAATGAAAACATAATTATGAATGAACATGACTGTAAATTTTGCACTGATTTATATTGAGGTAAATTTGCATGATGTTCTATGATCTTGGTTCTTCGTGGTCGTGAAAAACATAACGGTTGAACGATTCAAATTGTTCTCATCTGTAAAAGGAAGTTTAACGATATTTTCTACAACATAAATAATGTATAGCAGATAAATGCAACAATAATAGAGCTTTACATCCCTTCGATCGGATGTTCTGTTATTATTATTATCTAGAATATCGTCCATTAATTCGTTGCAAACTGAGAAGAAAATGGGAAAGCAACTCATCAAAAAAAAAAAAATCTCAGACAAGGGGAGAGCCACTCGCTCGTAAAGAGAGACAACTCTTGGTCTAAACTTAGTCACCCCACTTGAAACCTGTCTTGTCTCCTGTTTCAGAAAAAAAAAAAAGCACATTCATTTTGTCTTTTCTTTCTACTTTCTTTCTGTTGGTTTCTAAACAAAATCTAAGTTGAGGTTACCATCCCTGAAAAGCCTACACGATTAACTCAACAATTCGTGTTTACTTAATATAATCAAGAGCACAACAGATCTAATCAAATTTATGACGGAAGAACAACGTGCCTATTATGAGGAGATTTTGTTAAATTTAGTATTAGATTAGTTTTATTGTTATGATAACCTTTGGGACAAACGCATATAAATGACATGAAAATATTTCATGTCATACATTCGTTAGAAATAAAACAACAACAGCTAATATTTAGGGCCGGGCGGCATCGACACTGTCTTTTTCAGTGTCGCCACTCCAGGCTCCAACACCTATAATTTCTCGTTGGAGTCGACACCGTAACATTAAAACATTGTTCTAGCAGTGGCTTCCAATTCTGTTCGTAGAACCTAAAATTCCCGAATACGTGCACTTTAATAACATGTTTTTTTTTTTGTTTTCTCGTTCAGTCATTCGCCCAAGGACGAAGCAATGTTTGCACAATATTACTAGTTATCTTGGTTTCTACGGAATTCCCCGGCTGGTTACAGTTTGTTTCTCTTGTTGGAATACTGGTCTTAAACAGAAGCGAAATTAGGCTCATCACAAAATACAAATATGATATTGATAAATGAAAACGTCCATCTATCCATCCATCCATAAATCCGTCCATCTATCCATCCGTCAGTCCATCCATCCATCCACCAATCCCAATATCCATCCATCCATCCATCTATTCGCTTATTCATCCATCCATCCAACCGCCGATCCAAATATCTATCCATCGAGCCATCCAAATAGCCATCCATATATCCACCAATCCAAATATCCATCCATCTATCCTTCCATCCATCCATCCATTCATTCATCCATCTATCTGTTCGTCCGCCTATCCATCCATCCATCCATCAATCCATCAATCCAGCCCATCCATTCATCTACCAATCCAAATATCCACCCATCCATCAATCCATCCATCCATCCGCCGATCCAGATATTCATCCATCCATCCAAATATCCATCTATCCATCCACCCAAATATCCATCTATGCACCCATCCATCCTACCCACCATCTACCCACTTGCCTATCTATCTACCTCTCTGGTTACCTTCTCGTCTACCTATCAAAACGGCTTCGTAAACTCAGCACAGAAACAAAAATGACAGCCAAAGTCAAAGAAAACCATACTTGCAAAAAACGCCCCTACTTTTTCATAGAAAATCTGATTCCATTTCTTCCCCCGGGCATTTCAGCATCAGAACCACGGAAGTCATCATTCTCACGCATTCTCCTGTAACACTAACTGATGCTTCGTTTTTTTGTCCCGACACATGAGATAACATTATCTTTCCGTCCCAACAAAGTAAAATTTCAATACGTAAAGACATTTTCTTAATAGGACGCACTCATTTTGCACCCATTTCCTGAAACTTCTCCGTGTTTCATCTCGTACTCATATTTCGCCTCCCGGTAAATAAGATGGTAATAATGATCGATGTCAGTTCAGTGGTTCTGAAACTTGGAGGTGTGTTTAGAGGATTTCAGGTGCAAAATACCCAGGCCCGACCGATAGTGCATTTCACGACGTCATGTATTTCGTTGTAACATAGTCAGTTTTAGCTTGATTCACTCTGAGTTTGGAAAGAGCACATCGACACAATAAGGGTCATATTGTACTAGGAAGAAGCAAAAAACGATAGACAGAACGCGACTTTAGGTTTTTTTGTTCTATCTCCATAAAAAAAAAAAAAAAAACACTGGAGACCTTCCAGTATGTGGAAGAGGTTTAAGAAATACACACCATGACACTTGTTTAATATGCGCTGTGGGACATATCAAGTTTTCCCAATTCTGATCTATCCTTATCACAATGCTAAAGGCACAAACGTTTTTAAAATCGAATTTCTCAGCCGTGCAAAAACTGGGGTTGGAACAAACAAAAAGTAAGGTCGAGAGAATGATAGGAAAGAAGGAGGCTCTACCAGAAGTGCCGACGGACCACCCATGCTTTAGTCAAAAGAAATGACTGTAGGTGTAGATGTGGCAACAGGTTTCAAAAAGTTAAGAACCACTTTTCTGGCGTGATTTACTGAAAGTGGCACAGTTTTGAAAAGTGTATTATGAACAAGAGCTAATGTGTGAAATTTGACGCTGTTAGGAAATACTGGGTAAATTTGTGATGGGTCTTGGTTGAGAAGATGGCGGAATTTATTTGAGTATCGAGAATTTAGGTTAGTGTTTTTCAAGATTATTGGGTTACAATTTGAGGAGGAAGTGACCCGGGGGAAGAAGTTCGATACCTGGAGACAACGGCAAAAGCAACAAAAACAGCAACCTTGATCTGGCCCGGTAAGAAATTCTTAGTGCGAAACTCATGGCAGGAGAGCATGGTGTGTATGCGTTGTGTGTGTGTGGGGGGGGGGGAAGAGACTACCAGACCTCTCGACCTTACAAGGGGAGAGAGAAACAGAGATAGACAGACAGACAGACAGAGAGAAACGGAAAAAGGCAGACAGACAGATAGAAAGAGAGAGAGAAAATCACACAGAGAGTGACAGAGTCAGAAACAGAATACGAGCGAGAGAGCGTGAGAGATAGAGACAGACAGACAGACAGAGAGGGAGAGGGAAACAGAGAGAGAGACATACAGAGAGAAAGAAGGACAGACAGATAGGGAGAGAGAGAAAAAAAGATGCCATTTTACTATGAATTTAAAACCCAGCACGCTAGCAATAAACGCAAGCCCCTGCTCACCACGTATTACAGCCCACAAACTGTAGTCACATGTGTTTCGAATAAGTGACAATAATACAGCAATCTCATTAGATACATCCGAGATACTGTCACGTGGGGGAAAGCGATAACCTTTGTGTTCATTAGGGGAGAGGTTCAACTCCCACTAAAAAACGCTGAGGGTAGCTGGCGCTAAGACGGCAGGACAGCCGTCAGAAACGTCATAAAACCGTATGGAAATGCACCTGAAAAGTATTACTTAAAGTATCAAATGACAGGGAAACCCTTTCTTTAATTTCCGTGATGCTCACGAATCGTGAATACACTGATAATTTTGAGTCTCATAGTCAGTTTTAATCAGATGGAAATCCGCAGAATTCCATTAAAATAAGACAAGGAATAGCTCATTACTGTCCTACTGCTTTAAAATCTGGTTTTAATTCCTGTATAGTAATTTATATAGACATCTTAAGTGAAGACATGTTAGCCGCCAAGGGGTGATAGGGTGATACACCCTAATAAAGTACTTGCGTTTTTTTTTTTTCGGATTTATTTCAAAACGAAACGACGTAGTTTTGAGTATCTAAGCAAGATAAGTGCGTTGAAGAACTCAGTTTCTGCGTGCAAAAGGGACATTAATGTGAATTTTGTCTTGAAATGCTGTACGCGTGCCAAGATTAAATGCAGTTTCTTAACTCGATCATGTAACATTCCTGGAAGAAAATAATCCTTTCGGTATGTGCAAACTCCCCTTTACTAACTTAACAACCATCATTTCCGGTGTTGTTATTAGACGTCTACTATGACTGTATGTGTCAAGATTAAAAGAACAGTCTTATATACGAAGTCATGCGCGATGTTTTCATTTAAAGGGGCGATAACGTAGTCGGTCGACGTTGGCCAAGTTCGGTTATTGAAGTGGATTAAGTTCTGATGTGAATTAACCGATTCATTCCCATAAGGCGCTGTGAATGGTTCATGAGAGAAACATGCAATTAAAGTGATGTCTTTATTACGTTCCTAATGTCAAGAGCTGAGTTAGGGTTTGGGGCGATATAGCTCTCGACTTCGAGAGGTCTAACTCACACCCGGACAGACATTACCAAACACACCAGTAAATAATGAATTAACAATGGATTTTAGTTTGCGTCAGGCCTGAAGGGCCGTAGTTGTGTATTGACTATAATATAATACAAAAATATATATATTTAAGGTGGAATCTATCCAAGCAAACTAACACCTTGGCATTTTTCTACATTTCTTCTGATCCTGCAATGTTTTATTACTCACCATCGACTTACATAGACGGCAGTGTGAAAAACTAGCTTGAGCTGAATCTGTTAAAGACTTAATTGGTTTGTTTCAATTATATTATCCAACATTTATATATCCCCAAAGGGCACGGCATCTGAGCATGCGCATTTGCAAAGTTTTTTTCCTTCTTTTTGGCACAGAGGCCGAGCATACCTGCTAGCAAACACTGGCTCTCATCCAAAAGGAAGAATTAATTGAAACCCATGGAAGAACCAAACACATTATGACCTTGGAACTTCTGATGAAAGACGGGGGAAAAAAAATCAAAAATTTTGTAGGAGCACAAACACTGCGACGTCAAAATTAATGAAACAAACCAAGCCCCCCAAAGGTCCCGTAGACAGTGACTGTCAAACTCGCATGCCAACCAACAAAGACGCAATCGTTTCATGTCAAAGGACAACAGCACTACATGTTTTGCCCGTATTGGCAACTTGGTTTTTACACGTTTTTCACGACAATTAAAACAAAACAAAACAGAAAACCAATCTGAAGGCTTTTTTTTCTTAATCAGACTCAATAGTTACGATGTTCTACAAACGTTATTTAACCCTTAGGTTTCAGAATAAGCTTCAACTTATAATAGAACCTGCGGGCCGTCAAGAACTACGAGCATGTCGAATATCTCAATTTCTGAAAGCAAACATAGTTACAACAGTTTACCAAACAGCCCTCGGAAATAATCCTGGAAGGAATTGTAATCATGTACTAACTGTAATAGTCAATTCACGGCCTTTTTCTCCGGTGTAGTTTGTCTAAACATCCATTTTGACACACTAAGTTACTTCACTATACGCGTGAGAAATTAAGTAGGACATTTTTCAATTACGATAAATACCTAAGATAAACATGTCCAGGGCAAATTTGATTGCTTTTCTATGTCGTACGTGGGAAAACCCCAGTTTTAATCGCAGTGGGATACTCTATACCGTGATATAATTATCAAACCTACAGGATAGTTCTTCTTTCTTTCTGACAAGTTCTACCATGTGGGAGGCCCCACCCAGCAGTGTTCTGACACTAGAAAAGCGTGTACTTAACGGTAAAGCCCCCAAATATTTTCTAGATTTTGCCGTCTAAAGCCGTACATTTCTTAAAGGTATCAAGTTTCCAAACTGCCGCTCTCTGATGTTTCCATAGTATGGGTGCACTCACCGGAGGGATCTTCTTGGAATTTAGAATGTCTGTATCAAAATAATTGTCTGGCTTAATACTACTTTCAACGCCAGCTCCTTAACCCTCTAGCACCCAGTGTATCATATTCAAGATAGATCACCTGGAGCCGAAATGCTATATTTATCTTTCATATGCTTACTCTTCCTATTACATTAACACATAATTTTTCCCATTAAATATTTATATTTTTGTATTACTCTGACCATTTAAAGTCAGTTGAGCATACGATTTCAGAAGCTTAGGGATAGGCAATTTTCGTTTGGGCACTATAGGGTTAACTAGGTCAGACGTCTTCTATCAGAAATGAGAAAAATTGAAATGCAAAAACTAGGAATTATCGCTGGCCCTACCATGAACCGACACAAGTGTATTCTTACAACTGCAGTTTAAATTTGAGTCTGAATTTGGAGAAAGATAATGGTCATATTATGATAGGAAAAAGCAAGACGCGACAGACAGAATACATTTATAACAGAATGATAGGACAGAAGAAGATCCTACCAGAAGCGTCCACCAACCACCCGCAAGAGCACAATAAAATTGCAGATGACAACCCTTTCTCGCCAAATACATTATGAAAAAATATCTTATTTTATCGAATCAGGGAGGGTAAAATACTATTATTTCAAATGAATAATTATAAAATGTATTGTATATATAAGGAACACATTTCAAATAAAACAGTTTTTTTCCATTCCTGTAAAATTATGTCCTTTCATACTTGTGCATTTTTTAGAATTTTTTTGTTAATGATAACCGGTAGGTTCTGATCTTTCATAATTTGAACTGGCTGCGCTACCCTCATCTCCATGTGAATGTTTTTCACCCGCCCCATAACGTAAATACTGAGAAAATGCCACGAAGGTTTGAACTAATAATAAAAGCTCGCCAATTAGATGTACAAGATTACAAGAAGGACAGCATTCTCGGCTAAGTTCTAGCTCTATAAATAAAATCGATACGGTGCAATACTTCAGCAAACCACAGCGGGCGATGGTGCTGTTTTAAAACCAAAATGGGGCGAGATACGACAACTCAAAAACAGAAATCCTGACGGAGTCTAAACAAAAAGCCATTAAGAGACCAAAACTTGAGACGGTGTTAAAGCGAACACGAAAAAACCTGGGAATTGAAGACGATACTGAAGAGAATATTATTCCAGGCTTGGGAGCAATGCAAAACAGGTGCGGGAAAGTTAAAGACAGAAAAAAAAATTCAGGAGGAATTATTGAGGTAATCTGTAAAGGAACCTGAGGTCTTGTTTTACTCGTGAGTTGTTCTGGGGGGGGGGGGTGATTAGTTGAACAGTTTTAGGAGACACAACAGACACGAGGGGAAAGAAAGGTGCAGTGTGTTAAGTAGACATGTCAAGGTTGTCGAAAGATAATTTTGTCGAGGGCGCAAGATTACAAAATGAACTGGAGATCGGGATAATGGGGGGTATTCAAAAAGGGTCGTGTAAAAAGAGTGGCAGAGGCATTTTTAGAAAATAAATAAAATAAAAACCTACGCCAGAAAAACGAAAAATAAAAATGTTTACTCAGTGGAGTGGTTGATGAAATGAGATAAGAATGGCAAAGACAAAGGAGATGTAGAGAAAACGATATGAGGTTTACACTTGAGAAAACAAAGGGTGAGTGAAAGAGTAAATAATAACACAAAAAGAGGAGAAATCTAGCTTTAGAAAGCAATTTAGGGAAAAATAACAACAACAAGAAAGGTTAACAGAGACAAGAATTAAGAAGGACGGCACTGGAATTGCTGCAGCATTGACTGCAAACTGATAGACGCTGACAAAGATGAAGACGAAGGGGAGGAAACGGAGAGAAAAGGAGCAGATGAGAAATATTTGAATGATTGACTATGAATATGAATATGATTATGACTATTATTTTCACTATTATTACTGTAATGTAGTAAAAGAAAAGATCCAAAGGGAGATCAGCGAAAAGCTGGCAGGATGACACAAGAAAGCAGAACATGGCAGAGACCGGCAGAGGACAGAACCAGATGGAAGAGGTCTGCGGAGGGCGACATCCTGCAGTGGATGGACAACGCCCAGAAGAAGTAAAAAAAGAGGAAAAAGAATGTAGTAAATCAGCTGTAGCAAAGGAAAGATAGTATTACGAAATCATTTACTAACAAAAGAAGAAGGAAGAAGAAGAGGAACTAAACACTTGACTTTGCCGGCAAATGCAGTTCCATACACATAAAGAAAATTAAAATCCCCGCCTGCCGCCCCCTTTCCAGTCAGAAAACAACCATACCATTTTTGTTAACGCCCAAAAAATAGATGAAGTAATACCCCCCCCCCCCCCAAAAAAAAGCAACAACAACAACAACAAACAAAACAAAACGGAACCTTTAAATGGCCATAAAAAATAACGCCCCCCCCCCCCCCCTTACCATCACTTTAGGAGTCACTGGTCTGCAAACAAAGTGCACTCTCAAAGAAGACTATAAAAACGAAAAAATGTAATCAGGCAAAGAGATTTAAACATTCAAGGCAAACGCAATTAGGTCAAGGCTGAATGAAATAGAAACCAGGCTAGAGTCACTGGCACCAGAAAAAAAAAAAAACAACCCACCAAGAAATATCTACGTAGATCTACCAGATGAACAAAAAAAAAAAAATAACAAAAAAATAACAAACAACAACAACAACGGCCTTAGTTCTTGTTTGTTCTGCATGTCTCCATTTCCTGAAAAACCGGAGATCTTTTACTATGTGGAAAAGGTCTAACAAAATTTAAGGCACACTTTTTGACACATGTTTAAAATGCGTTGTGGCAGTTACCAAGTTGTTTCACAGATTCGATTTATTCTAATTCCTTTTGGTAATGGCTGTTATTAGGGGACCGTAGTCTAATTACAAAGCCCTATAGAGAACAAATACAGATTTGTGTTCACTGTTCATCTATAGCTTACTATGTAAAATGCTACTGTCCCCTAACAGCATAATACAAGAGCCGCAAACGTTTATCGTTGAATTTCTCAGTTGCGTAAAACGACCCTGGAGATGGAACATATACGAACTAGGATGTTGTTACAAATGTAGCAAGTTGTTTGCGCTACGGGTACGTATTTTCAAGCCTTTTGCGACTCCATAGCTAGAGAGCTCCTCCCGAAATGCTCCGTGACAACAGCCTTAATTAATTATGATTAATTATTCTTTCATATTTTCTTCTTGTTTTCCTTTTGTTTTTAGATTGAAAGGTTAGGAGGGCAGGGTTAGGGATTCGATAAGATTTAGGATTGAGGATAAGGACGGGGTTAGGGATAGGTACGTACGTGCTCCTAGTGCAAAACGCTCGGGGTACGTACGTACTTATAACAAGAGCCCAAGAATACTGAGGTCGCGAAAATAAAATATCAGCACAGGAAGTAAGAGACCACCTTATCAAGACTGACATTTTTCACTTGGCAAGTTGACACTAATGATCTTTCCAAAAGGCACGGACCAAACTGTTTCTGATTTAATAAGTTATGTTCTGTAGTGTGATATTTGATCTCCATAAACAACATTAACCAGCCAAATACGTAACTTTTATCAGGAGCATCACACAGTTGACCACATAATTATACAGACAGGTATCCAGTTCTGAAACCTAAGGAAGCAATTAGCTCTTATGGTGCCGCATTAACAAGTTAACATTTTTGTTGTTCTTTGTTATTATTGTTATTATTATTATTACTAGTTGGCCCAATGAATCAGGGAATACACAGGTGTGATTTTTAAAGTTGAGTGTCGACCATCAATGTGTAAACTGAGGTGCACAACGAAATTTCCTGTCATACTTTTTAATTCTACCTGAAGGAAATGCGTCTTTTTCTTTTCCGGTTCAAAATGTCGGAACAGTTTCTTCTGTTCAACTCAGTTGTGGCTGAAAATCAACGAAAGAATTAACAATTTGGCGAACCTCGAGACCTTTTAAAATTTGTATTTTTGTATTTGTATTTGTATTTGTATAACTCTTTAATCCCATTTGGGAAATTTTGCCTTTGTGCCATTGCAGCCCAGTTATAACTGGAGCAGGCACGTCGTCGCCACAGTGCAGCGCCGGTCGGCGTTTTTTTTTTTTTTTTTTACAGTAGTGGTTCTTAAATATGCCCATGTACATCTTTACGTCTTTCTATGCAAAATAATTAAGATAGTTTGTAGAATTTAAGGCTCAGCGGTTAAAAAGCCTTTCGTAATTATATTGGAGATCTTACTTCCTTTATGGCATGATTACTATATTGCACATTATAGGCCCATTGCGGATAACGGCCATTTTAGTTCTCAGGACCGACGCCTCACCATGGCGATGGTAGCATTGACTTTGATTCGTTAGCTGATTTGCACCGTGAGCACTTCAGGCGCCGGGAACCAATAGGCGGCGAGAAAAAAAAAAGTAAACAATAACACGTGCGTTCACGCACATGGGAGACGTTCGGTCAATTCTTTCACTTCCTTTCCCTTGTTAAATAAGTTGTTTACACGGATGGTAGGGAATCTGATCAGCTTGGATCCATCCTTTCCACCCCTGTCATAACAGTCAACTGCAATGCAACCAGCAGGCATTTTAACCGCTCAGACATATCTCGAAGTTACATTCGTCAGCTGATCCACCCGCCATATTAGGTGTCGGAAGTACAAAACAAAAACACCTTCTGACGCCATTCGCAATGGGCCTATAAATGGAATGTAAAACAACAACAAACTCCCATAAAAATGGTGACAAAAAGAAATCGACAATTACATCCAAGGGAGCTTATTCCCTTGCAAAGACGTCCTAATTAAACAGCGTTTGGAAGAATAAGCGAACTAGAACTGGTAGCGGCAAAATATTTTCAGGACAAAGATGAAAATGTAGATCGCGGCGTCTTTTCTCTAGAAAGTCCTAGATGTTCGAGTTTTCCTTGGAATAAATGCCGATGGCCATAATTTTATCTGTTTCACCTCTAGCCAGGCGGACGGTTTGGTGGGCGCTTGCAGTAATGTCTCCTTGTGTCCTACAGTTCTGTATATTCTGTCTCTCGTCTTGTGCCGGTGTGCTTTCTCCTAACTCAGACGCAAAACCTCTAGTTTGAGGGTCATATTGCCATATTATTGATAAATGATTTTTGAGGGCCATAGTGCCATATTATTGATAAATGATTTTTGAGGGCCATAGTGCCATATTATTGATAAATGATTTTTGAGGGTCATATTGCCATGTTATTGATAAATGATTTTTGAGGGCCATAGTGCCATATTATTGATAAATGATTTTTTAGGACCATATTGCCATGTTATTGATAAATGATTTTTTAGGACCATATTGCCATGTTATTGATAAATGATTTTTGAGGGCCATAGTGCCATATTATTGATAAATGATTTTTTAGGACCATATTGCCATGTTATTGATAAATGATTTTTAGGACCATATTGCCATGTTATTGATAAATGATTTTTGAGGGCCATATTGCCATGTTATTGATAAATGATTTTTGAGGGCCATAGTGCCATGTTATTGATAAATGATTTTTGAGGGCCATAGTGCCATGTTATTGATAAATGATTTTTGAGGGCCATATTGCCATATTATTGATAAATGATTTTTAGGCCCATATTGCCATGTTATTGATAAATGATTTTCGAGGGCCATAGTGCCATATTATTGATAAATGATTTTTGAGGGTCATATTGCCATATTATTGATAAATGATTTTTAGGACCATATTGCCATATTATTGATAAATGATTTTTAGGACCATATTGCCATATTATTGATAAATGATTTTTAGGACCATATTGCCACGTTATTGATAAATGATTTTTGAGGGCCATAGTGCCATATTATTGATAAATGATTTTTTAGGACCATATTGCCATGTTATTGATTAATGATTTTTGAGGGCCATAGTGCCATGTTATTGATAAATGATTTTTGAGGGCCATAGTGCCATGTTATTGATAAATGATTTTTGAGGGCCATAGTGCCATATTATTGATAAATGATTTTTGAGGGCCATATTGCCATATTATTGATAAATGATTTTTAGGACCATATTGCCATGTTATTGATAAATGATTTTCGAGGGCCATAGTGCCATATTATTGATAAATGATTTTTGAGGGTCAGATTGCCATATTATTGATAAATGATTTTTAGGACCATATTGCCATATTATTGATAAATGATTTTTAGGACCGTATTGCCATATTATTGATAAATGATTTTTAGGACCATATTGCCATGTTATTGATAAATGATTTTTAGGACCATATTGCCATATTATTGATAAATGATTTTTGAGGGCCATAGTGCCATATTATTGATAAATGACTTTTTAGGACCATATTGCCATATTATTGATAAATGATTTTTGAGGGCCATAGTGCCATGTTATTGATAAATGATTTTTGAGGGCCATAGTGCCATGTTATTGATAAATGATTTTTGAGGGCCATAGTGCCATGTTATTGATAAATGAATTTTAGGACCATATTGCCATGTTATTGATAAATAATTTTCGAATGCCATAGTGCTATATTATTGATAAATGATTTTTGAGGGTCATATTGCCATATTATTGATAAATGATTTTTAGGACCATATTGCCATACTATTGATAAATGATTTTTAGGACCATATTGCCATATTATTGATAAATGATTTTTAGGACCATATTGCCATGTTATTGATAAATGATTTTTAGGACCATATTGCCATATTATTGATAAATGATTTTTAGGACCATAGTGCCATATTATTGATAAATGATTTTTGAGGGCCATATTGCCATATTATTGATAAATGATTTTTAGGACCATATTGCCATATTATTGATAAATGATTTTTGAGGGGCATATTGCCATATTATTGATAAATGATTTTTAGGACCATATTGCCATATTATTGATAAATGATTCTTAGGACCATAGGGCCATGCTATTGATAAATGATTTTTGAGGGTCATAGTTCCATATTATTGATAAATGATTTTTGAGGGCCATATTGCCATATTATTGATAAATGATTTTTAGGACCATATTGCCATGTTATTGATAAATGGTTTTTGAGGGCCATAGTGCCATATTATTGATAAATGATTTTTGAGGGCCATAGTGTCATGTTATTGATAAATGATTTTTTAGGACCATATTGCCATGTTATTGATAAATGATTTTTGAGGGCCATATTGCCATATTATTGATAAATGATTTTTAGGACCATATTGCCATGTTATTGATAAATGATTTTTGAGGGTCATATTGCCATATTATTGATAAATGATTTTTTAGGACCATATTGCCATATTATTGATAAATGATTTTTGAGGGCCATGTTGCCATATTATTCATAAATGATTTTTAGGACCATATTGCCATATTATTGATAAATGATTTTTGAGGGGCATATTGCCATATTATTGATAAACGATTTTTAGGACCATATTGCCATATTATTAATAAATGATTCTTAGGACCATGTTGCCATGTTATTGATAAATGATTTTTGAGGGTCATAGTACCATATTATTGATAAATGATTTTTGAGGGCCATATTGCCATATTATTGATAAATGATTTTTAGGACCATATTGCCATGTTATTGATAAATGGTTTTTGAGGGCCATAGTGCCATATTATTGATAAATGATTTTTGAGGGCCATAGTGCCATGTTATTGATAAATGATGTTTTAGGACCATATTGCCATGTTATTGATAAATGATTTTTGAGGGCCATATTGCCATATTATTGATAAATGATTTTTAGGACCATATTGCCATGTTACTGATAAATGATTTTTGAGGGTCTATTTGCCATATTATTGATAAATGATTTTTTAGGACCGTATTGCCATGTTATTGATAAATGATTTTTGACGGTTATATTGTCATATTATTGATAAATAATTTTTGAGGGCCATAGTGCCATATTATTGATAAATGACTTTTGAGGGTCATATTGCCATGTTATTGATAAATGATTTTTGAGGGCCATAGTGCCATATTAGTGACAAATGATTTTTGAGGGCCATAGTGCCATATTATTGATAAATGATTTTTGATGGCCATATTGCCATACTGTTGATAAATGATTTTTGAGGGTCGTATTGCCATATTATTGATAAATGATTTTTAGGACCATATTGCCATATTATTGATAAATGATTTTTGAGGGTCATATTGCCATATTATTGATAAATGATTTTTTAGGACCATATTGCCATGTTATTGATAAATGATTTTTGAGAGTCATATTGCCATGTTACTGATAAATGATTTTTGAGGGTCATATTGCCATGTTATTGGTAAATGATTTTTGAGGGTCATATTGCCATATTATTGATAAATGATTTTTGAAGGCCATTGTGCCATATTATTGATAAATGATTTTTGAGGGCCATAGTGCCATATTATTGATAAATGATTTTTGAGGGCCATAGTGCCATATTATTGATAAATGATTTTTGAGGGTCATACTGCCATGTTATTGATAAATGATTTTTGAGGGCCATATTGCCATGTTATTGATAAATGATTTTTTCGGACAATATTGCCATGTTATTGATAAATGATTTTTGAGGGCCATAGTGCCATATTATTGATAAATGATTTTTTAGCACCATATTGCCATGTTATTGATAAATGATTTTTTAGGACCATATTGCCATGTTATTGATAAATGATTTTTTAGGACCATATTGCCATGTTATTGATAAATGATTTTTTAAGACCATAGTGCCATGTTATTGATAAATGATTTTTTAGGACCATATTGCCATGTTATTGATAAATGATTTTTTAGGAACATATTGCCATGTTATTGATAAATGATTTTTGAGGGCCATATTGCCATGTTATTGATAAATGATTTTTTAGGACCATATTGCCATGTTATTGATAAATGATTTTTTTGGACCATAGTGCCATATTATTGATAAATGATTTTTTAGGACCATATTGCCATGTTATTGATAAATGATTTTTTAGGACCATATTGCCATGTTATTGATAAATGATTTTTTAGGACCATAGTGCCATGTTATTGATAAATGATTTTTTAGGACCATATTGCCATGTTATTGATAAATGATTTTTGAGGGCCATATTGCCATGTTATTGATAAATGATTTTTTAGGACCATATTGCCATGTTATTGATAAATGATTTTTAGGACCATATTGCCATGTTATTGATAAATGATTTTTTAGGACCATATTGCCATGTTATTGATAAATGATTTTTTAGGACCATATTGCCATGTTATTGATAAATGATTTTTTAGGACCATAGTGCCATGTTATTGATAAATTATTTTTTAGGACCATATTGCCATGTTATTGATAAATGATTTTTGAGGGCCATATTGCCATGTTATTGATAAATGATTTTTTAGGACCATATTGCCATGTTATTGATAAATGATTTTTAGGACCATATTGCCATGTTATTGATAAATGATTTTTTAGGACCATATTGCCATGTTATTGATAAATGATTTTTTAGGACCATATTGCCATGTTATTGATAAATGATTTTTTAGGACCATATTGCCATGTTATTGATAAATGATTTTTTAGGACCATATTGCCATGTTATTGATAAATGATTTTTTAGGACCATAGGGCCATGTCATTGATAAATGATTTTTTAGGACCATAGTGCCATGTTATTGATAAATGATTTTTGAGGGCCATATTGCCATGTTATTGATAAATGATTTTTGAGGGCCGTAGTGCCATGTTATCGGTAAATAATTTGTTCAAGGGAGTAATCATTATAACTACGTAATATTATGTCAAAGCCTGAACTTGCTGTCCATGTACAAAAACCTCTTCTCGTAAGGGCAAGAGACACATTTCTGATAGATTCTCGTTGTACTGAAAAGGGACGTACAATCTCATCTAAAAAAACAAAAACATAAAAACCCGCCAAGTCCCAGTTTAAAACAAACTCTTTCCGTCCCCACAAACTAAAGTGCCAAACACAAGCGCGAGACTTGTCTTCCAGGTAAATCAATAAATAACGCGATAAACATCTGCCAACACAGCAATCTGAAGAACATTATACAGAAAATTTCAATCTTAGGAAAAACGTAAGCACTGTTTTAATTGGGAAATTGATTATATGAAAACGTAATTTTGATTAATTTACATATGGAATGTGGCGATCAAAATCAACGATTTGGTGTTGCATGCACGCTAAGTTTATCGCAATAATTGCGAACTGCACTAAGGAACACTAACAGTTTTCAACTTTTCGCTTCATTAGTGTGATTTAAGGACCTCCAACATGTTCAGTGTTAATTGAGGGCGACGTGCGAATGTTTGCAGTGGAATGACGAATTTGTTAATTCAACTAAACTGTAAATTCTTCATAGGTGTGAATGTGTATATTTGGAATGTTCCGTCTATTATTAATTCCTGTATCGTTAACGTGTTGCCCATCCTTGCTAATGGCAAACTCCACTCAAACAGCAACGACAAAAACAACAATGAACACAACAACAACAACAAAAAGTACTATTACCACAACTAAAATCGTTGCTGCAGCAGCAGTAGGAGCAACAGCAACAATAATATCAAAAACAATAACTACAGCTGCGAAAACAAAGACTGCAGCAGAGCCCATGAATGAACATTTTTAATGGAAGTCTTTATAGAGCTGAAGAGGAGAAAGACTGAACGAGAATGAGAGAGAGAGAGAGAGAGAGAGTAAGACAGACAGACAGACAGACAGACAGAGACAGACAGACAGACAGGCAGGCGGCAGGCACAGACAGGCAGGCAGACAGACAGACAGACAGACAGGCAGGCAGGCGGCAGGCACAGACAGGCAGGCAGACAGACAGACAGAGACAGACAGACAGGCAGGCAGGCGGCAGGCACAGACAGGCAGGCAGACAGACAGACAGAGACAGACAGACAGACAGGCAGGCAGGCAGACAGACAGACAGACAGACAGACAGGCAGGCGGGCAGACAGACATCCAGACGCGGAGAACGAGGGAGGGGGGGGGGGAGTGAGAAAGTGGGCAAGGGAGAAATGTGGATGAACAGACAGACAGACTAGAAGGAGACAGACAGACAGACATAGTGAAACAGAGAAAGAGAGAGAGAGAATTAGAGGAAAAGAAAGATGGAAGGAGAAGAAATTGAAGTGAGCTCAAACAACTTCCTTATAATAACAACTCACAAAACACAACAACAACACAAAAATGCAACGATTTGACGCACTAAACAAGACGTTGATCCGTCAATCAGCATAAATCACAACAAATTTCTCAAAACAAATATGTTTTAGTTTCACTATCAGCCCTTGTATACAAACGTGCTGGCATTGCACTAGACGTCCCCTACGCATGACAAGGTTCTAACTCCCTTCCGTCAACTTTCGAGAAATCGATGATTGAAGTTTCTTGCGATCATAGATTATAGTGGCACGACTTTTTGTTTTCTTTTTAGTAATACTTACAAATTACACACCCTACCTGCTTGATATTTTGACACACAATGGAGAAGGCATGTAGAAGTAATGTGTAGTGTGTAACTCATTTCAGCCAAAAAGTGGAGATAGAACCTTGTCATTCTAAGGGGACGCAGTTCAGAGGTCCCCAAAGTGCGCTTCCATTAGCCTTGATCCAGGATTTTGCACCGATTTAAAAAAATGTGCCAGTCAGACGAGACATTTCGGAAAAAACGAGAAATCGGAAATGATAGATATTACTCTTGGGCATTCTTGGGTGCGTTTTGTTGCAGGGTTCCGTGAGATCTACGATCCCGATTAACCGTATTTTTGTTGTAGTATTTTTTTGTATTTTGTATACTTCTTTAATCCCACTTGGGAAATTTGCCTTAGTGTCAATGCAGCCCTGTTACAACTGGAGCAGACGTCGTCGCCACAGTGCAGCGCTGGTCGGGCTTTTTTTTGGGGGGGGGGGTGGTAGGGATACGTTTTTATTTAAGTCTGCACATGCAGCTGCATGTTCGGCCTAGTGTTCTCGATTTTCAACTGCCAAGGTATCTTTAACATGCGCAGCGTGCACACTGGCAGTCCGAATTTTCCTTTCTTATCCGAGAAGACTACGGGCATAGGATCAGGGACAGGAAAATATGAGACAAATCCCAAAATCCCAACATGCCTGCACCGACCGGGATTTGAACCCAGTACCTTCGGCATAAGGGGCGAGCACCTTGCCTCTAGACCGACATGTCCCCGTACGAATGTCATAGACCAATTTCCCTGCCTTGCTGAGGGTTTGCGAATTACAATGAATGACCATAATATTAGTTGAGTTGTATGTAGGACGCTAAACGTCTTGAGACACCCACAGTCAGATTGACGGTTAGTGAAAAGGCTTTATCTAGTGGTGGGTCTAAATAAATTGTGGAACAACATTAGCGTTGACACCATGAAAATTGAGAACATCTTCACATTAAAAAAAAGGTAAGACTCAAAACTGAATTGTTTTGGACTATTTTCTTTGAGACTGAATGATGTCCCTTTAGGTCTCAGAGGTTTCAGGATGAGGGTAGATTAAGTTTTGTAAATGTGTGTGAACGGGAGCATGATGAATTGATCTTATGTTGACCCTGTTTCTAATTTTAGTCCAGCGCTTTAGAGCACATCGGTTTTTTGGGGGGGGGGGGGGGGATTTGGGTGCTACACAAGCTAATTATACATAGGTGTGTAACTGATTTCAAAACTCTCAGAAAGTAGCATATACCTTCCTGAAATTTTGATTTCATTGGCTATGGCTTCAAAGTGTTGAAAAAATAATTATCTGTTTTAAATAACTTATGAAAAGATAATAAAGATAAGGTAAGATTTAATCTATTATCCAATGAGCCTTTAAGAGCTCATACATAGTACGCACATCTTACGCATCATTACATAAACATAATATAATCACAACTCAATAAACTGGAGAACAGGCATACCTGAAGTGATATGGTAAGAAACTTGAGTGTAATATGGCTCACATCTAGCTCTTGTGTCTTCTTGAGGCGAATCGAAGAGCGCCCAAAACTGGGAAAGTCAAATTTTGAAACAGAGTTATGGCACCTTTCAGATAGCCATTCAAAGTAAGAGTAAGGCGCGGTAATCTTCCCATAAAGACGGGACATAGCAAGTTTTAACTGACCACTTAAACCACGTCTTACCCTAAGTTTGAGTGACTGTCTGAAAGGGGCCATGACTCTTGCAAAATTTCACTTAACCAGTTTTTTGGGAAAACGGTCTTCAATTGCGGAGGGCAAACACGATCTTCTGTATCTTTCTCTGTTTGCTTTCATGTGTATTATTCTTATACTCCTGGATGATCTAGGAATTTGATGAAACAGGGGAGTGTAGCTGTCATTTAAAGTGGATACAGATTTCTCTACACAAGCATTTGAGTACAGGTGGTCAAAAGGCAGAATGAAGATAAATAATTCCATTACTCCCAAAGTTTGGAAAACATTTGCACTGCTTATGCAACTCGTTCTGGAGAATTACAGGCTGGCAAAACTAGGGTTATCTTTACCCGCTGTGCCAAAACTTTTGGGGGGAAAATTATCGTTATCATGTCATGTTTACAAAGCAGTCAAATTGTTTACTTTCCTGTACACTTCAGTCTGTGCATTTCAGTTTGTTGATGGGAAGTTACAAATGACGTAAATGTGTTTATCGAGGATGGCTTTCAGAGCTGAAATATGTGCCAGGCTAGAAATAGCCTGTTTATTATCGGGTTTCTTGCGTTCAAACCCAGTTAAGATTTTGAAATGTTAATTATAGACTCCCGTGAATGTTTTGCAAGTGTGTGTGTGTGTGTGTGTTGTGAAATTCCATTCATTTTAAAGATAGGCAACATATCACCGATCTGGGACAGGAACTCGGGAATCTCACAATTTTTGAAGTAGAAATAGAGGGCAGTTTCTTTCTGCATAGCATAATATAGCATTATATACCAAAGGACAAAATAGCAAAATATAATAATTAGAAAAAGAATGATAACAACAGAATAACAGTGTAATCAAACCATCTAAATTAAGTCTTTATCTCCATAACTATTTAATCAGTTTTGTAGCTGTCAGATTGTTTTTTTTCCCTACTGTAAATCTAGTATTTCTAGACTTGCGCAGTTTGAATACATGTAAAGTCAGATGAGGATCAAGACATGATGTGAACATTTTAAAATTGAATCTGCATTATTTGTACACTAAAACCAATACCTGCAATCAGGCCGTATGATGAGGTTAAAAAAAAAAAAAAAGCTCGATGGCTTACTTTCGTGAAGCTAAAGTTTCACAATATGTGCGATAAGTCGGCAACATGACATTTTGAGTTCTGTACATGTAATAAAAGACAAGACATTTCTGATAAATTGAAGTCAGTGACCCTCCTAAAACAAGAGTTTGAGAAAACAGCATTTAGTCCTATAAGTGGCAATAGATAATTGACAAGTAATATTGGAGTGATTGTTGTTAGGAGACTGTAGTCTAATAACTAAGCCGTTATAAGCATACTAGTGGGTAGTGTTCACTGCTCATCTACAGTTTATCCTGTAACATGCCACGGTCCCCTAAACAACAGCCAAGTTGGAAGTTTGTGTCGGACCCATATTTTCACTTGAAAGCCGTTTTTTCTCAAAATCAGCTCTGCCGACTTATTGTGGGATTTCTCATGCACACTCACATATTATCACCGCTGTTAACATGCCAATGCAAGAGTGCTGACGAAGCAGCTATTTGCCAGTGAACTTGTCATCAACGCCACCACCACAACTATTAAAAGGATAACAACAAAAACAGCGAAAACGACAACTACAGTAGCATCAAATATTGACCACTACTGCCACAGTTTCCGTAACTATTACCAGAGTAACAGCGGACACAACCACAAAAATAACAACAAACGCTATTACAGGAACAACAACCAATACTATTACTACTAAAACTACTAACATCACCATTGCTACTACTATTACAACTACTACCGTCTCTGCTGCTACTACTATTACCAACACTATCTTTATTACTACAACTACCACTACCAACAATGATTCCACTGTCACTACTAAGGTTCCTTTTACTCTGCTACATTTACTAATACTTCTGCAACGAGCACTGTCATTAGTGGTGGTAGTTGCACCACCACAACTAGTACTTTTGCCACTGATACTGCCACGTTGCTATCACTACCACGACCAGGCAAATCCAGTGTGGGAGTTTTTCCACACATCTTACGTTCGATATTTATCACTACATGTACATAATTATCCAACCTCATCACTCGACATAATTTCTTTGCCCTTGTTTTTATCAATGTCTTTTTCCGCTTCATCATTTTGTCACTCCTTAACAATGTTTTACGTTCCACTCATATCTCTCAGCTCATTATATATAAAAAAAAAGAATGATGCCCGGCCCCCCATCTGTCCCCACACATTGTAGACATATCTGTAACAATGACATCATTGCAGTTGTCTAGGGCTTCTCAAAGCTTCTAGGAATTCATCATTATCGTCTACAGTAGTGGTTCTTAAACTGTTATAATCTGTTGTCCTCCTATATAAATTATTTCTGATGGCTTTAGGTTTGTAGACAGCCGGATGGCCGGACGTACGGACGGACAGACAAAGAAATATACAGACAGACAGACATCAATAGATAGATAGATAGATAGATAGGTAGATAGATAGATAAATAGATAGATAGATAGATAGATAGAGAGACAGACAGTCAGGCAGACACACAGTCAGGCAGACAGACAGGCTGACAGATAGATAGATAGATAGATAGATAGATAGATAGATAGATAGATAGATAGATAGATAGACAGACAGGCAGGCGGGCGGGCGGGCGGGCGGGCGGGCGGGCGGGCGGACAGACAGACAGACAGACAGACAGACAGACAGACAGACAGACAGACAGACAGACAGACAGACAGACAGACAGACAGACAGACAGACAAACAGACAGACAGACAGACAGACAGATAGATAGATAGATAGATAGATAGATAGATAGATAGATAGGTGAATTGATGGACTGATAGATGAATGGGTGGATTCTTGATAGGACGGATGGATGGATTTGTATGCCCGTATTAATTTACTATCACACCTTGCTTAACATTATATCTGTACACATTTTCTCTCCCCAAGTGGCCACTCCCACTCCCGAGTTTAAGAACCATCTATGTAAAGAATGCAGACATTTAAGCAGGGAGTGAGCGGTGACAGTGTGGCAAAATGCATTGCATGTTGTACCCCGAGCAGTTTGATGCCATGAACCGATAGCTTGTTTCAAAACACGGCTAACCTCCGGGGCATCTTCAGTTTGGCTCGTACAAAATCTACAGCTTAAAATTCCTGCCCACCTATGTTGAAGAGCTATTGGTTTTCTTAGGTAATCTGAGTCCCCCTGTTTTCTAGAACAAAGAACTTTAACAAAGGAAGAATGGGTGTATGTAAATGTCTATGTGTGTGAATGCTTGTTTAAGTCTATGGATATACACAAGGAGTATCAGCATCGCTAGCGCTACCACAAGAATAACGACAATCACAGCGGAAATAATAACAATTACAACATCGACAACATCAGTAAAAAATGTAATATCGAAGCAGCAGCACCGTCAGCAACAACAATCACAGAAATTATTACCAAAACATCATCAACAGCAATCACTGCTACTGCAAAGAATACCACAACACAACAACAGCTGTTACCACAACGACGACAACAACAACAACAGCCAATATTACTGCTTCTACAACAACTACTACTGCAACTAAATCTCAACATAAAGATTTATTTCAACAGTAGCTACATCTACAACTCGAACAACAACCAGCACAACAACATTTAAAACGACACAACAACAACAACAACAATAGCCTCTACAGTATCATCCATCAGCATCCACTATCACAACTACAACAAATTAATGTTGTTATCACATCAGCAGCAACAACGACAAAAACGGGGACTTCCACCACTACAATAACAACATCAACAATAACAATTATTTCTACGGCAGTAGCAACAACAACTGCAACATCCTTAGGGCTAACTCATTATGTGTAAATGCGTATGTGTTTGGGGAGGGGGGGGGGGTGTCATTCAATGCATTTGACATGATAGGTTTGTAGAGATTGCAGCCCACGATTGCTCCGGTGCGTTAGGTACGGACAGATGAATATTTTAAGTGGGTATAATGTTTAAGTTCTCGTATATCAAGAGTGGATATTAAGGAAGGCAGAACACCCAAACTGACCCCGGAAACAAAGAACTCTTTCAGTACAATCTGGGGTAGAAAAACAACTTGACCCGCATAGAGATATTTAGGCTCCGATATAATACAGATATATACATATTCATTTATATCCTGTATTATGTCATAGCCTTGCTTTACGATGCATACAGAACTCTTTGACATTTCACCACGCCGGTTCCCTCCTCTGCTAAGATGAGCTACTGTATAACTTTCTTTAATTTCATAGGCTTCCCACAGAAGACTCAGCCAAAATTTTGAAATTTATTACAGCTCTAGACATGTTCAGACATTCGTTTTAATTCAGATTTCAATGGCTGACGCTTCTGGGATGTAAAAGACTTCTCTGCTAAGTCCGACCCCCGGGGTAGTCATGATACACAGCTATGCCTACTTGATTATCTACGTACCCTTAAAATGTCATACTTATTTATTTATCTAATTATTCCTTTTGAATTATGTTCGCTTAAGAATATAATTAAGTTTAAGTTATAGCTATCTATTTACATGTATTAGCAATCTCTAAATTATCACTGAGTGATGCACTGAATGAATACATTCCAAATCTCATTTCAATCTGGGCCAAAAAGAAACAAACAAAACCCACCAAAACATTCGTTTTAAATTTGGTTCAGTTCTCAATTACCACTGCAACTGAATCCACTATGTACAATTTACAAGAACCTCGTGCTCTGCGTTCAATGACCCTCTGCACCATTGTGCACTGTTGGACACATTGACTTACTTTTTTCTTTGTATGTTGTCAAATACTTAATCTATCTTCCAGTATGGATGGCCACATACTGCCCATTTTTTCTGCTGATTATTTTAACCCTTTCAGTGCTGAAACAACATTGCTGCTAACTCTTTGCTGGTGTATTATTTACAGGTATTGTTCCTCCATTACTAGCTTTTAAATATAGATAAACAGCCTGAATAGGATCCATATTTACCATTGAAAATAACTGAAATACATGAATCAAAATGTAAACTGGACGGGAAAATCTAGCTTTCATGGCGCCGCTATTCAAAAGGTTAACATTCCATGCAGGTATTATGATATTACGTACGTTCGGGTCTAAAAGACTCGAGAAATGATGGTTTATCTTTGTATTTTTCTTATTATTTGAAATTTGTTCACGAAATTTTATGGCTTATCCAAGAACCTCTACGGCCAGGTCATGGTACCCTTAATTTTGCACTTTAATACGAAACTAATATACATGTTCATAGCAGTATAAGCCATTTTATGAGTTAGGGTTGAGGTAGTTAAGCTATTGGTAAACAGGTTCATAAACACTGCAAGATACGTTTATAGGCTTTCACAGGGAAAGTTACTGAGTTTGAGTCTGGGTTTGGGTTTAACAGCCACTCTGCATGGTCCCCGTTTCTTTTTTGTGTTGTGTTTGGGTACTTACTGGAAGCTTGATTCTCATTCTTGATCAATGATGGGAGGCGGTGACCTAGGAGGCAAGGTGCTCACCTCTCATGCCGAAGGTACCGGGTTCGAATCCCGGTCGGTGCATGCATGTTGGAATTTTGATATTTTCCTCATATTTCCCTGTCCCTGATCCTATGGAAGGTAGGGATCGAGCGCCTAGTCTTCTCGGATAAGGTCGAAAAATTCTGAGGGCCCGTATGTTCGTTGCGCACGTTAAAGATACCTTGGCAGTTGGGAATCGAAAAGAGCAGGCCGAACAGGCCGCTGCCCGAGCAAAAATTCTAAAAAACGACTCCCTAGCACAACAAGAAAAAAATAAAAACAAAAAAAGTGAGGTGTAAATGCCAAGGGCAGCGAAACCTGCTCAAATAAAGAGCTAAAACACAATTCTTGATCAATTAAACTTTTGAGAAAATAAATATCCATCGAGAAACGACTCGGATTAAATATTTTTCTCTGTACAATTGGAAGAAGAAAAAAAAAACGTTTTGTACAGATTTAGAAGGAATTTTGTAAATAGACTATAGAATCGTTAAATCATCTTGTACATTTCAGCCTCAAGAAGCAAGGACAAAGATGCACTGCGGGTCCACGCCAGAAGGTAAAATTATTAGGACGGGTGTGTATTTTATCATTGATAAATAAATTCAATGGTTAATAATATACAGATACACCGACGGGCATATATATTATATACACAGATAAATGGCAGATGCGTATAGATATAGGGACATACGCCCAGAGATGCACCGAGTGATTTAAACATTTCTAAAATGTAATTTCACTGATACAACATCGCTCCAGCATCTGCGTACGTAACCATTACGAGATACAGTGCTGGATATTTAATGTCTTTAATAAATAAATATTATGTTGGGTTGTATGTTGGTCACTGATAACCTGAATGGGGAGTAATGTTATCCGAATGGTATCCTCTTGTTGCAATTGTAAATGTATCTGTTTATCTTTCAAATTTCTCCTCGGGGCGAGCGAAACGCACATTAAAACGCCGTTTGTTTTACATCGCACTGTCATATTCCCCCAACATCAAACATCTGTAGGTGATAAAAACAGAACACTGCTCGCGTTTCACACTCTTATTTCTTCCTTTCATACGAAAATATCATTAACATAGATCCGGACAATTTATTACGTCCATAAATTACCTGTTTCGCATACTTTTCTTTCCCGCAGTTTGACTTGAAATAACAAAAGACTCGACGAAAAATTTAAAGGCGAGTTCAGGCTGTGAAAACCAGATAAGGGAAGATAGAGTGATTACGAAGCAGTTAGGTTTATATAGAAAAATTCCTGTGTCGTGCTGAAAAGCGCACAAAGGGAAAAGGATTGATGTCGGACAGATTTTGGAAAAACAAGGCGCGAATTTCCCTCAGCATTATCCAGATTTTTGTAGAGTATTCATTACATAGCTCTTCTATGCTCGTGTTGAAAGAAGGTAGGGGGAGAGAGAGAGAGAGAGAGAGAGAGAGAGAGAGAGAGAGAGAGAGAGAGAGAGAGAGAGAGAGAGAGAAAGAGAGATATATATATAGAGAGAGAGAGGGAGGGAGGGGGAGAGCCAGACAGACAGACAGACAAACAGAGATGAAAAGAGACTAACAGATGGAAAGAGAGAAAGGGAGAGAGAGAGAGGGGAGAGACAGACAGACAGACAGACACGACAACAGAAAGAGAGAAGAGCGAGAAGAAGAGAAAGAAAGAAAACGAGAGAAGAGAGACGACAGGAGAAAGAAGATAAAGAGAGAGAGAAAAGGAGAAAAAGAAAGTGAGAGAGAGAAGGCGAAGGAGAGAGAGAGAGAGCGGGTGAGAGAGGGAACGCGAGCAAAAGAGAGAAAGAGAGAGCGGGAGAGAAAGAGAAAGAGAAAGAGAGGGAGATCGAAAGATAGAGTGTGTATGTGTGTGTTTGTGTGGGAGAGACAGAGAGAAAGAGAGAGACAGACAGACAGAGAGATAGAGAGAGCGAGAGATACTGTATTCTTGGCATCCAAAACTTCTTTCACTCATGCACATAAAGACAGAAAACGACATGGCGTGGTGAAGTGTTGCTGGAGACGTCTCAAAAAACAGCGCAGTTTGAAATTTCTTCAATCATAAATATTGGAATATTTTCATTGCCCCACTCAAAAAGAGGAATCCCTTCAACAGATTTCTGGTTCAGTGGTGCCAAATGCTTCTTAAATTCATTATCACTGATCTCTTAATTCCTCGCAAACGAAGCCCAGGCTTAAATTTATTACAGCTTCAAATTATGTTGTTAGCAACTAGAAGGGTTTCAAGTACACAGCTCAAGATGAAAAATGATGGCTGTATTGTTGGAGAAAAGGGGTAATGCTATTATAATATTAGTGAAGCCGCTGATAAGAGGCCGTGAAATGACTCACAAAATAATATGGAAATATACTGTAGTTTAAGAACTACTCATATTAAAATGCTTATTAAGTAAACCACTGTCAATCTCAGATCTCTGTGTGTTTGTGTGTATGTGTGTCAGTCTCTCGCTTCTTCTCCATCTCATCCTCTCTCTCTTCTCCAATCTCTCTCTCTCTCTCTCTCTCCCTATTCTCTCTCTCTCTCCCTCTCTCTTTACCTCTTCCTCTACACATTCGTGTAAACCACTGTCAATCTCAGATGTGTATCTTTTTCTTAGTCTCTCCTCCATCTCTTCCTCGCTCTCCCACATCCTGTCTTTCTTTTTGTCTTTCCTTCGATACCATTCTGTATGTCTTAGTCTCTCCGGCGATCTCTCAGTCTCTGTCTCTCCATCTCCCTCGGTACCTCTCTACGTCTTTTGCATTTGCCTCTCTCTTTCTCTAAGGCACTCTCTTTCTCTCTTTATATCTCACGCGCTCACTTTGTCTCTCTGTCTCTGTTGGTCTGTCTCCCTCCACCTCTCTCTCCCTCCCCTTCTCTCCCTCTCTCACACTTTCTCCTCTCTCTCCTTGCCCTCCCCTTCCCCTCCCCACCCCTCCCCATCTCTCTGGTGACAAGACCATCAATAACCACCACTATATCCACCCTTTAACACAACACTCACCACATTAATTACACCATTCCCTCATACCTTTTGTCATCGAGCCATCACAACCAAAATACCCTGTGCATTCATTCACCGACAAGCATGGTCCATGCAATGTTATTCTTTCCTTAAATTACCCTCGCAAAATGATAGAGTCATTCATCAGAGATAACAATCTATCTGTCATCAGTCCAACATTATCATTCCTAACATCGTCAATATTATTGTTATCCCCAGCGCACTGTTATACTACCAAGGTTACTAGCGTGACCCAGATATTGCAAATAGTTACATAACTCCACTTAGGGGCCATCCATGAAGTTCGTATGCTAGGATTTGGAGATTTTACACAGAGACAATTATCGAATATCTTACACTAAGCGTAATATATTTCTGTTTTTACCCCCTTCCCCCCTTTTCCTGTCAACGTACACTATTCATACGATTGGCCTCATCCTCCCCCCCCCCCCAACCACACACACAGGCAAAAAATCCCCTTAAACAAATGTATGGCCATTAGAATGTTGAGTGTTCATGATAAGGCCTTGATGTTTTTTACAAGCTTTAAATGACAGTTTGCATTTGAAGAACATTTTTCCAAAACTGGGCAAGCCAAATTTTGCATGAGTTATGGCCCCTTTCAGATAGTCATTCAAAATTAGTGTGTAAGACGCGGTGTAAGAGTTCAGTTAAAACTTGCCATGTCCGGTCTTTTTTTTTTCGGAATTTTTAGCTGAACCTAACGTTTTAACCTAGCGCTTACATCGCATCTTACACTAATTTTGAAAATGCTGCATGAAAGTGGCCATAACTCATGCAAAATTTGGCTTACCCAGTTTTGGAAAAAATGCACTTCATTTGGGACTGTTTGCCTGTTGTACCACCTAAAAAAAAAAGTAAATAAAAGTCAAATTTCTTAATTTAATACCATAATTGTCATATTATGCACGTCCAGCGGCGGATCGACATTTTTAGGACCCTGAAACATGAACAGTTACGTGACCCCTTGGCAACCAGCAACAATAATTCACTCATTAAAAAACGTTTCTTCAGAGCCCCTTTTAAGCTTCATTAGTTTCATGGTAGATCTGCCACTGTGTACATCTCCCTGCCCTTATTTATGGCCCCCACCCCATGTTAACATTATGTACGCTGGAGACAACTCTCCCTTCCCCCCTCCCACCTCGGAGCGTAGGTACTTTAGGATGACCCCTGAGCTTTGGGAAGGGGGGACATTATTATTTTGTTTTTGCACCACCTCAGAGGTATTTAGGTTATTTGTATTTCCCGTTTCTTGCAGTAGAAGCAGAACATCTCTCTTTTGCCGTCAGTGTGACAGTCTCACGGTTTTACCATTTTGAGTAGACCATATTGTTATTTAGAAAAGCTGTGGGATAGCCATCAGTCTCGGCCTCGGCATTCTGAAATACTCGGCGTGAAATGGATAGGACAATTGGACAAAAAAGAAATTATAAAAAACAACATGAGCCTTAATCTGTTTTTCACTTTTTTAGCGTAATAAAGGTCGCCACGAGCATCAGATGAAGTTGCGTCTTTTTTTTAAATATTGTTTTTCTAGAATCAATTTGTGTAGCTAGTGACCTTGTTATTTGCTTCTCTAACGCAGTGAGAACTCTTTTTTTCTTGCCAAATTTTGAGCTCAAGTTCTCTTTCCTTTTCTCTTTCTCTCTCTCTCTCTCACCCATCTCTTTCTCGCTGCCCCCCCCCCCCTACTCTGTGTTTGTATTACTATTTTTGTAAGAAGCATAACCTAAATGTACCCATCTTCAGTAGACATCAATATTTAGTTTGTCATGAAATCAGCCAGCCTTTAGTTAAATGTATTAAGACTCTTTAAAAGATATTCAGATATTGTTCAGTAATAATTATTATACTATAGTCACTTCCTTTTTCAGCACAACGGGGCTATATGACACATACATAGCACGGGCATTCGTCATGACGCCGACAAGTCAATGCCTGAAAAACACCACGAGAAATACCAGTAAACTGGACCTTGACCCAAGTCAGATTCGAACTCGGGATCTCCGGAGCCAGGTTAAAAGCTCTATCCACAAGTTTGAGGTCTTTGTTTTTTAGGAGGATTACTGCCCTTGGCATTTACACATCGCTTTCCCCGTTGTTGTTTATCTTCTCTTTCCTCCTGTTACTTCTGTTCTTTCTTGTTTTTGCCTTTCTTCTGTGACGTGTTCCTCCATGTCTTCATCATTTTCTTCTTCTTCATAGCCCCCAAAAGGGATTTTTTGGTCTGGCACCTAAAGCCGTGTTTTCATCTGTACGGAAACACAGTTGCCCTGTGCCACAGTTTTGGACAAAAAATCAGCACATATCCCCTCTCCCCAACCAATCCCTGTAGAAAATCGTATTATTTCCTTTCCTCTACTTATAAAATTAAATGTAGCCTTAAGCTGGGTTTTCATGTGTGCGGAAACGGAAACAGCATCGGCCACAAAAACGGTAAAAATCTATCAAGGTAGTATAAAGAAAGAGTGTTCCCATGCGTACAGAAACGGCATTTCTGTACACATGAATACATTCCATTTCACTACTTGACCGGTTTTTTACTTGCCTGTTGCCGTTTCCGTTTCCGCACACTCGAAAACCCAGCTTAAGGCTACATTTATAAGTAGAGGCATACGATTTTCTGCAGGGGCTGGTTGAGGAGAGGGGATATGGGCTGATTTTTTTTGCCCATACTGTGATATCCACAGGGCAACTGCGCCAGCCTTTAAGTGAACATTCTTTGTAGTCATACACATCATCAATGCCCAGTGGATTTACAATGGGCATCCGAGACTCATAAATGATCTATCATGCAATTTTGTCTACTTCTTTTCCTCTTTGTCTTGCCTTATCATCGTTAAGATCATGAGTTCATGTTATTTGTCTGCTGACAAACCTTTCTGAGGTCACAATCCTATAGCGTTCTCTGCCTCATTCCACAGCCTCCAGCATATAGCAGGTCAGGCTGCGGTTATTTCCTCAATATGTTAAAAACGGTTATTTCCCCAAAACTGCTTCTCGTCTACCATTTAAAAGCCATCATATCGCGAGCCTGCACGCGAGGGCCTCTTCCAGGAATCCATCACTCATTCTCTGAAGGCTCATTTAAGACTAGATTGTTATCTCCGATCCTGGGGTCCTGGGCTGCAATTTCCTGGAAGAAGACCTTATAAGCCAAAACTGTATTTTACCCAAAAAAAAATAAAAAAATCTCTCATTGAGTCCCGATCTATTTTGTGATGATCAAAAGAAACTATTCAACAGAGAGAGAGCGACAGAGAGACAGACAGACAGACAGAGAGACAAAGAGAGAGACAGAAAGAGAGAGAAAAGGGGGAGATGAGGCAGAGAGAGAGAGAAAGAGAGAGAGAGAAAGGGAGAGAGAGAGAGAGACAGAGAGAGAGAGAGAGAGAGAGAGAGAGAGAGAGAGAGAGAGAGAGAGAGAGAGAGAGAGAGAGAGAGAGAGAGAGAGGGAATTCAGAGGGAATTCAGATGGAATTCAGATGGAAAGATAGAACACATTTTTCGTTTTATAAAATGATGTTAGAAAGCTGGATTGGCAGATACAGACTTTTTCCGTAAAACGGCAGTGGAGGACGGAGATTAAACCCCTGGACTCCCGCTGTGACGAGTTTTCTGAGATCTGTAGACCTGGCCAATGCCTGCTCCAGACGGTCACTCAAGTGGAACATACCGGGCGGCTGGTATTCCATCTCGAGGGGATTTCTCTTCCCGATCAAGGTAGTAAAATGATGCTTAAACGCTCGTACCCCTCTTTCCTGGGTTTACACAGTTGACCTGTTTTTGAAGTCATCGCCAGGGGACTTTGTGAGTGTATCAACCTGGACATAATTGACTTTCGTCTTGTTTCTTCAGCAGCGGGAGGTGGGGAAAGAAGTTTGAGGGTGTGGCGTGAGCTGACGCAATGGTCTGTGGTAAAGGACTTTCGTTAATTTAAGCTTCAATCTCCACAGCAGGGAAAACTTGATGGTACAAGGATCTAGGTCAAATCGGCCACCTTCTAAATTTAGAATGTTTTGTTGTTCTCGAAGTTGGTTTTTAATGATGAGATAAGGTACAATCTCTTTATTATTCTATCGAGAAAATTCTCTTTCACAGTTCGTTTAACAGCATAGACATGGTATACACATCTTAGGCAAAATTATAAACATATATCACGACTCAATAAACTCAATAACAGGCATAGATCTATATGAACTGACATGGTAAAGAACCTTCGTGAAATAAGGCACACATCCAGCTAAAGTGTCTCGAATTGCGGAGGGCAAAAATGATCTTCTGTATCCTTCTCTGCTTGCTTTCATGTGTATCATTGGCAGAAACAGAAGACGATCACATGTAAGAAAAAAAAATAACATCTTACTTTAGAAAGCAATAGAAATTACACAAGAAACGACACTGGGATCAAAATCAACTATCTCATTTAACTCTTTCTAGGCTATACTTGATTATTATTTTAATCACTTTTCTTTCCTTCAGCCTTGGGCGATTTCAGATAGCTGGAAGGAGAGACGATGTGTTTGCGTTAACAACATATAACGGGAAAGCTATCCAGTAGACTCGGTAGGAAAATTAAATCTAAATTGAATGATGAGATCCCACGAGACTTTCGGTCACTCAGGACATTTTGTTTAGGTTTAAAAAAAACAACAACAGAATAAAACATTAACGACCCGAAAAGCGAATACGTAAAGACTACTTAGCTGGCTGCGTTCCGTACGTAGGATATTAAAACCCTCCCAATGGGACATTATGGGTTTCCTGTTGTTTTTCTTTAATTTTTATTATTATATCTATGTATTTTTTTTATCATGATTATCAGTGCGTACACACGCTTGAGGAAATGGAGAGAAAAATTTCAAACACGTGCCCTGTACACTTATGATTCTCAACGTAGGCGGTATAGCCCCCCGGGGCCGGTGAGGGAGGGGGCGAAAACGAAAACAAAAGTGCGAAAATGGGGCGATGAGGAGGCTATTTGGGGGAGAGGTGGGGGGGGGGCTGTACTGAAAACATGAATAAAGGAAAAGTTGGGGGCAAATGCGGGGGCAGCCACTGACTTGTTCAACTGCACACTTAGATAGGGTTTATGAGAAGCAAAGGCCCATTTTTTTAAAAACAGTACATTTGATAAAGAATGCTTTCTGTTTTATAATGAACATTCAACACGGCTATTGTCATTAATAAGACCTTGAATTAAAACCACCCTGTGAAGTGTACCTGCCGGGTTTGAGTAAAGATTTGGGGTAAGGGGAGGGGTGGGGTTGAAACAAATACAGGGCAGCCACTGACTTGTTCTACGGCACGCGTAGATGTGTTTTATGAACAGAAACGGCTCATTTTTCTAAATTGCATTTTGCTAAAATAAACTGTGAATAATCAACAAGCCACGGTCATTAATAAAGTTTTGAAACGCAAGCTTCCTGTGAAATGTATTTGTTGTGTTTGAGTGGTGATTTGAAGGGGGGGGGGGGGGGACGATGACAGGAAATTTGGAGCGGGGGCGGTTACCTGAAACGGTTGAGAACCAAAAAGAAAATGCTGCCGTTTCACAGCTAAGCCTTCAAATAATATAATTGCTGGAAAAACCCCGTATTGATGGTACAACGAACAGACTCTCCAAATAAAAACAACAAAAAAACATTGTACGCACGGGGGAACCAATTTCCCGCATAGATTCGCTTGGTGATTACAAGCTAATTATGCTATATAGCAC
>OZ007569.1:38556304-38571304 GCA_963931925.1 Onchidella celtica
GTCAGTTTTCAATGGGTGACATTCTTTTTAAAAAAGAGTCAGGGCTGGAACCGAGGTTATGGTTAGAATGAAGTTCAGATTACAGGCCAAAAACAATCTTTTTTTTTTTAATTGGCCGCATAACAACACCAACTTGTTCGGGCGATTGATCACAGTTGGTAATGAAAACCCTATTATGGATATTTTGGCCACATGTTTCAAGTAGACTCCAAATATTGTGTTTTTTTTCCCGCACCAGTGTCACCGCAGTGACATAAGACCTGTTTTTCTTTATGTTTCTTTTTTTAAGAAATACTGTAATAATATTAATAATAATAAAAGAAGCTTTTCGCAAAACAGTATTTTATATTATGGCGTGCCGAGAGGACTCCCTGGTGGGCAAAACTACGGATTTATTAATGCGAGCTATTTAACCGCAGGTTCGTGTACGGTACAATGAGTAACCTAAATAAATGCAAACGAACGTGATCCAGTGCCACTCGGTGCAGTCTCGGGATCTACACGTTGTTTTGGCGCGCCTGTCAGAAATGTCATTACATTGCAGGCTTAGTGCACGGCCAAGTGCAGACAATTGTGCATTATCTGATTGCTTGGCATGGTTCTTTGACATATGCATACAGACATACATACCCACCCAGGCATATGTACCAGGACCGTGCCCATACATTGTGTGTATGTTATTAGAAAGATTTTCATGTCCAGAGCTTGAATTACACACATAACGTGTGTTCTATGAACACTTTTAGCAAAAACTCTAAAGTTTGTATCATCAATGGACTTCAGCTGACATCTGGCGACCTTACGTCTTGTTTGTCCAAACTCCACGTTTTGCACAATTGATGAATTCGACGTTAAACAAAGCCAAATAGAGAAAATACTTCCATAACTTACTATATAAAACAATTTGTCTCAAGAAACGACAATCTGCTCATGACCATCACAGAGAAGTGCTGTATCAGCCGGATCACTGTCCGAATTGGAGATTGGGTGTAAATTTTACTAGGCTTCATTGCCACAAAATCTTTCTTTGTCTTATTCGATAGACCATCTGGTAGTTTCATCTTCCGAATCTACAAGGTCATCTCAACGATCCTTGTATGTTCGTAAATGATAAAGCCATGCCACTATTCGGCGAAAGTTTCCACGTGTTAAAACACACAGGATAAAAAATAAAGACCATAGTACATAGAAACCTAGCCCTTTGATTTATAGAGCAGAGAGACATTCAGATAATGGAATAGAGTTGGCACCGCCGGCGGGGACCAGTAGCCGGTACCAATAGGGGCTAAGTCATAAAAGTGACCAGTGGACCGGAACGACCTTGGAGGCGTCAGCAGTAGTCTTATCGTGTCACTGACGAACGGAACCAGCTGTAGCAACATCATCATCATCATCATCACCACCACCATCAGCAATAAAAACACCCCGTCTGAAAACAAAAAGCACTTTAGAAGTGTTAACGTCTCTGTGTTTTTTTCCACCTTATGCAAAATGAAAACGCTTTCCAGGCGTATACGATCAAAGTCCTATTGAAAATCCGTACGCCTTATTGCGATTCAGGGCGAAGGAAGATAGATTTCCATCTGTGAGGATGGGTTTTTATCTCGAGCTAGCAGAGTCGATGGCTGTACAAACACGCTTTTGATGTGATGTGAACAAGGGCTGATACGTGTTTGCTTTCTTTTGCTGTTGGTGACATTGCTGGCGATTTTGGTTTAATGATGAAGAGTTAAGGAGGAAGTGAGAGGTGTCAGATGTTTGTGTGATTTGTTGGGATATGCGTGTGTAAGATTGTGTGAGAGGCTATGATTATAATACTATCGCACAAAACCAAGGGAGCGAAACATTGACTGAAGGAGAAATAAAAGCAGGACAGAGAAGTGAAACAAAATGAGGGACAAGCAGGTAGATAGACAGACAGACAGACTGACAAACAAACAAACAAACAGACAGACAGACCCACCGAACCACAGACAGACAGAGAAATAGCTAGACATATAGATAGACAGACAGACAGACAAATAGATAGATAGATAGATAGATAGATAGATAGATAGATAGATAGATAGATAGATAGATAGATAGATAGATAGATAGATAGATAGATAGATAGATGGATGGATGGATGGATGGATGGATGGATGGATGGATGGATGGATGGATGGATGGATGGATAGATAGATAGATAGATAGATAGATAGATAGATAGATAGATAGATAGATAGATAGATAGATAGATAGATAGATAGATAGATAGATAGATTATATTATATGAGCCAAGCCAGTAACCAGTCTGTAGAATATCATGAAACACACGCTGACTTAAATATGTGAATTTGAATGCCACGTGTTATCAGTACAATTTCACCAAGCTTAAAATTGACTTAATAGAAAACATAATAATGTGTACACAAGTCCAGATCTACGTTAAACACAATTATTTGTTGTTTGGTTTCAATTTTGCCGTGTGCGAATAAATGCCCTGTTCAGGACACATGTGCCGATGGTGATAATTATTCTGTTTACAAGCTCTTTGCCCTGTTTTCAAATGGTAACTCCGCCGTTCTTTGCCCCCGCCCTCTCTCCAGCCCCCTTAACTCTGGTGAAAGTTCATTCACCCTGTTATCAACGACTGACGACAACCATCTGGTTAATGTTACCAAATCTGTTTATGGTGAGCTCCCTTTTTTCCGCTTAACCTGCTTCTCTCCTCTTTAGTTAGTTCTTCCATTCATTCTTTTATCCTAGCAAATTCTATCCGTCAGTCAGGCTTCAAGTACTCAACTCGATTCTTGTGCGAGCAATACTGAGAATACAGAGTTGGCAGCAATGACTGAGTATATGAATATTTTGCTATTTAATGGCCCTGTTCATTCATTCATCGCAAGTTAGGGATACGGTGGTCTAGGGTCAAGGTGCTCGCCTCTCATGCCGAAGGTACCGGGTTCAAATCCCAGTCGGTGCAGGCATGTTGGAATTTTGGGATTTTTCTCATATTTTCCTGTCCCTGATCTTATTGTAGGTAGGATTGAGCACCTAGTCTTCTCGGATAAGGAAGAAAAATTCGGAAGGTCCGGGTGCCCGTAACGCACGTTAAAAATACGTGGGCAGTTGAAAATCGCGAAGAGCAGGCAGTACAAGGTCGCTGCCCGGGAAAAATTCTAAAAAACTAATCCCCGACCACAAGAAGAAAAACAAAAGAAGAAAAAGTAAGGTGTAAATGCCAAGAACAGCGAAACCTCCTCAAATAAAGATCTAAACACGTTCATAGCAAAACTACAGTATTTTAAAGGAATTTAGACCCAAATCCCATGTACTAGATGTTATGATGGCCTCTTAGTTTTCCTCGTCACTTTTACAGACTCTTTCATGAATAGATTTGGAAACTACTTTGTCATGGGAACCCTGTACACATGTATGTCTTGTTGTTTTTTTCGTTTAAGATTGCACTCTTTTTTTTTTTAGAATTGATAGCATCGTTCTCTTGATGTGTATTGGTAACGTGGATAGATAGATAGACAGACAGACAGACAGGCAGGCAGGCAGGCAGGCAGGCAGACAGACATCCTGGCAGGCAGACAGACAGACAGACAGACAGACAGACAGACAGACAAATAGATAGATAGATACCCAAACGATACCCCTACCCCCCTGATTTTGTTTTTTGGGTCACATTTCAACTTTCTAGCAAGTCCTGGGGTGACTTCACAGTTTTGCAAATTAATTTCATGTGTTTATTTTATTTTATTTTTAATTTGAGACAACACGGAAATTACAGCAAACTCCCATCTACTTCCAGTGTACTAAAGAACCGAATAATGAAGAATTATGCACTGATTGACGCGAGGTTCCTTGAGGTATTCCGTGTGGCATACCTTTCATGTTATGTGTACCAGCAGCTAAAAGCGTTCAACAGTAGGACCACGATATAACAGCTCCCCCTGGTATAACTGACAAATTAAAACTGTTACTTAGTGTTTTTTGTAGTCTCGATTTTGACAGAGTGGGTCACATGCTTCCGTCTGTTCTTCTCATATTCCTTCCCCTCCCCCTCCTCCTTCATCATCTCGCTAATTGTCGTTCATTTCTTGCTGTCGTTGCTGCAGCAGCTGTTCTCGTGTGTCCGCTGCTGCAGTAGCAAAACAATGGCATAAACATGTCACACGACAACATAACTACGGACGGGGCTACAGTATAGTAGAACCAAGAAGATTGAAAAGTACAAGGCGTACAGCTTGTCCTCTTACAAAACAGTGCAAGTACCAAACACCTAATTTTAAGCCCCCCCATCCCCCGAAAAAAAAAATATTGGCCCGAAAAAGTATTCCTTATTTCTAAGCCTTGGCTCACACCAGCCGATTTTAATTGGCCGATTAGTTGCTGGGAGACGCCACAACATTGAGTTTCAGTAGACTCACCCACCAGCTAACTATTGTAGTCGGATCTCACTGAATTTCAACGTGGTGACGTCACCATCCAACTAGAGAGCCGATGATGTTGCACGCCTAAGCTGAAACATGTTATTGGTTAAGTTATACCAGAGTGTATAGATGTATAGAAAAATCTCACTTCCGCCAAATCGCGAAACTAGGTCGCTGCGGTAAACATGAAATTGAAGAATTGAAAGACACCGTCTTCATTAAAGATAGTGTGCATATCTGTTTAGTATGGTTTTTTGTTCATATTTTGAGGCTGATTGAAACTATTTACAGCCTTTTGTAAGCTCTTACGCCCCGGGGAAATCTACAAACGGGTATTGTTTATCGCAGCGACCTACTTTCCGTTCCATGCCAACGGTGGTTTTGCAGAGCTCCCGTGTCTCGCAGTGCAAATCGACCAATAGGGAAACCTCTCTATACATCTATACTCTCTGGTTATAGAAATCAACATTAATTTTATTGAGATTCCCTTTCATCCATAGAATGAAAATAAAAGACTAGTTAGGGGACCGTCATCTGATTACAAATCCAAAGGGAGAAAATACTGAGCTGTGTTCATTGTTTGACTAAAGCTTACTGTGTAATATAATACGCTCTCCTAACAACATCCTATTATTTCGTTCTATGGATTAAATGGGTACCAGAACAGCCAAAATAAAAATCCTTCAAGAAAATGCATAGAATATTTGGCAAAGAGAGAGTTGTCAATCTGCAGTTGTGAGAAAACACTAACTTTACTATACGGTTTCATGAGAGAACCAGAGATATTTAAGCTCTCCTGGGGGGTGGGGGGGGGGGGAGAGGAGGAGAGAGATTTCTAGCATGTGTAATCTTTGAGAATGAGAGCCTTGTCAGGGGCGATTCTTTACTTTGACATAAGATACCTTGCGGCAAATGGATGATGTAGCGAGATAAGAGATGCGTCAAAATAATATCGTAAGAGAAAAGAAGGTGTCAGGGTAAGATTTAAGAGTGACAGGGAATGGGAAACAGCAGCAGGCAGTGCCACCGGTACGGCCTTGAGCTGTAATAACAACGGTTGATGTGGTTTTTATGACCTAAAACAACAATAACAACAACAATAACAATAATAACAACTACAACAACAACAACAACAGTAGTAAACTCGAAGACAATGACGACGACATCTACAGTGAATAACAACGGCAATAACTACCACAGCCATTCTCATCCTCATCATCAACAACAACAACAACAGCAAGATCGACGACGACAATGTCGATAGCTACTACTATGAATAACGTCGGCAATAACTACTAAATCACCATCATCACCACCATCTTCAACAACAACAATAACAATCTTAGAGTAATAGCAGCTTCAGGAACATCAACTACCATGGCCACTACAAACAGCAACAACAACAACAACAACTGCGGACATCACCAACAACACTGACATCAACCTCCCAACCACCATCACCACATAAACGAGCAGCGACGACAACAACAACAAGCCCGTCCACAACCATTTCCACACCATTACCATCACCAACCACAACGACAACGTCAAATGTAACAACAACAGCAGCATCAAAATTTGTAACAACAACCACAGCAGCTACCACACCATCACCATCCACAACAGCAACAGCGTCAAATTTAACAATAAGCACACCAGCATGAAAACTACGCAACAACACCATAATTATAACACTTTAGGCCATCTTATTATAAAAAAAAAATAGTGGCGGGAGTAATTCACTGTGGTGCAATTTCGCCCCTCTTTTTTGCTCGGCGCTACAGCCTAAATGACAGTTTCAAAAATTATAAAATTAACTTTCCTAAGTGTCTACTAATCCAGTCCAATCGCTTTTGTATAGACCGATTGCGTTGATTCAAATTTCAGGTATTTTTAAATTAAAAGTCGCAAAAACGTAAAATACAATTATCTTTGTTTTGGCTCTCAGTAGTGAGCTCACTGCACCGGAAACGATATATTAATACGTGTTCACAGTTCGGTGCGGGCAATTTCCCTACCAGAAATGAGTGCGCTCTGGTGTGCATGAAATCTGTAGTAAGATTAGAATAATTATGGGAAGCTTTGTAGACCAAAAAGAGAGAGAGAGAGAGAGAGAGAGAGAGAGGGGGAACGGTGGGTTCATAGGTTTATCCCGGTAATGCCGGGAACTTCAGCTAGTACATAAAAAAAAAGCACTGTTGGGCCCGGCGCGCACTATGTTAAAATTAACCACCCGTTTGCGTGGCGTGCAGCACGGTAAACTCTTTGCCAAGCAAGCAAAAATCTGCGTTTGCACGCCGTGCAGCAGGCGAAACGGGATAATGCGCGTCGGGCCTTAAGCTTAGCAGACTGGGAACTCTGCTATTACATCAAGATTAATAGCCTGCTAAACTTACCAGGGCTTTTTCGTAAATTGCCCTATAAATCAAACAATAAAAATGATGTACATGAAGGAGCTGGAATCCATCACTAGGTTTAGAAATAACTGAAGTTTTTACAGAATGACTGTGCGGACTTCACGCACATCCGAAGAGGACACTATGCCTGCGGATCCACAAAAGAGTTATTTTCTGACGTGGACACGGCCGCATCTTGTCGTTTTTGAAGGAGATCGAAATCTGCAAGTTGATTTAAAAGATTTTTATCAAATTTACAAGGTTCATATAGACATACTTTACAGTACGGGGTCTTTTTTTTCCGTCAGATTTTTAAATTCACTTATATTTGATCTGAGTGTGAGGGCTGAGAACTGGCCCACAATAAGGTAACAAAAAAAACAACAACATGAAAAACGCATTGTGCCCATTATCGTGCAGAGGCGGCGCTAAACCCAAACTCAAACTCAAAACTCAAAATTTGTAAAAACCCATTATTATTAATATATAACTAAATAAAAAGCATTTGACCGTTAACGGAATTTCTCCGCCATGTCTAGTAAATGGGATGTGTGTGTGTTGTGTGCATGTATGTGCAGGCATGTTAGAAATTTGGGATTTTTCTCATATTATCGTGTTCCTGATCGTATTGGGGGGGGGGGGGAATGGATCGAATACCTAGTCTTCTGGCATAAGGACGAAAAAATTCGGAGGGTCTGTGTGCACGTTGCGCGCTAGCTTGGCAGTTGGAAATGGTAAAGAGCAGGCCGAACAGGCCGCTGTCCGGGAAAATATCAAATAAAATTTTTCCACTACCCCCAAGCCCCCCCCCCCCTCATTTCCACCCACGCCCCTCCCCCCCCCCACCCCATCCCCCAAAAAATGTCGACCGGCGCTGCACTGCGGCGACGACGTGCCTGCTTCGGTTGTAACTAGGTGCAATGACACAATGCAAATTTCCCAGATGGGATTAAAATAGTATATAAATACAGAATACAAATAAATACAAATTCGATCGTGTGTGTGTGTGTGGTTGTGTTTGAATGCATGTGAGCATATAAATGAGAATTGATTATTATTTTGTATTATATTTCTCTCTGTAAAACGCCTTTTCAGCTGTCAGGAAAAGTGCGCTGTATAATAAAGGTACTTTGTTATTAGTACCATTGCAATGCTGAACCCGATAGAGGACATGAAAACAAAATGCATAAAATGACGAAGCCCAGAAAGGTGACACTTCCAATCTACTATATTACTACGTACTATCTTTATCACCGTTGTACTGAATCTTCGACAATAATATAGTCGTAGCTGTCACAATGAAACTATAGTGCAAGGGGTCAGCGGGGAGAGAGAGGGGGGGGGGGCATTATTGATAATAATTATAATCTCGAACAGACAGGAGCCTTCCCATGAATATTTTATGAGTGAAATGTGGTTGATTCCGTTATGAACTAAACTTGAGTGTATCTGACGAAATCAGGCTTAAGGTGAAAGACCAAAATTAATAATTCCTTAAAAAAACTCTCCAAAGGAGGAGACAGTCATTTTCTATGGACATTGAGATTTGCATATAATAATTATGAACGATTGGCCAGTTTTCAGCCGTCAGTTAGGACATTTTATTGATAACGTCTTAGAAATATTTTACTTTGATGTTTTGAAAAGGTACAGACCTACAAATTTCATCTTTAGCCTGGTTTTGTCAGATCCAGTCACGTTCTTTGCTTCACATCTTCACAAAGCGAACGTAAATTTTCAGGAGAAAGTAAAAAACCCGTCAAAGACACAGTGACACCATTTTATTCCAGCAAGATAATTACGATGGTCACATAAAATACAGTAACTCGCAAGAATTTCTTTAAGTTAATTAATCTACCCAATTGTTCAAAGTGACTTTCCCCGTGTAACTGCAGAACTTTTTTTGATATGCTGGTTTTATTGTTTCACTCTTGAAGTTATGTATTTGGGCTGTTATATTAGCAAGTCATGGAGTAGTTTCCTTGGCCCAGTTTACGGATTGGACAATTAGTCTGTCAAATTGACTGACATTTTGGGGGGTTTCTGTGATCGAGAGGTTTTCATATCGTAACCAGTTTCAAAGCTCTGATAACTACACGAGTCCCCACGAGAGAGAGGAAGAACGAAAGAGAGAGGGAGAGAGAGAGAGAGAGAGAGGGAGAGAGAGAGGGATGAAGCGAGAGAGACACACACACACAGAGACAGAGAGAAGAGAGACACAGAGAGAGGAAGACAATGAGAGAAAATGAGTTAAACCAAGAAAAACAAGTTATCACCATTCTTATTGGTTTTGTCCTCCCCCCTCCCCCTCCGTCGTGCCCAAATTCCTCTAGAGACCCCCAAGATGAAAACCACTGATCTAAATCATAGACACACTTTTTTTTATCATATCTGGGATCTGTAACTTACTGCGGATCCATTTTGTATGACACATTAAGGGCAGTGTAATTATATGGCCTGTAGGTTGTAAACAATAGTGTTGCTGTTTTTTTTGTGCGTTATTTGATTATCTGCGATTCTTATTGCATAATTATGTGGGTCAGTGAGTCATTGGTTATTGAGGGCATTTGCACTAAAATTGTTCTTACCAGCCGATCTGAGCCAGGCAAATCTTGCTATGATTTCTTTATACCAAGCCTAGCAGTAGATCTAGATCTAAGTCACGGGACCAACAGCCCCTGGATTCGATGCAAAGAGTTGTTACAATAACTTATTGTTGCATCACAAGTCCTGGCAGATTACATCGACGCGATAAAGTTGACTTTCGATCAGTAATGCGCAAAGAGGGGCAGAAAAACAAGAATGAAGATTCCAATTATACATGTACTTTTCGACTCTGCCGGTACTCGACGAAAATGCGTCTCCTTTCTGCAGTTTAAAAAAAAATCGTAAATAATAATAATAATAATGAAGATCATTTATACAGCGCCTAATCCAAACGAGTTTGCCCTCTAGGTGCTTTACAGAAAGTCCTGTTCTCTCGATTTGCATCTCTCTCACTCTCTCTTTCTTTCTCTCACTCTCTCTATCTCAGAGCAAATTGTAACGCAGCCTGTTAGGCGCAGTTCACAACTCACAACAGTTCACAACTCACAACTTGTAGTCTAAAGTATTATAATATTATTTGACTATATATTATATACTATTTATTTAATAATGAATTATAAATTTTCGTTGGTGATATCATAAGGATATTGTTACAAGTATGTACGTCCTCCAAGCTTTTTTGCTCTAAGCGTGAGTATTTTAAAGCCTTTTGTGACTCCAGAGGTGGAAAGCTCCTTCTGAAGTACTCCTAACAACAGCGTTAATTAACTCTTGTTTCAGATATTCTCCCTGTTTTTTGGGGGTTGAAAGGGTAGTGTGCCCCACTAGGGTTAAGGATTCGCGGATTTAGGGTTAAAGATAAGGGCGGCGTTAGGGATAGGTACTCACACGTACGCCCCGCGAGCGCAAAACGCCTATCTGATTTCAAAATCTCAAATATTTTGGATAATCAAAGAATAAAACATTGGCTGGTGTTATGGGACCGTAGAAGTTTACGTAGTATAGTAATCGATAGCTGGACAGTGAAAAGAACTCAGTATTTTCTCTATTTTGGCTTTGTATTTGGACTATGTTCCCCCAACAACTGCTAACAAACAATACAGGTGAACCTTGACTCGTCCAGGTGGTATGAACAAACAGTGACATGAATAAGCTCAAACAACAACTGTTTTACTGTACATTTTCTGCCACTTCCGTTGATGTTTACGAATGTTTTCCACCAAGAAAAACTATGCGTGGAACTTGAACTATTCCTGGGAAATTCACCACAAGACAACTTCCTGTGCACGAGTTATCACAAAAATGTCAAGAGACGGAAATATTCACATTTGGTTCTGGTTCAGTTTCGCTGGAATTTCTGGCATGCGTTGTTTACCGGTGAAATAGGTGAACAATGCCAGAGATTACAGCGAAAAGGTAACATTTGGTGATAGCTTTCCTTACAGGTAAACTCACTTGTTAAAGTAGGTGCTTGATCTTGGAGATTCAGATTTTATCTCCATAATTTACAGAGAAAAATGTATAAACACGAATGGGGGATTTATGCCTGCGCTTTTTCAAGCCACATCAGAAATGTATGTGCAATGCCAAGGTCAGCATCTCGTATTATCATGGCTTTGTATTTTCCCATGTAAAGGTTCTCAAAACTTTCGATGCAAAGGAACCTTTTAAACAAGGTCCTGATTTCGCATGGGCAAATTCGCATTCAAGACGTGAGGTTGTATTTTCATATGTACGGAAACGGAAACGTCAAAAACCATTCAAGAAGTGAAATAGAAAGAATGTTTTTATGTGTACAGAAACGCCATTTCCGTAAACATGGAAAACTCTTTTATTTTACTACTTGTTGGATTTCTGCCATATCCGTCCCCGTTTCCGTTTCCGCACACATGAAAATACAACTCGAGAGGGGAGGGAAGGGTATCATACTAAGCCCGGAACGTCACCGCCAGTCTCTTTCAGCAAGACTGTGTCTGCCCGGGCTTGGTATGATACGATCTTATTTAGAGCAAAATGTACACCACAGAGATAATGGCCGGAGCTGACTGTGTCTGACCGGGCTTAGTATAATAGGGTCCTCCCGGATTCACTTAGAAAATATATAGGAAAGTATGGTGTGCATTTCTTCTTTGCTAGCCGCTGACTGTGTTTGACCGGGCATAGTATGATAGGGTCCTCCCGGATTTACTAAGAACATATAGGAAATTATGATGTGTACTTATTGTCTGACTGTGCCGTTCGAGGCTGAGTGTGATACCTCCCTTAAAGAAGAAGTTCCTGTAAATTCAGATTTCTTAGTTCCTGTGAAATATCTCGTGTTTGTTGGAACCTTCGCAGAGCCCCCTGGGACCAGGTTCGTGGAACATTTTGGATTCCACGGAACACCCACACATTGAGAACCGCTGTCCTATGACCTGGATGTATGTCCAACATACAGACAGACAGAACTCAGATTTTGTCACAGATTATAAACAGACATCTGCATTCACGAACCGATGTGTACAAAATGCACTGGATAGAAGGTTATGTTTTTCTGATTCTGGAGACTAAAAGAAGTGAAGAAAGGTGTGTGTTCTTTGTTACACACCGGATGTGGTTGCTAGGGAAGGATGTAAACAATAGGGAAGGAGAAGAGCAAGATGGGATACGCATGTGACCTGTTGGTTTAGCTCTCCAAAATACATAAGTACGTGCATCACACGTGTCAAAAGTGTGAGCAGTAGCATAGAGTATTGATTTCCAGAAATGTCTGCATCATGCAACATGTTCCACATAGATCACTCGTGATATTATTTTCATCGGTATGGTAGATATTTTCATTGTCTAAGAAAAGAGACCGTTTCATTGGTAGATACTTTCATTACGTAAAAAATAAATAAATAAATAAATAAATAATATTTTCGTCCTGTAGATATAATATAGCTATGGGAAAGCACGCTTCATGCTAAATTTGGCGTATACGACTTAAATCTGATGTTGCCATTAGACATTACACGTTTGCAGCTTTAGTATTATGATTAATAGTTAAAATAAATCGGAACTATGAAAAAGCGTGATAAGACTTAAGTGTCACAAGACATTTTAAACAAGTGTCAAAGTGTGCATTATTTTGTTACATACGAAAAGATTTCCAATTTTTTTCAGCAAATGGAGAAAGAACAAACAAGGACTATGGTCGCGATATAATAATGCCTGTATCAAAATTAACAATCAGAATAACTGGCAATGCATAGTTTCCTGTGATTGAAATGTGCGTGATGTGTCATGTTTCAGAAAAGTCACACACGAATTAAGCTCTTCTAAAGCAAAACGAAAGGTCGAGATATATCATCAGGGTATCAGTCATTTTTAAATAAGACCCCAGAATGATATAATAATAATTCTTAGAATGTTTTGGCACAATGGTGGAAATCCCCTTGGCACTGAATGAGTTAATATTCTTGAAAGAAGAATATCTTCGCACTTGTCGGGAAAATAGTGCTTTCTGACGTGCTTATATCAAGAAAATTCATGAAGAAATAAATAATTAAAAAATTAAAATTCGACATTTGGCTTATTGCTTTCATATCGTTTTAAATCTTTGGGCATCGAAGGTTTCGGATAGTTCAAACGGAGTATTCAGAGGCCCTGTCACAATGCAGCACTGTACGGTGCCTCTCACTGTTTTACAAATGTCTTTACCACTCCTGAAGAATTTTAAATAATGTATCTCTCGTATCACGAGTGTGAAAAAAAAATAGCAACGAAGGTAGCAACTTAACGATTTCATTCATTCGCACAGGGTTTCAAAAACAAAACAAAATAAAAGAAAAAAACAACTCTATCCTTTCTCTTATATCAAAAAGATGTTGCTATTTTCATCCCCCCTCCCCTCCCATGGGAGCCAGCACACACACACACACACACACACACACACACACGCACTCACCCAAACATTCACACAAACACTCACACTTTTTTATTTTGTTCTGTCGGTAAGTCATTGCTTCTGAAGGACACCTAAAACAGCTGGTGGCATTAGAAAATACAATACGTGCAGTTGTTTACTAGGTTGACAGTTAACGTATTTCGATTCCTATCTTCAGTTTTTTGTTTCATTCATTCGGTAACTCGTTGTTTTCTGAGCAACTGAGCTAAAACAGCTGGTGGCTTGGAAAATATAATGTTTTTTTTTTTTTCTGTAGGTTTACGGGTATGCGTGTTTTGATTCCTATCTGTAGTTTTGAACTTTGCCACCAGCTGCGCTGCATTTTTCCTGTCACTCCGAGTTACTGTCAACGGAATGAGATGAATTGCACACTTCTATAGGAATGAAAGAGCTGTCTCAAATGTTGGTGCAAGGAGATGGCGTTAAAGAATGAACTTCGCGGTAACAATGACTGGCATTTCAAAGACATGAAAAAAATATAAAAAATTTGTTGTTAGGGGCGCGTGGTATTTACAGTATAAGCTATTGTTGAACAGTGAAGACAAATCAGTACTTTTTGTATTTGGTTTTGTAATTAGTCTAAGCGCCCCTATCAACACTGAATTGAAAGTTGACAGTTGGCCGAAAAGTGAGTACCTCATCCTGCCGATGTCCATTATCTCTCTGCCTCTCCACCTGTTTGTAATTGTCTGTCTTCCCAAGAAGTAAGTTAGGTTAGAGCCCGGCAAGTACAGGGTTCGAACGTGGTACCTTACGTGGTCGGTACCTAGTCAAGCGCTCTAACGACAAGGTATAAATTAAAAACAACAACATCCAAACAGAAGAAAACTACGACGACAACAACAACAACAACAAAATTAACACCAATAACAAAAAGAACATTGAGATGCAGTACAGTCAGTATAACTTTGGGTATATACATAGGACAAATTTTAGCCTCGGCGGGCGCTAGCTTAGTTCGATGGGTGGACCAGTTGGATTGTGGCGTCACGGCAGGGCTGGATTAGGCATTAGGCAAAATAATCACGTGCCACCGTCAAAGGAAGTGGAGGGGGGGGGGGGGAAGCACCAGTGAAAATGTTCATTCCCGGACTGACCATGGGCCATAATTATGGTGCTAAACTGCAAGTGGTGCAGCTGAACCAGAGTCCACAAAAAGGGTCTACCACAATAAGTGAAAAAATGAAAGTACTTGCTGGAGTAAAAAACTCTTTTTTTTTTTTAATGATAATGAAGATCATTTATGTAGCGCCTAATCCAAACGAGTTTGCTCTAGGCGCTTTACAGAGAGTCTTGTTCTCTCGATTTGTATCTCTCTCACTCTCTTTCTTTCTCTCACCCTCTCTCTCTCTCACTCTCTCTACCTCTCTCTATCTCAGAGCAATTTGTAATGCAGCCTGTAAGGCACAGTTCACAACTCACAACTTGTATTCTAAATGTATTAAAAACTTGCTCTGCGTCTAATGCGGGGGGGGGGGGGGGCACCAAAATGTTGAAATGGTTAGGGCCTCTAAAGGACTTAATCCGGCCCTTCGCCATGGCATTGATTTTCAGTGGGATGCAAGGACGTTGCTCGCTGCTCCAGGTCTCATTGAAACAATCCAGCTTGTTGGTAGATCAAAATGGGCCGGAGTAGGCAGCTAGGTTAACGTCAGGACATTAGGTTTTAATGAGGAAAAAAAAAACGGTCCGCGAGTGCGTAGGGTCT
>OZ007569.1:38573804-38576304 GCA_963931925.1 Onchidella celtica
CTCTCTCTCTTCTCATCTCTCTCTCTCTCTCTCATTCCATTATCTGTCTAACTGTCTGTCTGTCTGCCATCTATCCTTCAATCTATGGGCATCACATACTTGAAAGCATGTGTCAACACGCACACACAAAAAAGTGAAACGCAGATGAATGAAAACTACGTCAGGACCTCTGAGCCCACGCATTCTGGAAAGATCATTGCCGACCCACCCAAAATTTCGCATGAGGTCAGCTCGCCACGGTCCTTTCTGGTATAATGCGTACCCGCTATCCGGGATCAGGGTGTTGTAAAGATCAAACGGGTGGATGAAAAATAAACACGAGCATCCTCCTCCCTTTCCACAACTCACTCGCTTCTTGTGACGAAACTATAAGAAAAGACAACAACAACAAAAAAAATTGGCTCTGTGATTTCGCACATCCCCTGTCTGTTTGAAACCATGCAATGACGTCAGTGAAAAGTGCAGACAAACTTAGGGATTGGGGGGTCATCCAAAAAGGAGCGCGCACTCGATTTTTTTGGCAATTTTTGACACCTCCCTCCCTCCCTCCCTACGGTTGCCTTCAATCTCCTTACGCCCCCCTCCCCTATACCTCCCGTGTATAGGGCATACTACCATTTTTAAATGGTTCATGTCCATGATATGACCGTGATTTCTTTAAAATTGTAAGCAGCTATTTGCACGGATTACATTGACTGGCTCTTTTATAAAGATACATGGGCTATTTTTCACGATTATACAATTCTGCACGGCTTTCTTTTTATGTTGGAAAAGAAAAAGGTAGATAAAACCAACATTTTTATTTTTTGGCATAACTGAAAAGCATACGTGTCGTCATGGTGCTAACCTTTTGACCTAAGTCAGACTTGGGCCAAAACAGAATGTACCTGTTACGTTATTGCCCTATCCATGGTGCATCTATTAATGTAAAAATCGTTCAAAAGTGCCAAGCCATTATTCTGGAATTGGAAATAAAACTTTCTGTAATGACCTAACTCATTCATAGACGTAGGCCATTTTCGTTCTGGGGTTGTTTCAGCCAACGTGGATGGTGGCTACTTTTATCTAGCCCTATTAGTGGCAGATAATTTTCTCTCTCCCATGACAGACTTTTTGGATGTTGTTGGGGGAGCGTAGTCTTATTACAAAGGCAAATAGAGAAAGGACTGAGTTGTGTTCACTGCTCAGCTCTAGCTTTCTATGTAAAATACTGCGCTCTCCTAACAAGATCCAAAAAACTTCCAACTTGGCTGTTTTTAGGGGACCGTGGCATGTTACACGGTAAACTATAGATAAGCAGTGAACACTGCTTAGTATTATCTCTATAACGGCTTTGTAATTAGTCCACGGTCCCCTAGCAACAATCACTCCAATATTACTTGGTCAATTGGCTGATGTAATCAGCTATGGGCATTTTGGCCTAAGTCTGACTGCATTGCATAAGAATTTAAATAAGTTTTTTGCGATTTTCTCAGAAGTGCAAAAAATGACTTAGGCCAAAAGGTCAACACCATGACGGTATGCTCTCTAGAAATCCCCCCCCTCCGCCCTGTACGCTTTTCATCTGAGGGGGTACCCCCCCCCCTTCCCCACCCCCACCATACTCCCACCCCTAACTCCTCCACCTCTGAGCACACTCACTTTGGAAATGTCCCGTTATTTGATCTCAATAATAGTCTTGCATTTTTTTTTTTATGAAACCAGCATTCAAACAAAAATTATTACTACATAATTGAAAAGCCTACAGCTGTTCTAAAAAATCCCCGCCGGGGTCATCTCCTCCTCCTCCCACCCCTCCCCCCCCCACCCCTCTTCCACCCTCCCATTCAGAGGGTGCGTAGGTGCTTTACATACGGCCCCCTTAACCAGAAAGTCAGGCCAAGTCAAGTGGACAGCGAGAAAACTAGGCATGAGATGAAAAGCTATCCTGTCAAATTCTTCAAGTAACACCAAGAAATGGAAGATATGCGATATGTGTGGGTTGGCATTACGTCAGCACCCCCCCCCCCCCCCCAAGTCATGTCAGTTACCCCGACGTCATTAACATTTACATGAGAACAGTTTTGCTTGCGTTGAATTCAAGACCCCCGCCCATATGTTATGTAGTAAATGAATACAAGACAATGCATGCAGGGAGGTGACAAAAAGCAACAACATGATATCAGTTTTGCTTAAAGAAATGGGTGAAAAGATCTGGGACAAGAAAACTACAATTTTGATAGAAAGAAATAAGATTAACCCAAAAAAAACCCACAAAACTTTTGTCAGCAAGAAATGTCAGAGTCAAGATGTCCGTTCAGATCTGCATTCTGTGTGACACAAAACGTTGCATATTGCAGATATTCAAATACTACAGGAGAGCGAAAAAAAACAACAAAAAACCGTTCAGCAGATTGTCAGAAGTAGGAAGGATAATTTAGGTCTTGCTGCCACCATAAAAAAACGCTAGGAAATCTCCATTTTGAAGTACAGAGACGCCTGACCCAGGCTTTAAATTAAA
>OZ007569.1:38578804-38583804 GCA_963931925.1 Onchidella celtica
GTAACAGAAAACGTGGTAAAATAAAGGCAAACACTTCGGAATTATAAATATTTATGACATAAAATATTTTGTAGATGGACAGACAGATAAATGAATAGATAGATGGTACAGATGGATATTTACAAAGTAGTATTCCACAAATAGGGAGTTGGACACTGGCTGACGTGCTTCAAATATGGAACATGGATGCTAATAGGTTAGGTCTAGGTTTTCAAGGAAAAAAAACAAAGAAAGGCAACGAAAGTTTCTGTTTGTCCAATGTGGCGAATTAGAATTTTGTTTGCATGATTATTTTTTTTTGTTTGTTTTTGGAAAATTTCAGGATTAGGGCTGGGGTTAGGTTTAGGCTGAGATTTGCCAATTGGCCATTACAACAACCCCTATTGTTTCGTTGGAGACATGGGTACAGTATGTCACGAGTGGAGTGAGCGAGATTCAAGGATTACGGGGGCATGGAAGTGTAGGATGGACTCACGGGATAGTGAGGCTGCTCACCTGTATCGACTTCTGTTAGCTAGCGTGGAAGCGTGCAAGACATGAGTAAAGTGAAGGCGATGAGGTAAATCTTGTGTAGTGAAAAGTCACTGCAAGTTAAGAAAGTCCAAGGGGACAGACGTGAAGAGAGCAGTCGGGAGATTGTTGTGTGTTTTCCAGTGATGACTGGTAGGTTGAACTATGATTGATAATTATGATGATTGATGTACTATATTCTCCTATGACCATGATGTAAATAAGTTATATGTGAGGAATGTGAAAGTCATTGATTACTGTGTATAGAGATGTGCGCAATGAGCGATAGATGTAAGTTCGGATCATGGATTCGTAGCGAGTCTGAGTGTTGTGTGGTACGGTAGAAGTGTGTTACCGTAAGAGGTGTGGTGAGTGAAAGGTGGACTATTGTGTGTACGCTTGATGGTTCGTAATGAGTGGTGAAGTGGATAGTAATTGTATGGTGTTATAGAAATGTAATGCTATTCTTATAGGTGCCGGGGTCGGGCAGAGAAGCCACCCGCGGTGAGCGGACTTGTGCCGGGGTTGGGCAGAAGGCTACCCACAGGCCTGCCTGAGTGAAGCTGTCGCGCAGGACAGCGGGAGCACATGAGTCGTGGCAGTCTGGCCACAGACAGGGACGTTGTTATTAAGATGTTAATGTGCTATTAAGATGTTAATGTGCCATTGAGAATATAATGTGCTATTGAAATATTAATGTGCTATTAAGACCTCGAGGGGAGATTGAGATACGGAGATTAGGTTGAGCAGGAACCAATAAGAGAGGCCCGCAAGTAGTACATATATAGATGTGAGGCTGAGGCCAGAGCATATTTTAGAAAGTATTATCGGGTTGTGGACCCGTAGAAGAATGAATGTCGGGAATACTGACCATTGAATGGTATTTGAACTGAAGAATGTAATGCACGTATATCTTTATTTTTTATGTATAATAAATGTGTGAGTCTGGTTGGTTGTTCTGTTAAGTGTTATACTTGTTCGTTCGTGATTGCTGTCGTGTCATAATTATTACATTTCCCAGTCTGGGATTTGTGACACAGTAACCTTTTTTTTTTTAAATTAGCCACAAGTTGGCAAACAGAAATCCTATTGTGAGTATTTTGGCCACATGGCCCCCCAAAAAGCTTCTTTAACTGCATTAACCGTGGCCACTGTTATTTTGCCACAATGCCGGCGATCTCACACTGTACTGTACTGAATATGTAGACATCCCCCCCCCCTCCAATTAATCCCCCTTCGCCCATATCCAGCTCTTCACCACTTTTCACTTTGGGCATAAAAGTTTTGTATCCAAAGTGCAGAAAACGGGCATTTACCAATAATAATAGTACCCCAGGTCAATGGTCTAGCCTGAGGTACATTACGAATGTTGAACTGGAAATGATTAAGTCAGTGTTGTGAACAAAACAACTGCCATCTTAGCCCTCCTCCCCCCGGCTCCCCAACATACATACATACACACACACACACACACACACACACGCACACACCAAACACAAGACAAACAAAAACCTAACCAGCCCCACTTGGATATCATGACCGCTTGGCAATCGGGAGTGCACAACAGGGGTACGACCCACAGTGCAACAACCTCTTTATCTTTCAGCATCAGTTTATATAATGCAAGTTCGCATTGCCATCCCAGTGGGATACATAACCACATTCACGCATCGTTATACATGCGCATACCTTAAGTAAACGGCGGGCTGGTGTCCCTGGTGAAACAAAAAAAGACAACAAAAACATGACTCTTGTAGCTTATACGTACATGTGTCAACATTCAGGTTTTTAGTCTGAAAACAAAGTCACCACGCCCATCAATATTCTAAGCATGGGCTTACAGATAAATACGTGATACGTGAAAGTAATCATAATACATAAATACGAGTGATAGAATTTCATATAACAAAACACAACCCTAATTCTTGTTTGTTCTTTCTGCATTTTCTGAAAAAAAACAAACAACTGGAGATATTTTAGAATGTAGAAGAGATACAACAAAAAGTGTATTATTTTGACATCTGTTTAAAATGCGTTGTGGCACTTATCAAGCTGTCTCACAATTCCAAGTTATTCTAACTCTTATCATAACACTGAAGTCGCAAAATGTTTATCGTGGAACTTCTCAGCTGTGCAAATAATTGAATATAATTATTAAGAAGCAAGGTCGCGAAAGACGAACGAATATTTATAATAACTCAGAACGTGAATTTGTTACGGCGTATTCGAAGTATAAAGAGTTTCAGTACAGTGTGTTTCTCTGCTTAATCAGGGGCTCAACCCACTGCGACGCGTTGCTCAGTATTGTCTGCAAATGCATTTCCAGGAAAACTGGAATCGGGAAATCCCCCTTGTCGGAAGCAGACAATCAATCCAGACAAAAAGAAATTTGTCTTAAACAGTCGCCCATTGTCTGACGAGACTGAGACTTCTTGTTTTATTGACAGCAGACAAAACTACAATTATCTCACGATGTCTCTGTTTCGACTGAATTGTGGCCGGAGACGTTGGGGTGGTGCTCTCTCCCTCTCTCTCTCTCTCTCTTTCTCTCTCCTTCTCTCCCCCCCCCTCTCCTCTTTATCTCTCCTCTCTGTCTTCCCCACATCCCTCGCTCTCTGTCTGAGTGTTATTGCCTGCATTAAATAATTTTATTGTTTGCCGTTCAGAGCAACTTTTCGGGTACTACAAGGTCCTATTACCACCAATACTATTTATACCCCACGGGTTGTATCCAAAAAGGTTTGGCTCAGTATTTACCGGCTCTGACACGAAACCGCGAAAATGCGAAGGACCTAAATTTACACGAGTAAACAAACATTTTTCTGTTCTATTCTTTATCACAAATATATTTTAGTTATGAGAGTAACCCTCTGACGTGCCATTCCGCACAAGTGTAGGCACAGGAATGTGACAAGACTCTCAACAGACTAGTGTGGCATTGTTTGGTTACATAACTGTATTACTAACCTCAATGCAATTTGCTAAGAGTGTCTACTGATTTAAAGATAAGATGTAGCATTGACACTGCAGTAAAAATGGATTTCAAACATTGGCAAGATTCGTATCATAACCTGCGTTACTTATCTCAAGGCAATTTGTTTAGCGCCATCTGGTGATTAATTTAAAGATAAGACTGATATAGCATTGAAAGTGCAATAAGCATGGACATCAAGCATTTGCTAGATTGGTACCATAACTCTATCATTTATTCCAGGGCAGTTCGCTAAGAGCATCTAGAGATTTGAAGAAAAGATACAGCATTGAAATTGCAGTAGGCCACTGAGCATAGACATCAAGCATTTACAATGTCTTACCGTAATTATTGTATTTGTTATCCCATGGGAGTTTGCTACGAGAGGCTAGAGATATAAAGATATAAATATATAGTAATGAAACTGCAGTAGGCATGGGCATTAGGCATTTGCGAGATTGGTACCATAACTTTATTATTTATTCCAGGGCAATTTGCTAAGATCATGTGAAGATTTATAGATAGGATAAGGCATTGACATTGCAGTTAACATGGATTTCAAATATTAAGATTCGTCTTTTATTTTCCCCCTGGATCCGAGTTTGAGTTAGGAGTAAGCACGTCGTTACGACAGCGGCCACATTGTGCTAGGATGAAGCAAGACAATAGAGAGGATCTAGCAAAATGTGATAGGGCAGTAGGAGATCCTACCAGATGCGCTGTCCAAACCCAAGCGGAGAGAGAGAGAGAGAGAGAGAGAGAGAGAGAGAGAGAGAGAGAGAGAGAGAGAGAGAGAGAGAGAGAGAGAGAGAGAGAGAGAGAGAGAGAGACCAGGCAGGCAGACAGATAGACAGGTAGAAAGAGAGAGAAAGACACAGAGAGAGACCGGCAGACAGACAGATAGACAGATAGAAAGAGACAGAGACAGAGACAGAGAGAGAGAGTGAGAGAGAGAGGCAGATAGACAGATAGAAAGAGAGAGAGAGACACAGAGAGAGAGACGGAGAGAGAGAGAGAGAGAGAGCAGGCAGGCAGACAGATAGACAGGTAGAAAGACAGAGAAAGAGAGAGAGAGAGAGGTAGATAGACAGATAGACAGATAGAAAGAGTGAGAGAGAGAGAGAGAGAGAGAGAGAGACAGGCAGGCAGAAGATAGACGGATAGAAAGAGAGAGAAACACAGAGAGAGATAGGCAGACAGACAGACAGACAGATAGAAAGAGAGAGAGACAGCGAGAGAGTGAGAGAGAGAGAGAGAGGCAGATAGACAGATAGAAAGAGAAAGAGAGAGACAGAGAGAGAGAGGGAGAGACAGGCAGACAGACAGAGAGACAGATAGAAAGAGAGAGACAGAGAGAGAGACAGGCAGGCAGACAGATAGACAGATAGACAGAGGAAAGAGAGAGACAGAGAGAGAGAGAAACAGACAGGCGGAGAGAGAGAGAGAGAGAGAGAGCATGTCCACCCGGTAACGGCCGTATTATGCTAGAAAGAAGCAAGACAACAAACAGAATCCAGTA
>OZ007569.1:38588804-38603842 GCA_963931925.1 Onchidella celtica
ACCACTATTACTACTACTATTACTACTACTACCACTATTACCATTACTACTACTACAAGTACTACAACTACTACTACTACTAGTACTATTATTACCACTATCACTACAACAACAACAACAACAACAACAACTACTATTACTACTACTACTACAACAACAATTACTACTACTATTACTACTACTACTACTACTACTACCACTATTACTGCTACTACTCCTATTACTACCACTATTACTACTACTATTACTACTACTACCACTATTACCATTACTACTATTACAAGTACTACAACTACTACTACTACTAGTACTATTATTACCACTATTACTACAACAACAACAACAACAACAACTACTATTACTACTACTACTACTACTACTACTACTACTACTACTACCACTGTTATGTGTGTGTGTATTAAATATATGTAAACAACAAAATGTAATGATGATTTTAATCAATATTCTCTCTTTCTGTCTCTTTCTTTCTCCCTCTCTTCCCCTCTCTCACTCACATACAAGCAGACACATACTCACACACTGAAACCTGAGAGAAAGAAAGAAAGAGAGAGCAAGTGAGAGAGGGACAGAGAGAGAGAGAGAGAGAGGGAAAGAAAAACAGAAAGAAAGAGAGAGAAATAGCGAGAGCGAGAGACAGAGACAGAAATACACACATACAGCTAGAAAAGGGTGGGGTATTTTGGGAGGGGGGGGGGGTGAGAAGTTATTAATATCATTTTTCCTTCCTTGAACACGTGGCCGTTCTAAAATGTCCTGTTGACCCATCTGAAGGTCACGACCACGGCCACGACCACCACACCAGTTGAAAACCCTTGTGTCCTTATCTAAACAAACAGTTCCCTCGCCAGCCCTCCTCCTGTATGGCTACAACTTGTTTTGCAAGGCCTTCCACAGCGCCCTCTACGGATCAATCCCTCAGCTATTTTTTACCTCTTCTATTTTCAATGAAGATAAAATTGCACACAATGCTTTTCAGTGTGCAAATACGATAGTTTAATGTAAACAGGTTTCTGTATGGACGGCTTGACATACGACAAGTCTACAAAGTTCAAGCCGAAGAGTTATGTTGTTTGTTATCCAAAAGCCACGGTGAAGAGCCTACAGTGTTATGGGACCCTTTCAAGTATTTTGTTGTTAGCGTTATGCATTCGCACTCATACCCTCCTTCTCTCTGACTCTCTCTCCTTCTCCACGTCAACTCTATTTTGTTTCTCTGTCTCTTTCTTTTATTCTCTTTCTCACTCATCCCCGCCCTGCTTCTCCGTCTCCCCGTTTCTCTCTTTCTGTATTTCAATGGTTCATTGTCTCCCTGCTAGTCTGTCTGTCTATCTGCTCCTCCTCCCTCTCTATATCTCTCTTTCTCTCACTGTCTCATTATCCATCCATCTGTCTGTCTGTCTGTCTGTCTGTCTGTCTGTCTGTCTGTCTGTCTCACGCCCCTTCGTCTCTCTCCCTCCCGCTTCTCTACCTCTATGTCCCTCTTTCTCTCTCTCACTGTCCCTTTGTCTGTCTGTCTCTCCCTCTCTCTTTCTCCCCCTCACTGTCTTATATATTGCATGTCTCTTTGTCTGTCTCTCCTTATCTCTTTCTCTCTCTGTATCTCATTGTCTGTCTGTATCTCTCCCTCTCACGCTCTCTCTTTCTCTCTCTCTCTTCCCCGACTCTCTCCATGCCTCTCTGAGTCATCCACTCCGTCGGCAAACATCAATAGACGAGCTCTGAATGTCAAAGGTAAGGATAATGGAATTGGACACTCTCTTACATAATGCACTGCCATTGTTTACCGAACACGCGAACTCCTAGGAGTACATGTGCACCTTCAACACATTCAGCAAGTTGGTGCATTATGCATACCTGCAAAAACATCACATGATAGCAAGCAAACCAGGTAGAGATCAAACTTCTTCCATGGCCAATAGCCAAGATACGACCCTTGTGCTCCACTTCTCTGATCGTCAACAATATTAACAGAAAACAACAAGGAAATTGATAGTAGGGAAACTCGATGGGCACATCTGGAATTCACCGCCAAAATCATTGCGAGAAGCATCTACCGAGTCAAAATTCAAAACTGGTCTAAATACCCACCTTTTAAAAAAAAACATTTTCGATTGTGAAGTCTCGACATTCCCAATCCATTTATTTTCTCAATTCACTTTGTTTTTGCGGCTTTATTGTTTAATTTCTGTCCTATAATATGATCTTTGTGTGGGTCTATGTACACAATGTATGTCTAGTATAAGAGTGTGTGCAATAGATAGATAGAAAGATAGATGGAGAGACAGATAGATAGATAGATAGATAGATAGATAGATAGATAGATAGATAGATAGATAGATAGATAGATAGATAGATAGATAGATAGATAGATAGATGGATGGATGGATGGATGGATGGATGGATGGATGGATGGATGGATGGATGGATGGATGGATGGATGGATGGATGGATGGATAGATAGATAGATAGATAGATAGATAGATAGATAGAGACAGGAGAGAGAGAGAGAGAGAGAGAGAGAGAGAGAGAGAGAGAGAGAGAGAGAGAGAGAGAGAGAGAGAGAGAGATTGCAGATGAAGAGAACAAGACTTTCTGTAAAGCGCCTAACGCAAATTGTTTGGATTGGGCGCTTTATGAATAATTTCCGTTATTATTATTATTATTATTTTCATGTAAATGTAGAAATGGAACTATGTCTTAAAAGGAATAAAATAAAAGTGTGTAGGCAGCTAGGGAGGTATTAGCGGGAGAGGGGGGGGGGTGCATATAGGGAGTACGTCAGTCGGTCGTCTGATAGAGAGGAGGAAGGGAAACTGAGGGAGAGGTAGGGAGAAAGGGAGGAAGTGGACACGGAGGGAAGGAGATAGATAGGCCGGCGGACGGATAAACAGACAGGCAGCCAGGCAGACAAACAGAAAGACAGACAGGCAGATAGAGAGTACAAACAGAGAGACAGACAGACAGACACGCAGACAGACAGATAGATAGATAGATAGATAGATAGATAGATAGATAGATAGATAGATAGATAGATAGATAGATAGATAGATAGATAGATAGATTGACAGACAGACAGATGATGGATAGATAGATAGATAGATAGATAGATAGATAGATAGATAGATAGATAGATAGATAGATAGATAGATAGATAGATAGATAGATAGATAGATAGATAGATGTAGTCATGATATTATGACTAAGAAAAATAGCCCAGTATCAGAGCAATACTGTCATGTAGTAGGTGCAATAACGGTGCAGTAAACATCGCTTACACCTGTATATGGCCTCGAACCTGTTACAATGCAATGTCACAAACATACTCATACAGTCTTACTTGAGTATTTGCGCATGTTGCCAGCTCAGTGAGAAAAATAGCACGTTTATCGCTGAATGATTTCCATGTCAAGCTGTAATTTAGTTCAGTACAACGAAAGCATGCCGTACTTTGGTACTCCTTAGTTCTGTTGATCGAAGTCACTACATTACAACTAGGTCAAATGTATGTTTGCATAAGTGCATTCCGTGATGTGAAGGTATTGACTGCTGTTATGAGTGGTGTGCACAGATGGATAAACAGGTTGGGAGGGGGGGGGGGGTTGGACGGATAGATAGACAGGCAGACTGACAGACATCCAAACAGATCGACAGACGAGCAGAACAGTGGACAGACAGACAGGCAGGCGGGCAGAGAGACAGACGGACAGACAGATGGTCGGGTGGTCTGAGGGACAGATGGATGAATAGACAGATAAATAGATGAAGGCATACAATCACACAGACAGACAGACAGATAATCAGGCAGACAGATGAATAACAGACGGACGGACGGATCGATCGACAGATAGATAGATAGATAAATAGACAGATAGATAGATAGATAGATAGATAATCTTTCAGCATACTCCTATCGTGAAGGATAAAATCTGAATTACCATCATAACCTGAATGAAAAGGAGCTTAAATTCTGACATAACGAAAACGAAATTATTCATTTTTTCATCAATCAGAACTGACCCAACGAAGTTACCTAAGAGTTAGAGCTTTTGTTACAGGTCCGAGACGCCGCATGTTCGCATCCCGGTTGAATTCCAATTTTTGCGAGATATTTGGCAGGGCATTCACCCGTTGGTGGCGTGACTGACATTGGTCAAGCCTCTGTCTCTGATATAACTATAAGGTCACATTATAAACAAATCTCTGTCACTCTGATGTCCGACAACAAACAAGATTTATTAATTTACAAACTTTAATAAATCAAATAATAAGGTCACTTTGCTGAAGCGGAGACGTAAAATGAACCCAGAATGAAATTTTTATTGTAATGTCGTTAGCGGTTAAGAAACAAAACAAATTTAGCGATAATACCGACCGCCATGCGGACTAGCATCAGCTGTATACATATCGACACTTAAGACTAACACATTCTCTCTGTCTCTCTCTCTCTCTCTCTGTCTATCTGTCTATATCTCTCTCATCTTCATCTCTCTCTCTCACTCTATCTTATCAGTCTATACATCTCTCATCTTCATCTCTCCCACTCTCTGTCTATCTGTTTATAATTATCTCTCCCTCATCTTCATCTCTCTCTCTCACTCTCTATCTATCTGTCTATATCTCTCTCATCTTCATCTTTCTCTTTCTCTCCCACTCTCTCTTTATCTGTCTATATCTCTCTCTCTTTATCTGTCTATATCTCTCTCTCACTCTCTCTCACACTCTCTCTCTCTCTCATTCTTTCTTTCTCTCGCGTCCCGTCTTTCTCCCTCTCTCCTGCCCTTTCTCTCCCTCTTCCTCTTCCTCCCCCCCCCCCTTGTGTGATAAGCTGCTGTTGTAGTTGTTGTGGTTGTCCTGGCTGTTGTAGTTGTTGTGGTTGTCCTGGCTGTTGTAGTTGTTGTGGTTGTCCTGGCTGTTGTAGTTGTTATGGTTGTCCTGGCTGTTGTAGTTGTTATGGTTGTCCTGGCTGTTGTAGTTGTTGTGGTTGTCCTGGCTGTTGTAGTTGTTATGGTTGTCCTGGCTGTTGTAGTTGTTGTGGTTGTCCTGGCTGTTGTAGTTGTTGTGGTTGTCCTGGCTGTTGTAGTTGTTGTGGTTGTCCTGGCTGTTGTAGTTGTTGTGGTTGTCCTGGCTGTTGTAGTTGTTGTGGTTGTCCTGGCGCTGCTTCTAACACTGCAATCCTTTTTTGTTTTTGTTTTTTTGTTTGTTTTTGGCTGTGCCTGTGGTGAGTTTGAACCTCTTCTTCAGCTCGTGATACACTCATGCCCCAAACACACTGGGCATTGTCAAAAAGTCCCACGAGGGCTGTCCAGATAGCGATAACCGAATTAAAACTATGATACCGCTATTTTTATGTTTGTCTGTGTGGTTGTTTTGCTTCTTCTTGAATGTGTCATGACATATTTATAGTTTCCTGGTTAAGACAACTTTTGACAATTAAATCATTTCCTTTCCCAGGCTTGTCTCTCTCTTCCTGGACCGCGAGCTCAAGACTTTAGTTGTCAAGGGCCTGGGTTTAAGGCTATTGGACCTCTGTTCTCTTGATATTTCTTCTCTCAAGCTGCCGATGAGGAGGTGATTAAAAGGCCTCGGCAAGAACGGGATTCGAACCAGGGACCTCTCGTGCAGACGTGCAAACAGAAACACTGATGAACGGAGGGACAGGCAGGCAAGACAGACAGACAAACGGACGGACCGACCAATGAATAGACAGATAAATAGATAGAGAGTTCTAACCACTGGGCTAGACACCTTAAATTAGCGTCGCATCTCGAAAGAGCTGAACTTTTCAGAGTTTAGGTCATGCTCAAAGAACATTGATAAACGACAGATAGTCAGACAGACAGACAGACAGGCAGACAGATAGACAGACAGAGACGCAGGCAGAGGCAGGCAGATAGATAGATAAATAGATAGCTAGCTAGATAGATAGATAGATAGATAGATAGATAGATAGATAGATAGATAGATAGATAGATAGATAGATAGATAGATAGATAGATAGATAGATAGACAGCTAGATAGATTTCGAGTTTGGCGTCTTGGGCAAGATAGAGAACTCAGTCTCACATTACTGAACTAGAAGTTGAATACAAACTGTAGCAGCATCGGTTGTTATATTCTACTAACAGTACTGGCAGCTAACGGACGTCAGTGATCATGTCTCACAGTTTACACACTGATAAACTGAAGTCATACTTCTGACATTCCATTCAACATTACAAGTTACCAAACCAAATTAATAGCCTCAGCCATTTGAAAAACAGACCTTTGCCCGTATTCAGTAGCGATATATATATAGGTTTCTGGTGTTCACTTAGTGCATTGTAGGCCCTACGTCGGATTATCTTCGTTTACCGCACTCCGGGGGGGGGGGGGGGGGGGGGGGGGGAAGTGCAGCGTTGTATTTTGATAAACGTGCGAAGCTATGGTCCAGATCAGTATCCCCCCCCCCCCCCAGCCTAGGCTAGCCCTACCTTGCTGCACCTGTTGGTGGATAAAGATGTCGGTCAGCACGACGTATTTGTTTGTCTTACATAATAGTTGCTTGTGCTGATATCAGTGTCAGTGTATTGCAGACAGAAACGTATATGTGTTTGTACACAGAGAAATAATTATGTGGGGGGGGGGGGGAGGACTTAATTTGAAACAAAAAAAGGAGAGAAGCAGAGGAGCGAGAGAAAGCGAGAGAGAGAGAGAGAGAGAGAGAGAGAGAGAGAGGTGGGAAAAGAAAGCGATACATAGATAGGTAGGCAGACAGAAAGGCAGACAGGCGGACAGACGGACAGACAGACAGACAGACAGATAGATAGATAGATAGATAGATAGATAGATAGATAGATAGATAGATAGACAGATAGACAGACAGAAAGAGAGATAGATAGATAGATAGATAGATAGATAGATAGATAGATAGATAGATAGATAGATAGATAGATAGATAGATAGATAGACAGATAGATAGATAGATGGTAAAAAATTGATCACATTCTCAGATGGAGACAAGACAAATCATCATCATCATCGTCATCAATCATTAATAATATCGTCATCATCACCGGTATCGACAGCAGCAACATCGCCACCACTACCACAACTACGATTACACTTCAGTTGTCGATACCACTAATAAAAGGTGTCTTTATACTTTTTACTTAATGTCGATTTCCTCTTCTACCCACCCTATTCCATCCCCCCAAACCACAACTACCACTGCTACAACGGCCATCAATGCGCGACAACAACAATTCCAACCGGCATCAACACCACCACTAACAACTGAAATCACCACCGTCACAAATAAACCTCTAGCCATGAAATCATTCCCATTTCAAACCTTTCAAACGTGAACTCACCTATTATAACACACTTTCAACTGCATGCATAACAAAGTAGGCTAAGTTCACGCAACTTGAACGATATCATTGTACCCTAGATCAAACAAAAGTCTTAGATTTTCAACCGATCTCGGGCCAGGCAATAGAATGAAACGGAAATGGAACTGGAACACATCCGCCGGCCCGGACGTTCAACAAAATACCCCTCTTCTCGCTTGCTACGGCTGCATGCTTGTGAAACGTATCAACAAAATAAAAGTGGTTTTCTTTCAAGCAAGCTGGATAAACGGGACGCAACTTAAATTAGGTCAACTAGATCGATTATTTTGTTATTTTTTTATTTTTAGTTCAAGGCCAATTTGTTTATAATGATTTAGTGAATGCGAATGTTTACAATTTGACATTAAGTTCAGAATTTATGGATGGCTAGGAGTTGTTTTATTTAAGGGTGGCAGGGTTATAAATAGCCATAGCAACAACATCAACAGCGGCAGCTTAGCACAGAGGGGAGGGGGTAGGGGGAGTAAGAAAAAGAGAGAGGGAGGAAAAAAGACAAGGACAGAGATATATAGAGAGAGAGAGAATGAGAGAGACAGAGAGTGAGGGGAGACGGGATGAAAGAAAGAAAAGGAAAGGGACAGAGAGAGAGAGAGAGAGAGAGGCAGAGACAGACAGGATCGAGGAAAGAGTCAGGGAAAGAGATATAGACAGATCGTGAAAGAAGGACAGAAAGAGAGAGAGTGAGGCAGAGACAGACAGGATCGAGGAAAGAGACAGGGAAAGAGATATAGACAGATCGTGAAAGAAGGACAGAAAGAGAGAGAGAGAGGCAGAGACAGACAGGATCGAGGAAAGAGACAGGGAAAGAGATATAGACAGATCGTGAAAGAAGGACAGAAAGAGAGAGCGAGGCAGAAAGAGAGAGAAAAATAAAAGGGAGAGACTGGGGAAGAGAGAGAGAGAGAGAGACAGAGAGAGAGAGAGAGAGGGGGGAAGAGAGAGAGAAAGGGAGAGAAACACAGAGAGAGAGAGACAGAGAAAGAGAAGGAGACAGAGAGAGACGGACAAAGAGAGAGAGTAGAGAGAGACAGAGAGAGAGAGGACAGACAGACACACACACACACATACACACACAGAGGGAGAGAGAGAGAGAGAGAGAGAGAGAGAGAGAGAGAGACAAAGAGAGAGAAAGTACACTTGTATACTGCTGATGCTATTGTTCTTGGCATTGTTGCGGTTGGTTTTTTTTTCTTGTTTGCCCGATCCAGGCACATTTCCTGTTGAGACAAAACAAAGATTCTCTATTTGAATGATATTTTGCTTGTTTTTCTGGCTTTGTTTGCTTTTGCCAGTGGATAGCAAGGCCAGTGTCCTCCAGTCCTACCCAGAAACTAATGACGTGTCTGTGTAACTATGTTGGCTAAACACCGTGTTTTCATTGATCATACCTGCAAAAACCCGTTGCCAGGCAACAACAGTACTAAATACTATTCAAAACCCTGTTTCACCTGGTTTCGATTCCTCAGCTACTATTATACTTGACAACGATTAAAGTGCCATTAACCAAATCATACTTAATGTGAAACCCGCTCAGGTTTAATTTCTTTCACCTTCACATGGCAGCGAAAATAATGCGGAAAGAGCGAAATTTGACCTCAAACTTTGTTTGATTTCCTTCACGCTCACGTTTGAATCGAAACACTGCAAAAGAGCGAAAAGAAACATTATATTTTCGAGCAAATGATCTGAATGTAATGCCGGGGTCATGCAACCCCAAAAATGTCAACGAACTCTGCTGGCAGTACTGTAGATCTGTGAGAGGATACTTAAATAGGACCAATGTACTCGCACTAATGCCCGCCGCGGTTTTGTTCATAACACGAAACATTGTTTCCAACGCGCTCCATAACGCCGAGACTGAAGTTGAAAATCATTATGACATTGACTAGGAACATCAAGGGGCTCACTTCGAAACCGTCGTATTTCATAATCCGTGACTGATTCTGAGGCTGTTTGTTCCCCGGCCATGATTCGTGTTTTATGCGGTACGATTTATTTTTTTCGAAAGTTCTTACAACATTTTAGTTTTGAGCAAAGAACAACTTGACGTCGTAAAAAATATGAATACATGCAGTAAATACCTCGTGACCTTGCTTCTTATTTGTTCTAGCTCAATTTTCTGAGAATCTGGAGGTCTTTTAGTATGTAGAAGAGTTATAAACAAATGCACTTTTGTGCACTTCCAAGAGATTGTAATTTTCAAGTGGCTGGTGCTTGGGGACCGTACTGTAAATTACTATGCCAGATGGGAAAATGCTGAGTTTTGTTCACACCGTTCGGCTATAGTTTTTACTGTGTAAGGTACCACAGTCCCCAAACAACAGCCGTTTTCCAAAATGGATCAGATATGCAAACGTGATTTAAAATGAAGAAATAATGCAACGCTTTAAGTATCCATCACGCCAAAACCTTTTTGTTATTAAATTCGAAATGATCATCAATTTAGATCCCTTGGAAAAGGGATGGCGTATTTAAAATTTGAAACACCGGATTCTTTAGGGTTAAAGGAACTTTTCAAGTTCATTGCCAGGTACACGCGTATGCAAAAATCTGCCCCCTCAAACTGTCACGTTCCACATACGATCACGTTGTTTTAATTGTTCTTAATTGATTTAATACAGGTTATTATTTAGGTGATTGATCGACTTAGCATTACTAAAATCAAGTAATTAACTGTATATTTCAATATGAATATACAACAGATTATTTGTGGGCGTTCTAATCTGGACTAGAATAAATGCATCAGGGATTTTATGATGAATTTATTAGCAAGGATTTCAATTAAAGTCTGGCGACGCTCACCCACTTTCTGGAAACAGGATTAACTTTGGCCTTGTGTGATCTTCGGAAACATTTCGGTCATCCATCTGTCCACCCCCTCATACCGTGATAATCGAGGTCTGAGAGGGTGTGGGGCGGGGAGGAGAGGGTGGGTGTACACGAACAAAAACGTAAAAATGGTGTATTCTCATGGTCGAATGAATGGATAGACGGAAGGACTGACGGATGAATTAACGAATGATCCAGGAGAACATTAAAAAAAAAAGATAGAAAAAGAAGGACAAGAGCTGCATGAGAGAAAATGTGAGTGTGCATGGAAAAACCCGCGCCCGTGCAGATGCGGGGCTCTCTTGTAGAAGAGGGACAGCAGAGAATACATCTGACGTGATACTGCGTGTCGTAAGAGGCGACTAAAGGTGCAAAGGTCCTGGTCTCCCGAGAAGAGCCAGTTGGCGGTGGGCCAACTACCCACCCTGTAAAAATAAACCAGTTACAGAAACACAAGCAAATACTTCAAATCAGTCTTTTATCTTGGGAGAAGGGGGAGCATCTGCACCTGTAGATTCAATGAAGGACAATGGACAAAGCCGAAAGGACGCCACTGGCCCGACTGCTCCTTCATCAAGCAAGTCACTCCGGATTGCGTCGTGGAATGTCCGCTCCATGTATGAAGCAGGAAAGAGTGCCCAGGTTACAATGGAGATGAGGCGATACAGACTGCACATACTTGGAGTTAGCGAGACCCGCTGGATACAGTCCGGACTGAAACAACTTAATACTGGGGAAAAGATTTTGTATTCTGGAAGGGAGGACAAAAAGCATACAGAAGGAGTAGCGATCATCTTGAGCAAGCACGCCCAGAGGTCACTGAGGGGATGGGAACCCTATGGAAGGAGAATTATATTGGCATCATTTACTACTAAGAACAAGAACATCAACATGAACATTGTGCAGATATACGCCCCAACAAATGAAGCAACCGATGAGGACAAGGACGACTTCTACAACCAGCTTCAGGAAATAGTTGACACATTGCCAAGAAAAGATGTGAACATTATAATGGGAGACGCCAATGCCAAGATAGGACAGGACAATACAGGGTATGAGGACATTATGGGGTGCAATGGTTTAGGACAAATGAATGAGAATGGAGAGCGGTTTGCAAGTTTCTGCGCATTTAACAGCTATGTGATTGGAGGTTCAGTATTCCCACACAAGAGGATCCATAAGGCCACTTGGATTTCACCGGATGGAGTAACTGAAAATCAGATTGACCACTTTTGCATCACCCGACGATTCAGACGCTCACTAGAGGATGTCATAGTACAGAGAGGAGCAGATGTTGGATCTGACCATCACATGCTGCTGGCAAGACTCAAACTCCGCCTCAAGAAACAAGGTACCAGAGCAGGAACAAAGAGGAGAAAGTTTCAAGTGAGCCTTCTGGATGGAGACAAGAAGGAAGAGTTCCAGCTGACACTGAGGAATAGATTCAAACCCCTTGTTGACCTCGAAGAGACAGTAGATTTGGAGACTCACTGGGCTAAGGTAAAAGGAGTATTTACATCGACATGTCAGGATGTTATTGGGGAAAAGAAAGTGGAACACAAGGAATGGATCAGTCAAAAATCACTGGACTTGATAAGGATAAGAAGAGACCTAAAAGAACGGGTAAATGCAAGTCGTACAAGAAGCTCAAGAGTTGGTAACCAGGAAGAGTACCGAGCATCAGCTAAAGAGGTCAAAAAATCAATTAAAAAAGACAAAGAGGAGTTCATAGGAATGTTAGCAGAGAAAGCAGAGAAGGCAGCAACAGGAGGACACATGAGGATCCTCTACCAGACTACAAAGACTCTTGCTGGAAAATATGGAAAACCTGAAGTTCCTGTCAAGGATTACAACAGGAAGGCTATTTTTGGAAAGGAAGCTCAGGCAAAAAGATGGATAGAACATTTTAACAGCCTCTTGAACAGACCTCCACCAAGCAACCCACCCGACATTCTACCCGCAAGAAATGATTTACCGATCAGTTGCGACCCTCCGACTAAAGCAGAGATTAATGATGCCATAAAGCAGTTAAATCGAGGCAAGGCAGCTGGACCAGACCAGATCCCACCAGAGGCGCTGAAGGCAGATGCTGCTGGGGCTGCAGAGGGTCTGCACTCACTATTCTCGAGGATTTGGATCGGAGGCAAGTTTCCAAAGGACTGGAAGGAAGGACACCTCGTGAAGCTCCCAAAAAAAGGGGACCTCAGCAATTGTAGTAACTACAGAGGAATCACACTTCTCTCCATCCCAGGAAAGGTTTTCAATCGGATTATTCTCAAGCGAATACAGAATGCAACAGACCAAAAACTTCGCGACGAGCAAGCTGGTTTCAGGAGTAATCGATCAACCACCGACCAGATCGCCACGCTGAAAATCATAGTAGAGCAGTCGCTAGAGTGGAACTCCCAACTGATAGTGAACTTCCTTGACTACGAGAAGGCCTTTGATAGCATCGATAGAGAAACACTGTGGAGAATATTGAGACATTATGGAATCCCAGAGAAGATGGTGAATCTTATCAAGAGCATGTACGAGGGGACAAGTTGCAGAGTCGTACATGATGGTGAGCTTACTGACAGCTTTGATATCAAGACTGGTGTTAGGCAGGGTTGTTTGCTGTCCCCATTTCTGTTTATCCTGGTGATTGATTGGCTTATGAAAGAAACCACCAGTGGAGGAAGAAATGGCATACAATGGACCCCATGGACACAGCTGGACGATCTAGATTTTGCAGATGACTTGGCACTATTGTCGCACACACACGACCAGATGCAAGCAAAGACTACAGCTCTAAACAAAATTTCAGAATCTATTGGATTGAGGATACATCCCGCGAAGTCGAAGGTCCTAAAAATTGTTGCACCCCTAAGCGAACAAGTCACAGTAGGAGATCAACCACTGGAAGATGTAGAGTCCTTCTGCTATCTTGGTAGTATCATTGACAATAAGGGAGGAACAGAGGCAGAAGTCAAAGCACGAATTGGAAAGGCACAGGCAGCTTTCACATCCTTAAGCAAGATTTGGAGAACCAAGGATATATCTCTAAAAACAAAGCTGAGGATATTCAACTCGAACGTGAAGTCAGTCCTGTTGTATGGATGTGAGACTTGGAATGCGTCCCAGGCCTGCATAAAGAGAATCCAAGTTTTCATCAACAGATGTTTGAGGAAGCTACTTAAGATCAGATGGACAGACAAGGTCAGCAATGAAATGTATGGAAAAGAACAAGACAGAACCCAGTCAGAGAGGAAATTGGCAGGAGGCGATGGAGATGGATCGGCCACACTCTCAGGAGGCCAGGAAACAGCATCACGAAGAAGGTATTGGACTGGAATCCCCAGGGCAAGAGATCAAGAGGAAGGCCGTGCGGAACGTGGAGAAGAGCCAGAGAAAATGATGTGCAACGAAGCGGAAAGACTTGGAATAATGTAAAGAGGCTGGCCCATGATAGAGAGGGATGGGAGGTGTTTGTTGGTGGCCTATACCCTGATCCAGGGTGAAAAAGGCAATGATGATGATGATGATGGAAAAACCCGGCATAAGTCGGCAGAGCTGATTTTGAGAAAAACGGCTTTGGGGTGAAAATATGGGTCTGACACAAACTTCCAACTTGGCTGTTGTTTAGGGGACCGTGGCATGTTACAGGGTAAATTGTAGACGAGCAGTGAACACCATTCACTATGATCTCTATAACGGCTTTGTAATTAGACTACGGTCTCCTAACAAGATCCAAAAACTTCCGACTTGGCTGTTTCTAGGGGACCGTGGCATGTTACAGAGTAAACTGTAGATAAGCAGTGAACACTGCTCACTATGATCTCTATAACGGCTTAGTTATTAGACTGCGGTCTCCTAACGGCAATCACTCCAATATTACTTGGTCAATTAGCTATGGCCACTTTTAGGATTCAATGCCGTTTTCTCAAAATCTTGTTTTAGGGGGGTGATTGACTTCAATTTATCAGAAATGTCTTGTCTTTTATTATATGTACAGAACTCAAAATGTCACTGAGAGGAGAAAGACAACAACAAACGGCAGAAACTGAAGAAAAGTTAAAACTGGCAAAAAAACCCAAAAAACCCACAAACAAACCGAGGACAGAAAAAAACAATCACCATTACCAAATCAACGGCCACAACCACCACGGAACAACAAATCTCATGAAAACGCCAACATCATCGTCCTGATCATCGTGACCATTATCTTTAACAACACTAACTACAAAAAACAACAACAAAAAAACAACAACTTTCCTCCCCTCCCACCCCCCCCCCCTCCCCTACCCCAAATATCTCCTTTCCCCCTCTTACAGATAGATAGAAGAAAAGGGTTCAGACAACAGCGTAAACAAAATAGTTTTACCCCCAGGCATCAGTGCGACCTTGGCAAACATTTGAACTCACGACATGTTTGTCTCCAGTGAGATGAGTCACACATTTCCCCTGTACAATATCCCAGTTCTGTAGGAAAAACATGATTTCAAGGGATATGTCTGTACTTTTGCTTTCAGCTTTCCCAACACGGTATAGAAGTGGTCAATATACCGATTTCTCTAGCGAGAGAGAGAGGGAGGGAGGGAGAGAGAGAAAAAGAGAGAGAGAGAGAGAAAGAGAGAGAGAGAGAGAGAGCGAGCGAGGGAGAAGGAGGGAATGGGAGAGAAAGAGAAGGAGACGGGGAGACGGAGAGAAAGAAAGAGAGAAAGTGAGATAGAAACATGTGAGAGAGAGAGAGAGAGAGAAAGACAAAGAAAAATGAAAGAGAAAAAGAGAATGAGAGAGAGAAAGACAGACAGAGAA
>OZ007569.1:38604042-38616542 GCA_963931925.1 Onchidella celtica
TGTGCTCTGTTCCTCCAGCCTCGTTAAATGCGTGATGCTATTTTGAAAGGGCACGGTAACGGTTCTACATGTCGCTGGCTGGGGCAAGACCCGGCAAACACCATTTTGCAATTTTACAGGAGACACGAAAAACTGATTTATTTTTACAAAAACAATGGTAGCAAAATAAAACCTGAATATGTTTTTAACATTTGTTAACTGCATACAAGCACGCCAAATTTAGCTTATTTCGACCTTAAATAAAGAATAAAATCCGAAATGTTGGCACTTGATGTTATTTGTCATGTAAGTTGGCTTGGTGCAAAAACCCGACAAGGGCTTGTGGTGGTTTTTACCCCACCCAACATAAGGATAACATTGGCCAAAAGCCTTTGACGTTTTATTGCTCCCAGAGTGAAGAAGAGGAGGGTATTATTACTATTGTAACTAAGAAATATGTCGTATTTTGCATGCAACAGTTATAGTTGGCTGGTTAGTTGTTTTGTTTGCACATTCGACCATAGTATGGTCCATACGCAGTGATTGTCAGGAGTCCAAGGCCTCCATCAGGCCAAAGGATGGGCTGCTTGGGTTATATCCTATTTACATCACCAGGGGCTTCAGCAGAGCAACAATGTTAGGTACAACTTTGTAGTAAGAATGTTAATCAAAACTGGCTGTAGAACTAAACGAAAGGGAGAGAGAAAGAGAGAGGATGAAAGTGGGGGGGGGGGGGGGAGATAAAAAGAGAGAGAGAAGGGTTGAGAGAGAAGAGAAAAGAGAGAGAGAGAGACTCAGTGAGACATACATGATACATACATGAAGGCTCCAAGGGAAGAAGGAGATAATCACACGGAAACAATTTAAACATGTCCCCCATTCGTTTCATAGTAACGCAAGGCCCTACTTTTGTGTGGAAAGTTGTTTTATCAGATGGGAAAGCAACAGCTACAAAAGATTAACTGCTACAGTACTTTCCAAGATAGACTATCTGTGAACAGTGTATGTGTCCGTTGTATCTTACAAATGCTCAAGGAAGCTCGCATATATCTTATTATGATGAGGGGAAGCTACTTAAAATGTCCCAGTGTGACTTACCTCCTTGAAGTCTTCACAGACATACATAACATACATACAGACAGACATACAGACAAAAAGACAGACAGACAGAGAAAGAGCGGAGAGGGAAAGATGACAAAGTGAAGAAATTCTGAGACGGCCACAATTTAATTGGTCTTGCATGAAGAATGCCAACTTTCTGAAGTTCATTAATTCAAACTTTATTGAATCATTCCGATTATTTTGATAACTGTAAATAAATTGTAATAATGCGTTGACTTAAAGGCCCATCAATTACAAAGCAACTAAAGAAATTAATTTTGATATGTAAGCCGATGCAGCTGGGATAAACATTGTTTAAACATGCTAGAATAAAAGACAAACAACATGATTTGAATCATCAACAAACGAATGGTAAATCGTAACCGCACAGTCTAAAAGACAGCTTTGTGACATCGTACTTTAGAAACTTTAAAAGTTGCCATGCCACATACAGCAAAAACTGAAGAAACAGGGAAATAAAAAGGAAACCATAGTGAAAAAGAAAAAAAAATGAATCGAGGTTTTTGATTAATTTGAAGCATTACAAATTAATTAGCGTATTTTAATGTTAGCGTTTTTTTCGTGTTTATGTTTCTTTGGTTGTTTTCTTGTGACCTAAAGCAATTAATTATATTATTCAGCTGTCAAGACATTAATCTTTTCATAAGAGGATAGTCAAACAAAAATACACAGATTCCAGGGACGCTTGATCTAGGGATCTTCTTGCTCAACCAGGGAATCACCGATGGGGAGAGACTCATAGAATTGTCTGTAACTGGATGGTATTTGTCCAGCATTACAGAGACTGATGAGATCTCTCTTCTTGGCCTCGACAATGCCAGGCCTTACCATTCCCTTCTGTATTCTCACTTCACTTGCATCTACACCATCTCCACTTTTTCTTTTCCGCCTATTTAAGTCAAGGCGCTGAGACGGACCCGAGTAGCTGGTTTTGATGTGGAGCGCGTTTGGGTCGCCTGCCACTGCTGACACTTCTCTAACTTTGCTCCACATAATCTTCTCCCCTTCATCATCAACAGATAGATTTCTCACTGAACTTGCCATGGCCTTAAAGTCAATAAAGTCTCCAGACGTCATTTCCTTGACAACGTATGGCTGTTTTGAACATCTGGCTGTCCGAACAGCAGCATACCATTGTTCCGGAGTGTAGAGCTCAGTGTACCGAGTCCGTATATCGAGCCCTAGACCTAAAAAAGCTAACATTAAGATACTGCTAAAAAAAACGGTTATAAGTGTAAGTTAGGTTTCTGAAAACTTCAGCTATTTCAAGATACCCCACACTCTAAAACGATAACAGTCCTGGATTTATGTGCATAGACAGAATATAATTATGTTAAATACTCCATGATCTTTGTGCACAACTGTAGACTACTGGTTGTTCAGAGGTCCATGAACTAAGGTATACGTGTAGAAAATTGTGTCTCTTGTTAGGGAACCGCATTACTTTACATAGTAAGCTATTGCCGAGCAGTGAATACAACTCAGTATTTTCTCTCTTCGGCTTTGTAATTACACTACGGTCCCCTAACAACAGGAAATTTCAAACAGAAGTTACCCCTTTAATATTATTTGTTGCCGCTGTAGTGGGGTCAATCTGAGGTCGGCGCGTGCAAAGGTTCCATTGCTCTGTTCAACCATCTTCGTTTCGTTGGGGTGTCCTCATTTCCTTCTTTTTATTGGTTCACAACCTGTCTCTCTGACGGCCACAATGGTGTCATGTCAACATGGCGTGTACAAAAATTAATAGGATCAAATTTGAAGGGGGGTGGGCGAATCTGTGTCCTTGGTTGACTCTATTCGATTATTCTTATGCTTGGATGTTCATTGATCAGTGCAATACTGGTGATGTTGATCCTTACGATACTTTACGTTTTCACTGTGTTGTAAGAAAACATGATTAATAATTATGTTTTACATAATGATAAATAGGGGGTATAGTTCTATTTCCACTCGCTTCCTTCAGAAAAGAGAACGAAAACAACAACAACAAAAACAACAACAACAACAACATAAACATCTTCGGCAGTCACAGCAACAACAACCAACATCTTCATATCAATAAGAACATCGTCAAATCACAAACACGATCCCCTGGCTGCAGCTGTCAAGACAAGGAGTTTCAATAAATCAGAACTGTGAAACAGCTTGATCTATAGCGCCACAACGCATTTTAGACAAGTGGTAAACTGCGCATTTTTGTTCTTTCAGAAAAATGTAGAGAGAATAAAGAAGAAATAAAGTCCCGATATGTTGAGTCAGAAATATTATAAATTACCGTATTCTGAATTCGATTGCCGGGGCCCGACCTTGCCCATTATCCACGGTTGAGTGAGATTGCGTCTTCATTGCCATCGAAAAGCGAAAATCAAAGAAAAACAGGGCGATGGGGAGGGGGGAGGGGAGGGGAGGGGGGAGGGGAGGAAAAAGTCCAGATGCCTTGATATGGTGTAAACATCATGTTTACATCACGGGGGGCCCAGAATGCTCGTGCACGCTAGCAGATAATAACATAATGGCCCCACCAGCTGTTTCCTACAATAACTTTGACTATTCAGCTGATGATTAAGTTCTGTGACTGTGTTTTCCGCGATCCGATCTCAACGCTCCTTCAGGAATTCCCACTAGTAACATGGTTCTTTGTTTGAGATGTCCTATAGTACTTTCCAAGCTTAGATATTATTATTAATGTCATTATTATTATTGTTATTATTAATGTCATTATTATTATTTTATTATCATTAATAATATCCTTCTTACTATTATTATTAGGTGTATTATCAGCCAAAGGCGGCGAAATGGTCACATTTTTTGTTTAGCGCCTAGCGTTCCAGTCGGAAGCAAGTTGCCGCTTGAGCACGCACTGCTAAAATTTTAAAATACATGTCAATGCGTTCTAAGTTCAGATTGGATTTTATTGTGTTCAAACTTGTGACAAATTGCGTTTTGTTTCGTTCTATTTTATACATGTCCTATTGATCACTGACTTAAAGCTGTCGCTGTGAACTCATCCAAGCATTGCAACTTAAAAACATTAATTAAAAATTTTCTTTCTTTTCTTTTTTTTTTTGTTTTTTAAATGTCTCATTCATACCATTGGTTGTTCAACCACCACAGCTACAGATATTCAAGTATTATTTTGTTAAAAGCCGATGCAAACGGCGACCTTCCTTCTTTTTTGTTCCGACTCCACTTTTTGCACCACTGAGAAATCCGACGTTAAATGTTTGTACGGCTTTAGTAGTGTTAAGATTGTGCGTTAGAATAAATCGAAATTCACTGTGAAACAGCTTGATAAGTACGACAATGCAGTTTGAAACAAAAACTTAGTGTCAAGGTAAGCATGTGGTACACCACTTCTTCTTCTTCTACGTACTAAAAGATATCCAGTTTTTCAGAAATATAGAGATAGAGCATACATAACACTGAGGTCGCAAAAGGCCGAATACAGTATCGTGCAGAAAATGCAGACAGTATTAATATTATCCCGTAGATTTAGTCATGCCATGGGAAAAAGGATTCTAAAATTCGAAAGGCTGAGCAGATTTATCTAGTTCTTATACATTTTGTGCTGTGTATTTTGTCCTGTCAAGATCTTATTGTTAAATTTCAGTTCTTCGTATTTTATGCCAGCCCTTGTTAAACCGCCAACTTGGAGGCTGTGTCAAGTTTAAAAAATCATCCTCATCATCATCATCATTAGATCCACGAGTGTCCGTAAACTGGTTGCAGAGGTCCTGTGGTTTGAGCACTTGCTTGACATGTTTGCTACAGATCTTTGGTTCGAAACCCGGTCAGGAGTTGGGTGCAACTGAACCATAATTACCTTGTCTTGTTTTTAGGACACTCTCTTGTCCGCGTCCAAGCCTGATCTCCATTCATTTAAATTCACTATGATGAAAATGGACAGTATATCCCCCCCCCCCACCTCCCAAACAACAATAACAACAACAAAAACAACAATACGTCACGAGTACTGTGGCCTTAGTTCTCGTTCGTTTTATCTCCATTACCTGAAAAACTGGAGATCTTTTAGTATGGACATGAGGTATAGCAAATACACACTTTGGCGCTTGTTTAAAATGCGTTGCGGCACTTATCAAGATATTTCACCTTTCCGATTTATTCTAAATCCTTATCATTATACTAAAGCGGCAAAGTTTTAACGTCGAATTTCTCAGTCGTGCAAAAAGTGGAGTTGGAACAAACAAGAACTAAAGTTGTGATATGTCTGGAAAATGTTCTGCCAACTTTACTATCCACAGTCAGATTGGGTATCCTGTCTGAACACAATTTTGCAAGACCATCAAAATGCTATTACTCTACCTCAGTATCAGCAGAAATACTGCTGCCACTAAACAAAACAAGCACCGTCTCAGTAAACCATAAAGTCGTTCGTTCATAACAACGAAACCGATAAGTATGACATAGTATATGAGGTAATCTGTTGCAGTCAGATCGATTCAAAGCATTGGCCGCATTCCGAAGCTATTGAGATTGGCTGGAGTGTCCGACTTTAGAGGCGACACTGCACTGCAATTTGCAGAAGGTGAAGTGTAGATCTAGATAATAATATTGTGTACAGAAACTTAACCGAGTTCTTACGCATGGATTTAAGGCAGGCAAGCTGATACAGTTATGTAATCATTATCCTCTTGAGAAAGTTTAGGTGCATATAATTGGTATGGTATTTACACTGTGGAAAATGACGACGTTTTAACACTGTACCATAATTGTGTTAATTACTGCCTGTACGTCTTTTTGTCTTCTTGCTGTCTGTTTGTCTGAATGTCTACCTACTTACCTACATATCTACTTACGTGTCTGTCTGTCCATCCATCCATCCATCTATCCATCCATCCATCCATCCATCCATCCATCCATCCATCCATCCATCCATCCATCCATCCATCCATCCATCCATCCATCCATCCATCCATCCATCCATCCATCCGTCCGTCCTTCCGTCCTTCCGTCCGTCCATCCATCCATCCATCCATCCATCCATCCATCCATCCATCCATCCATCCATCCATCCATCTATCCATACATACATCCATCTATTCAGCCATCCACCCATCCACCCATCCACCCTTTCAGATGCAGATAGATAGATAGATAGATAGATAGATAGATAGATAGATAGATAGATAGATAGATAGATAGGTAGACAGACAGAGCGAGAGAGAAGGCGAGATAGATAGATGAATAGATAGACAGATAGATAGATAGATAGACAGACAGACAGACAGACAGACAGACAGACAGACAGACAGACAGACAGACAGACAGACAGACAGACAGACAGACAGACAGACAGACAGACAGACAGACAGACAGACAGACAGACAGATAGATAGATAGATAGATAGATAGATAGATAGATAGATAGATAGATAGATAGATAGATAGATAGATAGATAGATAGATAGAGAGAGAGAGAGAGAGAGTGAGAGAGGGAGAGAGAAGTGTTGTTACTATAGTAAAGCACTTTGGGTCCATTATTAACCTTGTTATCATTATAACAACATGAAGGACACTAACCAAAAATAGTCCCATTAAAGCAGAGCCTCGTCATTATCGAAACTTGTTTGATCCCCGTCCGCTTTAAAAGTGCAGTGTTGCACAAGAATGCTTAATAAAGCGCACGAATGAATCGGATAGCCCTGAACATAGTGTACACTCAGGGAGCAAAGTTATTCTGACCTGATGAGTACGCTATTCCTCCTCACCCCCGGCCCCAACCCTATATAGGTCCACACATGCGATATGATGGCTGTCTTAATTTCATGCCCCGTTGGCTTTGTAAGTAAGCCGGTGTGTCGCACGTGTGCGTGAGCATCTTCATTCATTAACCTAGATTTTAAAAAACAAAACAACAACAACCTCCCCCCTACCTCCCCCCGCCCCCCCCCCCCAAAAAAACCCCCCACCGCATCGCGACAGCAACACAAGAGAGTCGTATGAATTGGCCCTAAGCTATACGTACAGGAGGCTGACTTTACGCTCTTTATTTCTCATCATATTAAAGGTTACTTGCAATGCAATGTGGTCACTTGAAAACCAAACCCGAACCTTATCCACGGTCCTAAAGCTAAAAGTATTCGAAAAAAAAAACAACACAAAAAAACAGCAAACTGTTCAGATTTAAAATAAAAAAACTGAATGTATTGGGATAACCTAAGACCAAAAAATCAGCGGAGGTCCCAGAAGAGAAAGAAAAAGAAGAATGGGGAGGAGGGTGAAGAGGAGGAGGAAGAGGGAAAGAGAAAGGAGGAGAAGGAGAAAGCAAAGGAGGAAGAGGGAAAGAGAAAGGAGGAGAAGGAAGAGGGAAAGAGCAGAAGAAGAAGAAGAAGAGGCTAAGAGAAAGAAGAAGAAAAAGAAGAACGAGGAAGAGGGAAAGAGAAGGAGAAGAAGGAGAAAGCAAAGGAGGAAGAGGGAAAGAGAAGGAGAAAGCAAAGGAGGACGAGGGAAAGAGAAGGAGAAAGCAAAGGAGGAAGAGGGAAAGAGAAGGAGAAAGCAAAGGAGGAAGAGGGAAAGAGAAGGAGAAAGCAAAGGAGGAAGGAAGAAGGAGAAGAAGAAGAAAGCAAAGGAGGAAGAGGGAAAGAGAAGGAGAAAGCAAAGGAGGAAGAGGGAAAGAGAAGGAGAAAGCAAAGGAGGAAGGGAAAGAGAAGGAGAAAGCAAAGGAGGAAGAGGGAAAGAGAAGGAGAAGAAGAAGAAAGCAAAGGAGGAAGAGGGAAAGAGAAGGAGAAGAAGAAGAAAGCAAAGGAGGAAGAGGGAAAGAGAAGGAGAAGAAGAAGAAAGCAAAGGAGGAAGAGGGAAAGAGAAGGAGAAGAAAAAGGAGCAGGAGGAAGAGGGAAAGAGAAGAAGAAGGAGAAGAAAAACGGCAACAGAATGAGGTGAGGGGGGAAGAGAAGAAGAAAAAAAAAGGGAGGAGAAAAAGAAGATGAAAAAAAACCACAACAAAAAAAGTAAAAGTGAAAGAAAAACCAATGGAAAACAAGTCAATTAATTCCGGTAATTTAAGCCTTTGTTACAAACTTTATAATACAAACAGTGTATTCACTGGCTTCCACTGACTAATCAGCATTTAGAAGAGTTGGCAATTCATTGCACTCAAAACAAATTGGGTATAGTTAAAAGTGAATGAATATTTCAACAGGGTGACGATGTAGGTTCAATTTACTGAGTCAAAATAGCAAATTACTGACTGTTGCAGGTAAATCAATAATTTAAAGGGTAATTCTACATCCCCATCACATTGAATATGCATACTAGTTTTTAGCTTAAAGGCTAGGACAGATGGTGTAGAATAAAGAATTACATAATAAGCTTTCTGTAATTGTCCGTGCAAGCAAAGATTACTAGTTAAGATTACCCGGGACGGGTGTTAATTTTTTAACATGTTTTGTCTGGGAGCCACGAATTGTGTCAGATGTACGGATTAATGAGAGAGAGCGAGAGAGGGAACGAGAGACAGGGACAGAGAGACAGAAAGAGAATGAGAGAGAGAGAGAGAGAGAGAGAGAGAGAGAGAGAGAGAGAGAGAGAGAGAGAGAGAGAGAGAGAGAGAGAGAGAGAGAGACAGAGACAGAAAGAGAAAATCTTCCTGGGTCTTTGTGTATTTGTGTGCACATAATAGATAAATAAGTACGTGAAATATGATGTACTTATTGTGTACACATGATCACAATAATATCTATTATGTTTGTGATGTATTGAGATGGTTCCACGCAATCATCAATATTTCAAGACGGTTGAACGAATTCAAGAATGTGTGTCAATTCATTCAGACATCATGCTGCTGTGTATCTGCGTGTTTGTGTAGATCACCTGTTTAAGAATGTTTCTGTCCGTGTTCACGGCAACAAGTAAATATTCGATTTGGAGGGAGGGGAAGGCAAGGGGTACCTCTTTGTCATAATATGGACAACCAATCATCGGGAATTATAGGTTATGTTTTTGGATACCTGTGTATGTTAATCCTGTTTCAGACCAATACAAAATCTCATTTTCCAACAGAGACCCAGTTTTCCAGGGAAATTATGTATGTGTATGTGTGTGTGTGTTTGTGTTCGTGTATGTGTGTGTATGTATGTTTTGGAAGGCAAGAATGAAAGGGACCATAGCAAGTATTTCCGCTCCTGTACAATGTGATGCAATGTTTCTCCAATATAGATATTGTACGGGTACATCTGACATCATGTATTTAATGTAAATAAACAAACTTGTGTGTTCTAGAAACAAAAAGGGTGGGGGGTGTACCATTTCACAATAGTGAGTGCCTTAAATATAATTATGACGAGAAATTAGTGAACGGCGGGAATCAAGACTGGGACCACTGTCTGTCTGCCCGTCTGTTTGTCTATCTGCTAGCCTGTCTGTCTCTCGGATCGACTACCTGCACGGCTGTTTGTCTGTCTGTCTACCCGTCTGTCTGTCTACGCGTCTGCCCGTCTGTTGTCCTGCCAGCCAGGACATCTGTTTGTCTGACGTTCTACCTGGATTCCAGACTGTCTGCTTGCCTACCTACATGCCCCTCTGACAACCTGCCTGTCTATCTGCTTGTCTAATTGCCTGCCCGTCTGTCCATGTGTCTGTTTGTCCGTTTCTCTGTCTCATTTCATCTGTCTGTCAGTCAGTCTGTCTGTCTGCCTGACCCATTTTGTCTGTCTGTGTGTCAACACAACAATGGTCAAGTTCTGTACTAAATCTTTGCATGAACCAGAAAGGTTAGTGAAAAGCTATTATTTACTTATGTAACTTCAATGATCCCTCCAACTCTCAATCTCGCATTTCAGTCTAACAATCAGACAGCCATAATTCCTTGACCGTGTGTATGTTTAAGTACTGAAAACAGCAAAGTGGTACATTGTAAGTGCATAGAAACTGAGACGGGGGCCCTCTGCCCCACTGCACTTAACCCATTACCCCCTCGAATTGTACTATCTATAGACTGGGCCCTCGTTAATCCTCTTTGTCTCGTGGTTATTTAACCCAGTGACCGCGTATCCCACTAAACACAAGGAAATAATCCTCTTCTATTATTAATAATATTCATTGCAGTACTTAGAATCATGTGACATGGACCCCCTTGATCAACAGCCAAACTTTTTGTTTTTCCAAAGACCAATCGTTCCTTTCCCTACAACAGTACTTGACCCTCACCATCACGAAACCGAGAGGCCGTTTCCGCCACTTCAAAGGGAGTTCAGGAGTTAGGATAACCGGCCAAAGGGAAGCCACCCCCTGATGGGCAAGGGGAGGTAAAACAACAGAGGTTTTGTGTATGCAAGCGGATCGAAGTGACCTGTGCATGACAAGTGCACGGCGGGGCACAAGTCTGGGAACTGCCTTTGATCAGAGGCCGTAGGGCCAGGAATTCAAGACAATTAGATCTCCGACATTTGTTTTCTTGGTTTGGCTCGGGGGAGGGGTAGGCTGACTTTTTTGGGTGCAGAGGCACGCTAACACATGGACAGCAGCAGCTGTTGTCAGCTGACTGGTATTTCACATCGTAAACTGTAGATCAGCAGTGAATACAACCCGAGATACAGGATATACTGAGATGGTTCCATTCGCCAAATTCCGTCCGTAGACTTGTGCGCGTATCATCCATATTAACAATGCAACAATTCGTACCACACCCCTTCATAACTGAACGTCAAAGACTAGCATCATAGAGCTCTGTGAGTAGTACTCACCGTGATTATAGGCGCACAAGTTGTGGACATAATTATAGTGAAAGAAGGAATGATCCGTCTCGGTATTCTGTGTCTCGGGGTAAACTATTCTAAAGTGTGCCAAACTTCTTCCTCGGCAAAATATGCCAAAGTGTACTGGAAACAAAGTTAAAGTCCTAGCTGGACACATATATTTGTATTGCTTGGTCTTTTTTGGATATAATGTTATATCAATAAGAGGATAAGCGGACTTGTGTGTGTGAATGTATTTATATAATAATATGTATGTGCGTGTACATATATACTGAGTATGTGTGTATCTTGTGTGTCATCATCATCATCATCATCAACAGCAACCACCACAACAACAGTGATGACGAGACCACCGATTAAAAAGACGACCACAAAAAATGATCAATAAACCCTATCGCCACCACCATGATCACCATCATCTTCATCATAAAGAAGAACCACAACAAGACAACAACAACAACATCATCAACGGCAAGCAACGGCAGCAGCAGCAGCAACAACCACAACTACAGTAAAAACCAACGCAGCATAAGGCACAACAACACCTTAATTAATGATAGGGCTTAAAGCCATGATGGATATCTCACAACAACAACAACAACAATTACAACAACAACATCATCAACAACAATAACAACAACAATAACAACAACAATAACAACAACAACATCATCAACAACAATAACAACAACAACAACAACAGGTGATCCTTCGACAGAGATTCTTAATAAATCCAGAATGATTCCCCTTTGCGCCCACATGGTACAAAAAACACAAACATCACTACATTTGGCAATGATCACTGAACATAAACACACGTGCGCACACAGGAATAAACCAAAACACGACATGAGCATTTTGACCCTTTATCGAAGACATGGGCGGAAATCAATCAAAGGGCAAGCTTCAGAGATGATTCTAGAAACAAACAGAGGCGACCCCCGGAACTTCGCAGGTCAGGGCCCCAAAAAGTAAAGGGTACAAACATAGTCCGGCCTCTCCTCCCATCCAAGAGCTACCCAAAAGTAAAGGGTACCCGCTGGGCCCGTCAGAGAGATGTATAACCTTGTCCTTTAAACACCCTATCGCACCTTGATTTTTCCAGCTAAAAACCTGCAACCTGGAGAGGGGAGGGGTGATCCATAAAGTACGTATCCCATCATCATCCATCAACCCCACCCACCCCCCATCCAAGAAACAGGGGGAGGGGGGGTGCTTCCGTGCTCATGATAAGCATGCATGGGGGGAAGGGGAGGGCTCTGACGAGCGTTGATATCCAAATATCGTACACTTTTCAATGAAGGTCATGACACTAAAACGTTTAGTTTAATTGACTGATTAATTGATTTTTTTTTGTTTCAGCAAAATCAGTTGTAGGATTGCAGTCTTATCTTATGAAAAAAAGAAAATAACTTTGGCGTGAGTAATTCATTGTGGTGCAATTTTGCTCCCCCCCCCCCCCCAACCCCCTTTTTTTTTGTTTTTTGCTGGACGCTACAGCCTAAATGAAAGTTTCAAATATTATAAAGTTAATTTTCTTAAGTGTCAACTAATGCAGCCCAATGGCTTTTGTATCGACCAATTGTATTGATTCAAGTTTCAGATATTTTTAAAATAAAAAGTTGTAAAAATGTAAACTACAATGATCTTTGTTTTGGGCTCCCTGTAGTGAGCCCAGCGCACCGG
>OZ007569.1:38621542-38689042 GCA_963931925.1 Onchidella celtica
TTATATTTTGTTTCTGATAAATATCAAGATTATTGTGTTCATAAATCTCAGATTTTTTTGGGATCAAAGCGGTTTATTTCTGGGCAGGCACTGAAGGGTTGTGAATACGTCAAAGGAATGTATAAACTACTATGCGAGAGAGAGAGTGAGAGAGAGACAGAGAGAGAGATACAGAAAGAGAGAAAGGAGAGAGAGAGGGGAGAAAGAGAGGGAGAGAAAGAGAGGGAGAGAAAGAGAGAAAGAGAAAGAGAGAGGGAGAGAAAGAGAGAGAGAGAAAGAGAGAAGAGAGAGAGAGAGAGAGAGAGAGAGAGAAAGAAGCACAGCGAGATCTGAGGCGGTCTTTGTTTCCAGCTATCATTTTTTTTCTTTTTTTTTTTGTTCTTTCTCTCGTGTTGACCAGCTCACAACTAGAGAGTAGACAAACCTCATTCAACTTTACGAGAAAGAACAGTTGTAAAACCCGTGAGGACACTTTGACCCACAGAAGACAGAAGTGATCACCATCAAACCTCGCTCTCCCACCGGCAACAACCTCAACAGTAGCCGACTATCTCACTTACTATACTGGCGTATCGGTGATTTTGGTGCTTTTGACTTACGGCTGCTTCAACATTGCATCCCCTTAGAATGACAAGGTCCTAACTCCCTTCCGTCGACTTTTGAGAAATCGAGGATTGAAGTTTCATCTGCTAATAGCTTTTAGAGAAACGACGTTTTTTCTTCTTTAAGCAATACTTACAAATTACACACCGAATAGGCTTGATGCTTTGACACACAATGGAGAAGGCTTGTAGAAATAGTGTGTAGTGTGTAACTCAATTCAGCCAAAAATGTGGAGATAGAACTTTGTCATACTGAGGGGACGATTGCTCGTGGCGAGATACATATTCCGTCAAAGTGACGTATCTTTTTGGAAGTCATAAGCAGAAACAGTATCCAGCCACATTGCGTGTCACTACATAAGAAATGGAGCCACCATACGTTGACTGATGGGCTGCGTTCCGAAAATCTAAAAATGGAGCTCTCAGCTAAATACTCGTATTTGTAAAACATTCAACACTTTTGTATACTTGTTCAATTTTCTCTAGTGTTATAATTTTATTTCCTGAAGAAGATCAATTTATCAGAAGTTTCATTAGTCGTTCCTTTTCCTTTGCGTTTTATTGCATCGTTTCTATATCATTTCTTGTGCAAGGCTTTCCCACATGCAACTTTGACCTCCTTGCCATATTTTGACTTTGAGTCAAAGCCTTTGCTGCTACCCCACAGATTTGCTATGCTTTTTAACCCTCTAATGTCCATATATATACTCACTTAACCAACATAGCAGTTCTGAATCTTACCAAACTCATTCAAAATGGTCAATGAATGCAGAAATATAAGTGTTCTTCACGGAAATCATTGATTTTGTCGATAAATTCAGAAATGTTCCAATTATAGAACATTTGGCTCTGATGAAGAGTTTCAGATAATGGCATGCTGGATACTAGAGGCTTAAATAATATTTTTCACTCACAACCAAACTTTGACGGGCTCTCTTACAAAATGAGGGAAAAAAATCTTGATACGCCAATGGGGACAAGGTGGTCTAGAGGCAAGGTGCTCGCCTCTTATGCCAAGGGTCCCGGGTTCTAAACCCGGGCAGTGCAGGCATGTTGGAAAGTGGATTTTTCTCATATTTTCAAGTCCCTGGTCCTATTGGGGGGTAGGATCGAGTAGTTCTTGGAAATTGGATTTTTCTCATATTTTCAAGTCCCTGGTCCTATTGGGGGGTAGGATCGAGTACCTAGTCTTCTCGGATAAGGACGAAAAAATTCGGAGGGCCCGTGTGCACGTTGCGCACGTTAAAGATACCTTGGCAGTTGGAAATCGTAAAGAGCAGGCCGAAAGGCCGCTGCCCGGGAAAAATTGACATTAATAGATTAAAATTTATCTATATCATCTCCTCCCCCCCCCCCCCCCCCCCCCCGCCAGAACAAGAAATAATAAAACAAGTAAAGTGAGGTGTAAATGCCAAGGGCAGCGAACCTCCTAAAATAAAGACCTCAAATCATTGATACGCCAATGCATAAGAAGGACGTCATTGTTTCTTAACCCTTTGTTGTCCCGGATCCCACGTACCACTTCAGCCCCCCCCCCCCTAAGTGTACCCTACCCTGATCGAACAATGTTGGTATACAGAAACAAAGGGATCCAAACAATAATTTTAGGTGCTATTCTGAAGTCCAAAGGCCCCACCAAAATATTGCCACGCGCCACCTTGAGAAAGACTGATATGGACAGTGTAACAGATACGATGTTTTTGCCTTGGGACCCGTGGTCATGTAGCAGACATCGACGAGATGAGAGAGAAGGAGAGAGGACGGCTAGTAGTAAAGGGGAAGGTCAAACAGTAAAGAGGATTCCTGGATGTTTCTTGTCTTTTATCTCCCAGGGATAAGGAGAGGTTCCCACCTGGGGTTTTGGCTAAGGTGAAAATACCAACGGCTTTTTGCTGTGTGGAATGACTATATGCAGACATTGGTGATGGGGGCTAATAACCAGACGGGCGTATCTGAGAATCTTGGATATTATCATTCTAAGCAACGAGTGCAGGGGATTTTCCACAAATATAAATAATTCGGTCCCTTTGCGCCTCTCGCGGGCGGTTCTTTCACTGTCATACTCTGGGTTAGTTTCCAGTTATTCAGATTCTTATAAATAAGATTAAATAAAATTGAAATTAAAACTCTTTAACGAGAAAAGGCCCACACTGTAAAGTATATCTATCTGTTTATGAATTTTACAGATCATGTATGGAAATAACTCGTACATATTGATGGTATTTCCTGAACAGCAAGTCTTGATTCAGTACCAGTAAAAATCTAAACCAAAAATTAAAATGTCCCCAAGGCAGTTTCGCTGTTCTCTGACAGTTTAGTTTGTTTACGGAATTGAAAAGGACACAGGATATTTGATATTCATTACAAAACATCAACATGAAAATTCCTCAGGCATTATTCTACTGGTCTGGAATGACCAAGGAAAAAAAAAAGGGGGGGGGGGAGGGGGGGGGAGGGGGGATGTGACCCAGTTTAACGCTACATTTGCCTGACAAAAGCCTGCCTGACAGAATTCTTTAACTCAGTTACTTTTCATCGATTTTCCGATTTAGAACTTCATTTGAAATTTAATTATTACGACCCAGGGCATTTTCCAAGATGGGAAGACTTTGGAAACAAAATCCCCAAGGGGACTTTGGTCCGCTCTATAGCACTGACCTTAGTTTTAGTTCCTGAATAATACAATGTTTTCGGACCATTATCTGTCGTTAAGTATTCAGCCTCTAGGGGCGTTGATAAAACTGACCGATATTCCTTTAAAGATTTACCACATGGGAATTTTAATGATACTGTTATTGAGGAAATGGCTGTAAAAACAACTTTAATAAAAAAAAAAAAAAGGTGCTTGAGTTTAAGCATTTATAGCATGTGAGCAGATAGTACTTTTGTGGAGGATAAGAAATAATTATGTGGAAAAATATACTTGTGGATGTAACGCTTTGTCAGAGATATAATTATCGCGATCTCATTTCTTGTTTGTCCCAATTCCACTTTTTGCACAACTGAGAAATTCGACGTTAAAAACATTTGCGGTTTCAGTTGTTATTCTGTTGTTAGGGGACCGTACTGTTTTACACAGTAAGCTATAGATGAGCAGAGAACGCAACACAGTATTTTCTCTGCTCTTTGTAACAAAACTACTGTTCACTAATAACAATCATTATGATAAGGAGTTGGAATAAATCGGAACTGTGAAACAGCTTGACATTAGTGCCACAGTGCATTTTAAACAAGTATCAACGTGTGAATTTCTTATACCTCTTCTACATACTAAAAGATCTTCAGTTTTTTTTCCCCAGAAAATGGAGATAGAACAAATTCGAACTAAGGTCGCGATATGCTATCGAAACTCACACCGGCGTGCACTTACGACCTTAAACGTTGCCCTTTGCCTACATGTGCCATGGTGTGCAAAATAGCAGGTATTTGATAGGTGGGACATGAATGGAAGGGGGTTAATGTGGAAAGATAGCCAAAGGGGTTTTGAAAGATATGGACCGCTATGGGTTAAGGAGCTGAGGTACTGGTCAGCGGACATAACAGGGGAAACTTGTCTTCTGATCATGGCCGCTCGACAGACTCGTGAGGGCAGTTCATACCAGGTGAGAAAGACATTCGATGGCTTTAACGTGTGTCCGGGGGAGTGATGGAAGAGCTGAATGGGGGGTGAGGTTTAGAAGGGGGAGTGGGGGTGGCGGAATAGCCAAATACAGAACAGAAATGTGAAAGGCTGAGGGACGGAAGGGGGGTGGGGTGGGGGGGGGGGGGAGATATTGTGTCCAGTATATAGAAAAGCGCACGTGGGATTTTTTTTTTTTGAGATGAGGGTGGGGCTTTCTTTGAAGATTAAGTACGCTTTTCAGCTTCGCTATAATGAATTTTTAAAAAAAAATTGTTTTATTCAAGAAAATAAAAATCTAGTCCAGGCTGTGTCTCTATTGAAACAGTCAAATGCAAAGTGCCATTTGAAGTTTCAAAACATCATAAAATTATCAAGGACGTAATAGGCGTACACTCGCACAAGGGGGGAGGGGGTGGGATTGTTTAAAGCCAAATTATGAAAAGTTATAAGGGGGGTTGCTAAAAATGGAGCGGATATATTTATGGATGGCCCCTGAGGGTGAAATGACGGACTCTGATGGTCGAGGGGTCTTCTCTGCGTCGGCATCGTAAAGAAACCCAACCATAATACAATTTGTTGAACAGATAACAGCGCCCATTGATGACTGTGTTGTTTTAGGTCGGGTGGTTTTTATCCTATTTTCACAAACTTAGCTTGAGCTTCAATTTTATCTCATTAAATGAATTCATAGCTGGACGATAGTTTAGAAGATCCACTGAAAACAAAGTCGTCTTTTCGACATTGTGCGAGAAATGTTAAGATGGTTAATTTTTTTCAAGACGTTTTTGTGGAGGGAACCGTTATGAGGTAAATGAAACAATGGTGACGAGGACAAAAAAAATAAATGCTTCTGTCATGAGAGGGAGATAGACAGAGAGAGAGAGAGAGAGAGAGGGAGACAGGGAAAGAGAGAGGGGGGGGGGGAGAGAGAGAAAAAGAGAGAGGGAATGAGAGACAGAAAGAGACAGAGAGAGAGAGAGCGAGGGGAAGAGAGAAAGAAAGAGAAGGGGAGAGAGAGGAGAAAAAGACGGAAGGAAGGACGGGCTGACGGACAGACGGACGGAAAGAGAGACAGACAAAGACAGACAGACAAAGACAGACACACAGACAGACAGACACACAGACAGACAGACACACAGACAGACAGACAGACAGACAGACAGACAGACAGACAGACAGACAGACAGACAGACAGACAGACAGACAGACAGACAGACAGACAGACAGACAGATAGATAGATAGATAGATAGATAGATAGATAGATAGATAGATAGATAGATAGATAGATAGATAGATAGATAGATACAGAAAACGGGTGGATGCCAGGAATCGTACCCTAGAACTTTTGCTTACATGGCCTAAAACAACAAACAGAACCAGAAGAGAAAACAAATGATTCATCTCTTCACACCTTTCTCTCTGTCACAGTATAAATCTTCACCGCACTCTTCTACTCTACTTCTTTACTTTTTGATTAGACGTATATGATATTTCTCCTCATGCCCAACAAACAAATCAGGGGCAGGTCGTATATAATACCATGTTACATTCCGTACAAGCCAACGAGCCTCACTCTCCATCATCCTTGAATGTTAGCAGGGCAGATCCTCACCTGACCTTTCATACATGCCATTACACGTGTATTGTGTGCCTTGCTGACGCTTATAGTTCTCTAATGTCATTGTTCCTTGTTGTACCAAATGTTCGATTTATAGGTAGAATAACAGTCAGAGACCCAGCGAACATGCAGGTGTTTCACAACGAATAGAAACCTTACAGATATGGACATAGCTAGCATATATTTCGACCATTTAAAGATCCATTAATTATCTTCGATTTATTGTTAAAATATTAATCAGAATCAATACCGAACAAGCAAAATGAATAGCAAGGAATGGAGACCTTAGAGAAATGGAAGTATTTCGCATAATTAATTATTTCGACCATTTATTTACATTTTACATTTCATTAACATCAGTCTCTATTCAATACTATTACTGTCTTTTGAAAGTTTTTTTTATGTTTATCTTCGTAATCAAATTAAGGTGAGAAAAATGGTTATTCAATTAATGGTTTGTATCAATAAGGTGACATAAAATTAATTTATTTAATTGCATTAGTAAAAGAGGACCGTTACGACACTGCTTCTATGCCTTTCCATCTTCAGTTTTATTTCAGATTTCTCTCTGAAGACGTTGTATACAACACATCCAAAGATTCGAAATCCTGATGGCTTCATTTTAGGGTGGTGACGCCCTGAGTAAAGTCTGTTTCGTCTCCGTGCTGGTGTAAGAAGAGAACTATGTAGTTCAAACCGGACCGAGCGCACTAGAGAGACTGAAACAAATCTGTCTCATCAAGCTCAACTCATCTAGCCACATTTCACACTTAAACCAAAAACGAAACACACTTGATTCAGTGCGTCAAGAGATAAAGCCAATTAGAACCTTTGAAGGAAAATACCGGATCCGTTGATCTATGTGTGCGTCGCTAAAAACCATGAAGGCGTAAAGCTATGGTGTTTAATCGACACCACACTCCTAACAAAACAATGTATTAGGGTATCTTCATTAAAAGTACTAGTAACTGCCCCATTCTTCGAATGGTAAAAAAACAAAGCTCACCAATCAAGACCGAAAGGAATCAGCACAAAGACATTGATGTCGAGACACTTTGGGTCATCCACATAAAATCGGCGATTAACAGATAGATAGGATAATATTATTAGTATATTGTGCGAGGTAGTGCGCACCGAGAATTTTTCAGGAAGTGATGATGTCATGGACTCATGACTGTTCGTAAAAAATGAAGGATCGGAGGTAGTCAGTTAGCGGCATAAAGCAAACTAAAAAAAATACTTCCACACCTTTTCAAGACTCCAAATCTAAAAGAGAACCTTTTTGGGGTCGAAGGGCAGGCACATGTAAAATTTCAAGCAAATCCGAGCTGTGTGAGCGGCAGTAGCTCTAGTTCGATCCTCGAGGCGTGAGAGGCCTAGATCTAGCCTTTCGACAAAGTTTTCTTGGCATGACTGACACTCCGAGATCTAGTCTATAATAAAAATATTTCCTTCCGAGCTTGAAGCACACTCTAAATATTTCTACACAGTTTTCTTGGTATGAATGAATGGCACTCATCTCATCTGTATAACAATATACTCGGTATCAAAGTTTTCTTGGCGTGGCTGGATCGTGAACTCTAGTTTACATTTCCGGTAAGAGGCGGAAATGACGAAATTGACGGAAGTACATTATCACGTCGTATTCGCAATCATGAATTGATAACTGATAATTATAACTGAATTTCTGGGGAAAGTAAAGAGTTTCGGGAAAAAATGAGCTCGACACGTACAGGCTTAATAAATTTTACATACATGTGCCAAGTTTCATTTCTCTACGTTGCGTAGTAAAAAAGCCTTTGCGGGAACAAAGTTGGGCCCAAGCTCCATTATTATATGATGATGTTGCTCTGTCAGGCCCCAGAGCGTACGAATGAGGATATAACAATAAAATCCTCTTTAGTAGTGTGGTGTTTCTGGAACCCCAAGACGTACCGCTAAAGGTATGACAATAAAATCCTCTTTAAAGGTATGACGTCTGTGAGACCCCAGGACGCAGGGGTAGGAACTATAAAAATGCACGTGCTTTGATGATCACACACGTGAATAGTTTAAAAATTTAAAACTATCAGAAAATGGGCAATGATGGAGAATACCTGGAGTTTCAAGAAAAAAAAATCACTGAAGTAAGATAAGGTGCAATTACCAAATTGCTTGTGTGTCCATTGGACTCACTACGTACAGCGAAGTTAAGTAGGGGAGGCCAAAAATAGTCCAGTGCAGAAAAGACAGCGAAATTACGTCATTTTCAAAGAATCACTGATTTGTCATAGAAGTGCTTACGATTTTTCGAGTGGAAGACTGGGCAGCGAATAAAGGTCAAGATGAGGGTTTATTCCCTCTTCTCCTCCTGTCCTCCTTTCCTCTTTCCATCACTCTTTCATCTCTATGCATCCTCTCCCCAAAAAGCGTTCCACCCTCCTGAAAATGGTCAAACTTCCGTCGGTCGGAGTTCATCCCCTTTCTCGCATCACTCATGGTCAATGAATTAGTCACGGGCGATTCCGAGCCTATCGTACTCAAAATACTTTAGATAAAAATTTATTAAGCATTGATGGTATCGATTATCAGAACGTTTATCATGTTGTGTAAAATGGCTGCAATTCACAATAAACTGAAAGAAAACAAAAATGAGCGGCACTATTCTGGCAACCACAATAACTTGCAGCAACAATCAAATGTCTTAAATCGGTACAAAATATACAATATGAACCACAGTACCCTATAGTACGCTATGCATGTTTGTCAACCAGTTTGCAATGTTGATCTTCTATTTTTCTGTCAACCAACTTTCGCATTATATATTCCTTTACAGATTGTTAATCAGACGGTTTTCCTCCTTTTTTGTTCAGTATTTAGCAATAAGGTTAATTAAAGGAAAGCAAAGAATATCCCCCCCTCCCCCCTCCCCCCCCCCCCTCGAGCGACCCGTCTCCGTCGAGACCACAGCTGATCTGGCGCATTCTAACGTCACTTGCTGTTTCCTGGAAATCACCATCTCAGTTCTTGTTTGTTCTATCTCCACTCATTTTCTGAAAAAACTGGTGATCTTTTAGTATGTAGACGGGGTATAACAAATGCACACTTTGACATTTGTATAAAATCCGTTGTGACACTCATTAAGCTGTTTCACAGTTCCGATTTATTCTAACTATTTATTCTAGCGTCTAATGTTAAATTTGTCACTTACGCAAAAAATGAAGTTGGAACAAACAAGATCGAAGAATTAAGGTCGCCAGATGATGCGGTGGGTAAGACAATCATCAGAAATAACCAACCCAACAAAAGGGTGGCCGTTATCTTCCAAGCTCGACCTTCCAGAACATTACTGTTTTTGTTTATCTTATTGCACATTGGTGTAAATTTACTCCTTTGGAGGCCAAGTGCTTTTTACAGCAGATTAGTTGGTAAAGGCGAAGCAAATAAGGACAGATAGTGGATTCGATCCGGCCCTCCTTTGCTCCGATGAATGAGTCCCTACAGGTATTAAGATGACAGAGCCTGATGGAAAAGGTATCGAGCCCGTCTGGAAAAGGCATTTATGACGCCCACAACAAATGCAACTTAACCAAAGGGAGAGAGAGAGAGAGAGAGAGAGTAAGAAGAGAGAAAAATTCAGCAGGTGAAAATGTCAATAAACTCGTCGTACGGTGAGTAGGTACCTCGGCATGCATGTGGACGGGAAAACAAATGGAACGAAAGGAGTGGCTAAAAAAAAAAAGTGAATGAACATGCAAAATGTGATGATAATTATTGTACTGGGTTGGGCAGAAAAAAGGACAGGGGCTCATACCGTGAACAAACTGTGAGGATGGGAAAGCGGGGGGGGGGGGGCGGAAACGAGTATAGAGAGAACAGAATTTACTGGGATTGACGGAGAGAGGGAAGAAACTCTTGTTTCATGGTTTTAAAAAATCTGATGTTTTTGTTTATTGGGAAACATATTCTTGTGCTCAAAGTTCAAACAAATAAACTTAGGTACCTGACCGGATGTTGAATGAAGGATGGTCCAAAGTAGCTGTTCCCAAAGTGGGTTTAGCGGAACCTTGTTCCAGGGGAGAAGATCCTTCCCGACTGTGTAGCGTGTAACCGATCAATAAACCATATTTTGACGGAATGTGTAGACCCCATGCATATCCGAAGATGGCACTATGCCTGCAGAGCCATAAAAGAATTATTTTCTGACGTAGTTGCCCAGCGCGTCTTGTCCTTTCTGAAAGAGGCCAAGATCAACATTTACAAAACTCATTCCAGATCAATTAAAAAAACCTTTGAGAATTGGACCAATATAATAAAGTTTATATGGAACCATTTAATTCCACTTGTGAAATTTAAGTTGATGAAACTTCGAATTCCAAAAATAAATAAAAGTACCCAAAAATAGACCGCGAAAACCGTAAAGTGGCAGATACGCGGTAAAAATTCAAACTTAAACTCAAACTCAAACTCAAACCGGGGTTCCTCAAAGGTGCCACAAAATTGTTACGCCACCCGAAACATCCCAGAAAAGCCCAGAAATCTGGAATTGTCCCGCATGGGTCTGATTCACCACAAGGACATCTACTGTCGCCATCATTACACATGACTTGTACGTCAAAGGCCCAGGGTGTCCGAGGCTGTTCAGTGCATTGTTCTGCCTGTAGCCTCGGCGTGCACCAGCCGATTTTGATCAGCCGACGAGTTGGATGGTGACATTCAGTTTCAGTGAAATATCATAGAAACCAGAGAAAATGGACGGGATCGCATCAAGGCTTGAAGCAAGTCAAAATATGGCAAAAAGAAAAAGTTGTAGGTAGCAAAGCCTCGTGTAGGAAGTAATACAGAGACAATACAATAAAAAGCAAAAGAAAGGGCTTCGCTACATGTAACTTTTTCTTTTTGTCATAATATCTGGTCTTCAGTTCCAGCAAAGATATTAGAATGGATAAGATAAGACAGTTAGTGCTTTTAGCATGTACAGAATTCGCACTGGGTAAGACAACTTTTGCATGAGTCATGGCCCCTTTCAGATAGCCATTCAAAATTCAGTGTAAGATACGGTGTAAATGTTCAGTTACAACTTGCTAACGTCCCGTCTTTATCCCATGGGATAAATTATTTTGACTTGTCCAGTTGTGGACAAACGCTCTTCAGTTTCTTACTACTGCCCCTGGACGCACTTGGTTACATTTTGTCCAAGACAACCATGGGTTCGGCCAAATCGCGAACTTATCAAAATAATACTATAATAAATTATAATAAAAAAGGGAAAACATTCCGTTGCTCGAAAAATTTGGCACACGCTGGACCAGAAAGGTGACCCCTCCAAAGGTAGACAGGAAAACCAAAGGAAGAATGGAAAGACGTTGAGATTGTTCTTTCTTTCGTTTCCTTCTTTCCTTTTTCTTGTTCTCCTTTTCGTCTCAAGTCTTGACCACTTCTCCATTATTTCAACATGGTCCAGACGTGGTGGTGAGTTTCCCAGATGAGCAGAGGGTTAAAAAGCTGACGCCGGACGAGGCGCGGACAGGAGAAAGGGGAAATAGGTTAAAAAGGTTACTCTGACCTTCAAACACCGGGTTCGTATTTGTTGAAGGAAAGGACGGGGTTGTTTGTTTGAGCTGCGCCGAAGGAGGTTGGGGAGGGGGGGGGGGATTTGGAGGAGGAGGGGACACACAGACATTAAAAACAATGGGTTCTTGGATTGGTCTTTTGTTTGATTGCATGCCATTGTTTTATGGCATGCTGTTTTCATTCATTCATGTTGGGGTCCGCCTACGATTTGTTGAAATCAAAAGTTCAAGATGTTTGTTGTTCTTGTGGACGAGTGGTATGGAGTTTTGTTTGTTTGCTGGTTTGTTTGTTTGTTTGTTTTCATGACGGTGTTGTGAAGTGCGTTTTCTCACCCAATCACCATGTGATAAAAGATACTTGTCATCAGGTGTCATGTTGGGTTTTTTGTGTTGTTAATTAAGCACTGGAGAGACATGGGTGAGATGGTTGGATATTTTACGTTGTTGGATAGATTTTTGGGTGGGTGTGGGGGGTGGAGTAAACAATAGATTGTTAGATAGAAAGATTAATAAATAGATGGATGGGTGGATGGATAGAGAGATGGAAGATGGGATGGATAATTGGATGGATGGATGGATGGATGGGTGCATGGAAAGACAGACGACAGACTCATATACAAACAGACAGACAGACAAACATATAGATAGATAGATAGATAGATAGATAGATAGATAGATAGATAGATAGATAGATAGATAGATAGATAGATAGATAGATAGATAGACAGACAGACAGATAGATAGACAGATAGATAGATAGACAGAAAGATAGATAGATAGATAGATAGATAGATAGATAGACAGACAGACAGACAGACGGACGGACGGACGGACGGACGGACGGACGGACGGACGGACAGACAGACAGACAGACAGACAGACAGACAGACAGACAGACAGACAGATAGACAGATAGACAGATAGACAGATAGATAGATAGATAGATAGATAGATAGATAGATAGATAGATAGATAGATGGATGGATAGATAAACAGCCAAACAAACAAACACAGCCCTACTACATAAACAAGCCAAAGGCGATAAAAATCCCATTCACGGCTGTACTGTCTGGACCTTCTCATATCGAACTATTTTCCTCACTCCGTATCAAATAAATAGGAAATTATAAATCACCGACGGCTCCCGGGATGCTGAGTCCCTGACCCATCGGGAACTGCAAGGAATCTATAGACTCTCTGTTTCCCAGCTTTCCGATTGTATCTCATTCAGGTCTCCCCTTGTACAATGCCAATGGTCAGTTTTGTTATTCAAGAATCTGTAGATAAGACTTCGGAGCTGGATGCTTCAGAGGGTAGAAAGACTTAGGGGTAGAAACAGGAACATTCTTGTAGTGGTACCCCCGGGAGCTTCGACACGATGTCTTGATGGCGCGTAGCAAGAATGGACGTGGTCCCAGAGGCGTGCTTAGCGGACGCTGGAGATGGGGCTACGATAGAGTGGGAATGTGTGTATATTATAAACAGGAAATGGAGAAGGGTTGAGAGTGGACAGGGTGAATTACACTGGTGTTAGTTTCTTTTACTGTCTGTCAGTGTGAGATATCAGAAGGAATATGGACAGGGAAAAGGGTAAAAGGCAGTTATTTTTTTAATAGAGCTCTATCTCATTTTCTGAAGACCTGGAGATCTTTTACTACGTAGAACTAGAAGAATATGTACATGCCACAGAAAAATGCCTTGTTTAAAATGGGTTGTGACACTATCAAGCTGTTTCACAGTTCCGATTTATTCTAAGTCCTTATCATAATAGCCTACTTAATTTACAAAATGTTTAGCGTCGAATTTCTCAGTTGTGCAAAAAGTGGAGTTGGAACCAACAAGAACAAAAATGCTCACAAGAATTTGGAAGAAATAACAATAGCCGGAAGGAGCACCAAATGCGTTCTAGAACTTTAGTCGAGCAAATGTTGTGAGTGTTACTCGCCGAGCTGTGCATTTACTTCAAAAACATAATACATCTAGAGTTTGACTAACTTGCTCACCAGTCCCAGCCAGGTCACTGTAGTATCCTATTGCATGACTCAAATGCTACTCCTACCCACACATACAGACAAACAAACAGACAGAGGGAAAGACAGGCAGGCAGGCAATGGCTGGGTGGATGGATGGAAGGATGGAGGGATGGATGGATTAGAAGGACATATGAATGGAAGGATGGATGGATGGATGAATTAGATGGACATATGAATGGACGGATGGATGGGTGGATGGATGGATGGATGGATGGAGAGAGGGAAGGGTGGATGGATGGATGAATGGATGGATGGGTGAATGGATGGGTGGATGGATGGAGGGATGGGCATTAGTATATTACGCGTAATATCAATATCCAGAAATACTTTTAGCAGAAAAAAGTCGAATTCCTTCCCTACTATCCCCCACCCCACCCCCACAAAAAACAGCTGGGGCATTGGAGCATTTGGGGGGGGGGTGGAAGGGGGGGAGGGAGGAAGGAGAATCAGGGTCACTGGGAATGTTCTTTGGAATCAATAATCATTATGCAAGAAGTATTGCTGGCATCTAATACTCCTGGAAACCATTTTTTTGTCATTATAGCATTTATTCATGATTTGGGCTTGCCAAGTTACATTTGTGCCCTGAACTTTTGAGCGCTTTAAGTCCTGGCGAAATACCACCCGATATGACGTTGAATTGGACCTGCGGCAACAACGTTGTCCTATTAAATCCACGCTTTATGGTGAGACATTCTCAATAAATCTTGTGAGCTCTGAATGTCCTCCAGGGCTGAGCCACTCTGGACAGATCAAGACAAATCTGTACTGGCACCAGAGCACGCCAGTGTTTCTATATCTGAAATGCAGCACTCGGTGCCCCAGTGCCATATTCTTGCAACAGTTTCCAATTGATCAAGAAATGACTTGTGATACACATTGTGAGTGGATCTGGGTGGTGAAATCGGGGTTAAAGTGAACTTTCTATACCTCTTTAAAAAAATCAAAAGAAAATGTCTCTAAGGCGAATACAGGCCAAACATTTAAACTGAATGCAGAAAAATGGCTAATCTTTCACATCATAAACTAATTTCAATTTTCATAGAAAAATGTTAGCTCTTTGGAGGGGTTTTCTCAGGAGGACTTTCATCTTAAGCCCGATTTCGCCAGATCCATTCACACTTATTTTCCTGCACTTGTTTGGCCATTTTGGATCACACTGCATTTATCGAACGTTTTGGATAAACAGCCTATGATGTTTGGCTACTTGAACGTTAAAAATGCGCTCTTTGGAATATCTCCAATAATTTCTGAACAATTTTCCATCAGGGAAATTTCATCCTGCTTACAAGTCATTGTTTTCGACTCTGTTCTAAAGTTGAATTATTGTATTTAAACAAGTAACCACTGAAGTAAGGTTATTCCTTTCCCTTGGTAACTTATTTGTTTATGGACTCTTCAAAGTTTAGTTGAAATTCTCTTTGTCTCTTTTCTCTTTGTCTCTTTTCTCTTATTTGAAAAATTCCAGATTTAAAACCTTAAGCTGTCAATAATAAAGTAGTTTTCCTTTTTCTTCAATATCTTTTTCCCGCAATATACTCGAAATACTGAATACATAAAAACACTGGTTTACGCCATTTTCTGTTGTTTATTTACCATCTTTGCTGAGAACTGTGTTTTCATCCAACTACGATGAAAAATCTTTATATTCTATGAGTATTCGACCAAGGGAACTCTCTGTCAGAAATCAATAAATTCTTGCTCTTTCGCCAGGACCCCCGACCTTGTTGCTCTCTCTCACAAAAAGCCAAACTGTCATCATTGTCAGAAATTTCATAATTCAAGGGCAGGATTATTGTCAAAATCATCCCCAGTTCTGAGCCTCCCTCGCGCTAATATGGCGGCCTTGACCTGAGCCAGCGCCCGGGAATGCAAGAGTGATTATGTCAGAGGCCTGAAGGCGACACGGTTATTTATGCGACCAGCCCTGGACACAGGCCTGATCTAATTCAAGCTGATCTCCAGCCTTCCAGTGGTATGCGTGAGAACCATGGTGAAAAATTTGTTGTGGGACTATTTCCGCTTTGCGGCGTTTTAGCAAACACGCACGGGGGTCCCAAGGACGGATGAGCCAAAGGGTGAGACCATTGTCGGTAGCCCCCGGACGCACTTCTGGGGGTGATCTGTCAACGAGAGCTTTCCTCAAAGACTTAAAGAGTACCATATGTTCTCATATTTCATCTTCACTTGGCTTGTTTTGTCTCTTGAAATCAAATCAAGCTGACTTGTGATAATCTTCTTATATCATTAAAACGGGAACATGTGTTGAAAAGCGGCAATAAAACTGTTTATTTATGTTTTTCATTTGATTTTCGTTCGTCTACAGAACACAGACAATTCTGAGATTTACTTTGCAAATATTCAGAAACGGATGTTTGCCTCACAAATTCATTCTGACCCTTCATCCCCTTTCCTCACACTGTGCTATTTCTTCCACAGATCGTGATCAGAAATGGATTGGCCTTTGAGAGAAAACAAAAGGATGAAAAAGAAAGTTCACGCCAACTCTTACGTTACAAGACTGATGGTGAACGGTAAAATGCATCTTCTGAAGTTGTAATGTAACACACTTACATTTTCTACTACTTTGACAACATAATCATGTTTATTCATCGTTTTCATTTAATATTTTTAAGCAGCCGAATTTTTCCACATTTTTATTTATTCGGTACACTGCGGTACTATTCTACATTTTCTCTCTCTCTCCCTCCCTCTCCTTAATGTGTTTGTCTCCCTCTGTCTGTGTGTGTATGTGTGTGTATGTGTGTGTATGTGTGTGTGTGTATTTATGTGTGTGTGTGTGTGTGTGTGTGTGTGTGTCTGCCTCTATCTCTCTTTCTCCCTCCCCCTATTTTTACCTGGATGATTTGTCGCTATTTCAGTTCTTTCCATCGTCAATTTCCGTCTCTTTATGTCTCCGGTCATATTCTGTTTTTTTACATCCTTCGTTCATCTTACTGAATTCTTGTTTTTTCTTTTTCTTCTCTGCCAGAGTTCAGAATGCAGAATGTAGACTGAAGACAAATGATAACTTGTTTTCGTACAGCGCCAGTTCCTTTGTCAATTCTCGTAAGAGGCTCCACGTTAGTTATACATCAATGGGTCTAAAACTCTTAGAACAGCTTACCCTACATTCAAATCTCATGGGTCTGCTTTCCATACCAGTGGTCCAGTCATCTTTGATATCAACACACAATCACTGGATATTTTGTTTTTGAAGCTGAAGTTCCAATGGCTCGCCCCAAAGGGACACCAAATAGATAAAGATATAAATGATAGTCCCCCCCACTCCCCCCCCCCCCCAGATGTGTGCCATATTTCACGAAGGCTCCTTACCATGTTACTTCATTTATACCTGTTTTTGAGTTACTGAGTTATGATATATTATGTTTATATGTAATGTTGCGTAAGGTGTGTGCACCATGTATTATGTACTCTTAAAAGCTCTGTGAAAGAATGCTGGACATTAACTGAGGACATGGAAAACAAGCTAGAGGCAACGGAAATAAGGTTTTTAAGGAGGCTCCTAAATATTTCATGGAAGGAAAGGAGATCGAATGAAATGGTGATGAAAGACGCCAACACGGAGCGATCACTAATAAAAACAATTAGGAGAAGACAATAGCAGCTCATAGGACACCTGAATGGACACAAGGTCTTGAACCCCTTGCTCTAACTGGGAAAATAGAGGGCAAAACAAGCAGAGGTAGACAAAGAACAACATATCTTGAGAGTTTGAACAGATGGGCGACACGGTAAAAAACCAGGACAATATGAGCTTTTTGAGAGCATCCGAGCGGAGGAATGAGTGGCGAACCATGATCGTTGATATCTGCTCCAGATCCGGCACCTGAAGAGAAAGAGAGAGAGAGAAAGAGTATTGTCCCATGGGATAATAGAAAGATTCTTGTCTTCTTGTCTTATATTATCCTCTTATCATTCTCCTGGGTTGAGAACCACTGTTGTACGCAATAAAAACTGGGCTAATTGATACGTTAATATGTGGGCTATGCTCGTTTACCTGCGATCAAAGGTAACGACTCTAAGGCAGTCGTAACATTCCTAGGCCAGGTATGAAAAAAAACCGCTTGGTTTCTCTCATCATGTTTTAGTGGTGCTGACTTAGCCAGCTTCCTGTTTCAGTGTATTGTCTCGTCTTTCACTACTTTCAGGTAATGACAGTGCTAAGGTTGCATCAATCTTGCCTCAGTTTTTATTATCCGTCTGTCCGTCCGGCTTATCTTTCCCATTTCTCAGGCGTGCTTATTGTTTTTGCCAACGTTGTGTAGAATTCGCCTCCAAAGTCATACCTTACGTTATCGCTGTCATGAAGTAGAGCAGTTTCTTATTTTTGTAACAAGCCCCACAGCTGAAGGTTGTAGTTCTATAATATGCCACAAAAAGTCACAAGATCTGAGTTATTGAGCAAAAAAAGTGTTTTTTTTGGGGGGGGCATGCGTTTGACCAGAGACACAGAATACCGAGGCGGTTCAATTCGCTAAATTCCGTCCGTCGACGTGCGGGGGTGTCATTCATGTCAACAGTGCAACAATTCAGACCACACCCTTTCATTATTGCACGAAAAAGACTATACTAGTACTACAGAGCTCTGTGAGTAGTATCCGCCGTGTTTTTACTCGCGCAAGTTGTGAACATAATAATTATAGTGAAGGAGGGAATGGTCCGTCTCGGTATTCTGTCTCGGGGTTGACTCTGTAAACTTCAGTTTTGCACCTAACATAACAGTACTCCTTTTTTTTTTTTTTTTAAATGAATAACTAGATTATTTGTCTACCTTCAGAGTTTGAAGTGTAGTTGCTTCAAGCAAACATAATTTTATAAATAATTAAATAATACCATTGCCAAAAACTGAAATGTTGGTTCGTCTCCATGATGCTTCTAAGTGTCATAACATTTACCAATTTTTCGATGTTTCACTACGTACTATTCACGGACGAAATGACTTATCTTTAAAACGTTGAAGATGCCGGGTATCTATTAAAATACACGTAAAATATGTTTCCCTATAGAATTGAAAATTTTAATATCATGAAAGAGGCTAAACAGACAGATGTTTCATTGTTACCTTAAAATACGTTCTGTTCCTACACTCGCAAAGTCTTTTGCTGTTCACATAATGCTTAATAATAATGCTCAATATTCTGGTCCAGTGACCATTCTAAACGCACAAAGAACTACGATAATGCGGATGAGCACTCTTTACTATTAGCATGAGGGAAACATCTGTTGCTGTTTACTGAAGCCTACTCTCTCTATCTAAATCTTCATGTGACCTTGAAAATAATATGATAACGATGTCTGTGACGTCCATCCATTGAACCAAAACATAAATAGGGGACCCTTTCTGCAAAATGAATGCAACAAAAGGCAGCTAATCGCTCGTGAAAATTTTAGCTTATCTAAGACATAAATCATGACAGTTTTAGCAATTACTCCTGACTACTGACAAATTGATTGATTGGCCAGCATTTCAAAGATTGGTGAAAAACGTTTTCATAAGCACCCTGTGTATGTGATCTTGGTGCATCTCCGAGGAAATGTGCTTTATTTATAGGCACAGGCTATAATGTGAACCTTTTGGCCAAAGAACTCACACTGGGATTTTTGTTTGACATTTCCTGGCCATGTTGCCAAAAAACAACAAAAAACTGTTGTGGTCAATTAGCTACACCTGATTCTAACCCTACTTCCCAAACCTGTCCACAAAACATTCACGGTGCAGACAAAATTAAATGTGACTATGTGGCACAGGTAGACGTTTAACCCTTTTTAATAATAACGTCGCGGTCCCCTAACAACAATATAATTTTATTGTTAGGGGAAAGTAGTATTTCATTATAGTAAGCGATAACTGAGATTTGGACACAACTCAGCATTTTTCCTCTATTCGGCTTTGCAATAACTTCATCGTCCAACAGCCTGTTTTGTACTGGAAACAAGCAATACTAAATTTGAAATGTGTGGACAATGTTTTCACCTTGGAAAATATTGCTCTTAAAGGACAGCCACTGGTGTATATATACGTTTATTATGATAACGTACAGTGGGTGCAGAAGAGCTGGGAGGATGCTGGGTTTGACAGGGTGCGAACCGCTTCATTTTTCCACAGTAACGTGAGCTTTTTGCCAATCTTCTCTCTGTGGACGTGTGAGATGTATTAGGTCCTGATGGGTGGTCTAGAGGATACAGAAGGTGTTTGTGAGTGTGTGGGGGGAGGGGGGAGGGGGGAGGAGGGGGGTCAAAGAGAGCATCTCTGTATGTCCACACCTCTAACTTAACACAGTTGGTCACTGACGGACAGCGCTTGATTTGAGAATACACTTCTTGCTGATTATCCGGCTCTCAAATCCCCCTTTGGGATGGGTTTCCGAAAACAAAGCGCACCTTACTAGCCAAACACCCGCTATGCTATCAGACTCATTTCTCAAAGACGTTACTCATTGCGTGAAAATCACTTTGCCACAACAGAAGTATCACTTTCTACAATAAAGCAGTCACGAATGCACCAAGATGGTTCGGGTTAAAGAAGACATGATAATTCGGCAAATCGTCATAGTGTTAACATTATGTCCTAAGTGAGACATAAGCCAAATTTTGCACTGATTTGGCGTGTTCTCCTTGAGATCAAACTCTTCACTGTCATATGATCAACATCATCATCATCATCATCATCATCATCATCATTAACAACAACAAGAACAAAAACAACGATGCACCAATACATGTCCGCAATAATGCATTAAATTATAAACCAATAACAAAAACACAAATTAATATGTCATGTTGAAAAAACAGGATATAATCGCTCTTCTCAGACCTATAAACAAAATAATGAGGTCAAGGCCCTTCTTTTAACACGGTGATAAATTACTGAAGTAAATTTTTGTTTATGTATCCAGTTCACCAGGAACAGCTTCAAAATATCCAGACACCAGTGTTGTTCTCAAGACTAGTGAACCTTACAATGCCACATCTAATAAACAATGGAGGAATATTGAAGAGCTGAGTTCTATAACAGTGCCAACGTCATAAAAAGATAAAACTGAGAGCTTGGGTTAAATCATTGTTCGTGCGTTTTAGTTTTTTCAAGCTGGTCCACTCTAATATCTACAGCTCTGGGTTAATGTGCTTTGTACAGAAGGCAGCATACTCTCGCTCGGCTTTATGCACAGCAATACAGTGTGTTTTGGTATCTGCCTACCTGTCTGTCCGTCTGTTTGTCTGCCAATATGTCCGCCTGCTTGCCTGTGTCTGACTGTCTGTCCGTCCGCCAGTCCGTCGTTCTCTCTCTCCCTCTCCCTTTCTCTGTCTGTCTGTGTGTCTGTCTCTCTCTCTTTCTTTCTCTCTTTCTCTCTCTCTCTCTCTCTCTCTCTCTGGCTTGAACATGGAAAGACCTAATCCCCTTCAGTTCCCCATGAAGAAAGATACCGTCTCACTGAACCAGCCTGGAAATCGTAAACAAACCCGCTCATAATACCCAGCATTGCGGAAGTCATGTGAGCTAGAGCTGTCAATCTTGTGATGTATAGCTGGCAACAGTGATCAAATGAACCCCCTTGTGCTGTGATGGCCCCACATGCTCGCTGGGCTGGAGTTCCCTCCATAGTTCTAGTATCACACAAATCCATCACAGTCAGTTATAAAAGCATGGAAATAAGCAGTCGTATCAGTTACACGGCCCTCTTTCAACCCGCCTACACGATAAGCAACACTGGCGGAGTGACCAGGGCCGAAGACCGGTGCGTTTGGCACTGGTGGTCAAGATGGATGGACAGACAGGTAGTGTTGTTAAATAGGTAGATCGAAAGACATACAGTCAGCCAGTGTTGATGGTTAGATCGATAGACAGACAAACAGACCAGCCAGTGTTGTTAGGTAGATAGTGCGATAGACCGATGCAGACAGACAGACAGACCACATAGAAAGATAGAATGACAGACAGGCAGATAATAATTCCACCTTCATCGATACAATTTTGTAATGTTGCCTGTTGAGGACGTTCGGCCGGATGCAAGAATGAGAACATTAGAGCGTTAGCGTTAGAATCAAAAATTTTATAAACTTACAACTGCGAAATACGCTGTCTGCATGTATTTACATTGGATTTTACGGTGCGTCAGCTCCACAATAACTATTTTAAATTTTATCTTATTGCATCAGCTATGCACCGCCTTTCCTCCCACCCCACCCCCAACAGTTTCATCAATCCAGTCATCACTAACATCTACACCAGAAATGGTACTAATTATGCACGGAAAACCCACCTCTACTGACACCAACTCCTTCACCACCGCCGCTACCACCATCCAAACCATCCAAACCATCATCAACACCGTATATCCCATAGATGGCAGCACCTCACAAATACCCAGGCACTTTTATCAACCTTTCCTTAGGTGTCATTTCTTCCCTGTGTCTTGCCTGCAGCCCCATTTCCCAAACTCTCGCCAGGCTCCCTACGGACCTCCTCCTCTAGGTCCATTCATGAGTACGTGGGCTCATTTATAGCTGCAATATCTGCTCACTCGGCATGAGGCTCGGCAGTGGTATCACGCACCATTTCGTTTTATTGAACTGTACCCAACTCTGTTCAGCTATTGGGCCAGAGTTGATAACATTCTTGCGCACTTCCCTCCTCTTAAAGTGTGAAGTCCCTCCGGGGATTTGTGCGTGCGATAGGCACGAACTGTAAACACGGAAGGCTCCAGCTTCTTCTGACCAAATGTCTTCACCGCTCTGCTGATGTGATAGAGTTTAGCAAGTCTAGAGATACATAGTGTCGACTCGGGGGAACCTGGCTGAGTTTGAAGTCAGGAAACAGGACTCAGGTTATCAGAGTCTTTTAAATATTCATTAAACGAAAAAAAAATAAATGGCTACACCCTCTAAGCCCCATATATCACAAGTGACACACAGAAATTTATCAATCTTCTGCAGTTTTCACACGAAATCAAGGCCAGAAAAGTTATGGTTTAGTAGTGTCTACAATATACACCAAATCAACCAAATGATCACGAAAACACCTCAATAAGTCCCTAAGAACAAATTCTCACAAAATCAGACCATGTAATTCCCCACGAGTAGAAATGGGAGGGGGTGGGGGAAGGGGGATGGGGGGGGGGCGGGTTGTTGGAGGGAAATCCTCTCTTGGCCAGCATGCTATACTTGAAAAACATACCCAGTTCTCAATACTCTATTTTAATTTGTTTTAATTTCGCCAATAAAATTAATGATTTTCTGTGATAAATATTTATATTTCCCCACTTATTCAACCATTCTAAATTATTTTTGCAAGATTCAGAGTTGTTGTGTTGCCTAGGTGAATATGTGAGTGCATGTGGCGAAATCGAACTAAGGTGAAATATCAAATTCCTGAGAAGATCACTACCAATACCACCACTACCATCTCCACCACTACCACCATCATTACCACCATCACTACCACCACTACCACCATTATCTCCACCACCACCATCACCACCACCACCACTACCACCACTACAACCACCATCGCCGTCACTACCATCGCCACCTTCACGATCACTACCACCACCATCACCACCACCATTACCACCACCAATACCATCGCCACCACCACCACCTCCACTACCACCACCACTACCCCCACCACGGCCAACACCACTTAGTCTACCAACACCACCAAAACTACCACCACCACCACCACCGCCAACACCACTTAGTCTACCACCACCATCATCACCGCCATCATCATCACTACCACCACCAACAATAACAAAGAAACATACAATTTGGAATTCATTACCACGTTCCCTAGACACCCCCCCCCCCCCCCCCGCCTGCACTTTTTCGTTTTTTTACACACTGGGGTTTGCCCCCCTCCCCAACCCCCCACGAAACACCCAAAGCTGTGGAAGCTGCCATTGCCTTCATTTACTTACTTAAAGATGACCTTTCGCTATCTTGGCCACCGGAGAGCAAAGGGCAGCTACTCTTGCCATGGCTGACGTCCACGGCCAGGGGGAGATAATATGATCGAGATTCCGGAAATTGAATTGGGAATTTTGGCTGGGTTGTCTACATGTAGGTGTCCCGGAATGAGAGAAAGAGGTCGGTTCCTCTAGGAATATGAGTAAGCTTTGAAGGGGTATAGTGTTGAAGATAGAGGGATGTAAAGAGTATACAGTGAGTTTAGCTGAGAGGGATATGATGAATGAGGGAAAAGATGAAAGGAATGTAGTGGAGACTTTTATGTTATGTCACATGTAAATTATGCGACTCGTTTTTGGGATAGGAGATGAACATAGACGGGGATGATTATTTTGGTTATAAAGTAGAACCTAAAGGAGGCGGAGAGAGAAAGAGAGAGAGAGAGAGGGACAGAGAGAGAGAGAGAGAGAGAGAGAGAGAGAGAGGATGGAGAGAGAGAGGGGGAGAGAACGAGACAGAGTGAGGGGGACGAAAGAGAGAGAAAGAGAGGGTAGAGAAAATGAGAGAGAGGAGAATAGAGGAGGAGAGAGAAAGAGGAAGAGAGAGAGAGAAGGAGAGAGAAAATAGGAATAGAGAGTGTGTGTGTGTGTTTGTGTATGTGTGAGTGAGAGAGAGAAAGATAGAGAAGAGAGAGAGAAAGATAGAGAAGAGAGAAAGAGAGAGAGAGAGAGAGTCAGAGAGAGAGAGAGAATTCAGGAAAATATACAATGCATAATTGCCATTGTGGTGCATGAAGAAAGTAAAAGAAAATAATAAATAAAACAACAACTACAACAATAAAAAGAGGAAATGTGGAAAAGTAAAAACATTTACAACTACAATAATCAATAACCACAACAAAGTAAAGTACCGGCCATCGACGAATAATTCCCAAAAGTCTAAAATCTAGTCACAATTGTTTCTGACTCCTCCCCCCCCCCCCCCCCCCCCCAAGGTCCTCTCAATTCAAAATGAATTCTCCAGTTTTTTTCCAATGTTTATAATACTATATGACAGAGAAGGTGTCATTCTTTTTCCATTAGAATGAGATTTCCAACTCCCATCCCATTAATTTTTTTTTCTCCTCTCTCGAGAGTTGAAACATTTTTGTTGGGTGTGATTCCACACCTTTGAAATTCTGTATAACTCATTTTCATTATGGGTCAGCCAGACTGTACGCTCTTCCTTCGTTTCCCAATGCGTTCCACCTGCGTGCTTAAGCAAACAATGTAAGGGCCCCGGCCAACCGTCACAAGATATAAACAACGGTGTCTTGTCAAAACAAACGATCAAACATGTCCGTTGACCAGTGTCAGCTTGTGATAGCCACTAGCCCCAGACACTCGCAGAGTCCGTCTGATAGACAAACAGTTAAAACGTGTGAATGGGAAAAGGTTCATTTTGTGGATTGCCCAATGGGAAACGCCGAAGGACGCAACGTGGTAAATTTCATTAGCCAGCCATAACATCAATAGACAAAGAGGGTCTGATGGATTAGCCAGGGAGAGAGAGTTTTCTCACTGAAAAGTGGGTTAATGAAATGATTAGGATACCAGCATTGTCAGTATAATGTCCGTGCCAAGCTTAATGTGGGCGACTTTGGGAAGATGGCTTCGAAAGGGTATCGGTGTCGTCTGCAGCAAATGCTGATCATTCATTTCATGCAAAATAAATGCAAGGGATTCCTTTGAATGGGAACTCTCTACGAATACCTGACAACAGTGAAAAGTGCCATTTTTTAATTGTGTAGCCGCCCGACAAAATGAGGCACATTTCGGCACTACCTGATTCGAGAAAATCGTTAAAAGGCATCAGAGGGTCAATTTTATCCATTTTGCGTTTTCAGTGTTTTTGAAAAGTTTAACCTCTCTGCTATTCCTTTTGCAAATGATAGTCCTGTTTGAGAAGGATACGTGCCTCAAAATTGGCTTTGAATCGAGACGCCATCAATAATTTTGACTAAAAGCTGAAACTTTAAAAGCAATTTTCTCAGAACTCTGGTTCTGTCGCTTCCCGTCTTTCAGATGCCATATCTTCTCTGCTAATTAAATTGCAGCAAACTGGTTTTGACCAAATGAAAGGACTTTGAATAACCTATTTGGTCATACCAATATCTCCATACCACCAAATGCATGAAGTGCTTCATTCTGTCAGTTGGCAATGCTATATTGCTTTCCAGCCATGGTGCTTTACAGATAATCGTGCAATGGCTGGGTGGACGGATGGATGGTTGGATGGATGGATGGATGGATGGATGGATGGATAAACGAACGGACGGACGGGCGGACGAACGGGCGGACGGACGGACGGACGGGCAGACAGACAGACAGACAGACAGACAGACAGACAGACAGACAGACAGACAGACAGACAGACAGACAGACAGACAGACAGACAGATAGACAGACAGATAGATAGATAGATAGATAGATAGATAGATAGATAGACGCAGCATTCTCTGACGTCGCCGATTTCAAAATTACAAAATCGAGATTCGATATCACCCCCTGCACCTCTGGAGATGTTGGCCAGTAGTACTTGAACAACAGAGCCAGGGTAACAGAATGTTTTCTTTGATCACAGACAGAGGTAGATCTAATTAGATCCTGGTAGAGAAACAAAGTTTGTGAATGCAAGAGACAAGGACATTGTGAATGAACCAGATCACTGGTGCTTCGCCCTTTACCTGTCTAGTGTCCAGGCAGAAAGAAATCCTACTGTCAGGCAATTTTGAAACTTAACAAAATACGTTTAAAGTCAGTGGAAAAATAAAAAAAAAGAAAGAAAGAAAGAAAGAATTAATACCATGTTGTCAAGTAAAATAATATTGATAAATTAGAATTTGTACAAAATGATATATTACAACAATTCACGACCTTAGTTCTTGTGAGTCCCAACTCCACTTTTTGCACTGCTGAAAAGTTCGACGTTAAACGTTTGTGGCATTTGTTTTATTACCCTTTTATTAGGGGACCGTGGTATATTTCACAGTAAGCTATAGATGAACAGAGACCACAACTCAATATTCACTCTATTCGGCTTTGTAATTCTACTCACGTCCCCTGACTTTGGATTTGGAATAAAATCGGAACTGTCGTACAGCTAGATAAGTGCCATAACGCATTTTAAACAAATGTCAGAGAGTGCGTTTGTTATGCCTCTTCTACTATAATATACTAAAAGATCTCTAGTTTTTCGGAAAATGGAGATAGCACAAACAAGAGCTAAGATCGCGATTTGACGCTCAGTGACGTTTTCGAGGTACGTGCTCGTAACAATATTCATTTGGCTTTCAGTCGTGAAATAAAAAGAACAATAGAATTTGGTGATCAGAATAACTACACCAGGCCCTTGGCTGGGATAGACCCATGGTATTCTATCGATTAGTCTTTGCAAGAGACTGAAAAAGACTAGCTACTTCGTTCTGTAGGCTGCTAAACGAATGAATACATAAAGAACGAGTTAATGTGGCAACGAATGAATAAAAAATAGAATGGAACCATAATACAGTATTCCACAAACTGAGATAAAAATAGACAGGGCTTTACAGTCACGCATACAGCATCGAAATTAACAGAATAAAAGAGAAAGATAGAGAGAGAGAAAGAGAAGGAGGAGAGAGAGAGAGAGGGGGGGGGAGAAAAAGAGAGAGATGGAGGGAGAGATAGAGAGAAGGAGGGGGAGAGTGTGTGAGAGACAAAGACAGACACACACACACACACAGAGCAAATTAAAGAAAACAATGAATGCACAGAAGAACCACTAATGGAGCACAGCCATAGAACTTGATTTAAACCCTCGTTGAAGTCTCGTGAGATTCCTGCATCTGAATGGTTTTCTCCGTGAGCGCAGACAGTTACGTCAGGGGTTGCTTCACTCACCGAAACAATGGCAATGCATCACGAGTAGTTAACCTTGGCCGCCCGCGAGCGTCCCATTCATCATGGTTACGAGGCATGCAGATAACTGGCTTCACTTCGACTGAGACAAGTGACGTATTAACTAGGAAGACAATGATCAGATACCGCGCTCCTATTCGGGATAGGCACTTAATGGGTTTTAAATTAGCAAACACCTGCAAGTATGCGTATCTAGGCTAAGTGTTTGCACCAGCTGATCAATCAGTCTACATACCTAATCTCATCCTCAGCAATTCTCATTTCATTTCAACCGAGACCCTCTCACCAGCCCATCTCTGTGATTGAAAAAGGAAGACTAGGAAAGGAAGAATGGAGAAGGAAGTAAGAGAAAAAGTGAGAAAAAATGAAAGAAATTTACAATAGAAAATGATAAAGAAAGGAAGATGGAGAGAAAGAAAGAAACAGAGAAAAGAAAAGAAAGAGAGAGAGAAAGAAAGAAAGAAAGAAAGGAACAAACAAAGTAAGTAGGGGAGAAAGAGGGATGAATTGTAACAGTACGTGTGTTCAAATTGAATGATGTTGCTGAATACGCTGTTATTAACTTTTCATAAAGAGGTCATCAGCGAAATGAAGTTCACCGTTACGTAGTGTTATCCGAGACACAGTATACTGAGACGGACCATTCCTTCTTTCATCACATGTCCACAACTTGCGCGCGTATAAACACGGCGAAAGCTACTCACCATGGAGCTATTAATAACACTGGGGTCCGTACAGCTGATTTCATGCGTGCGCATTAGAAGGCGATAGTCGCCATCTTGTATAGGGCAAGCACGGACTGCGCCTCAGCGTTTACACATCCGTTGCACTACAGTTTCTGCTTTCTACCTTCACTTTCCTTTTCCTCTGCTAACTCCTTCTTTCTTTCTCTCTGCTCCTGTACCTTCTGTTTCTTCTCTACCTTCTTTCTTTCCTGCTTTAAAAGGAGGGAGAACTGTCCTCATTCAATTTAAGTCAATTAATTTACTATAAAACTAGACCTTAATAGCCTATGTAGTTGGATTTTACCACAATATTATTCTTTGTTTCTCATTAAATTCAGTTGTTTACTATTAGTATTAGCTGGTGTGCACTGGCTCTTTTGAACTCTTGTTTTGAATACATCATGTAATCATAATAATATAAATAATGGTGCTAGTGATCCCAGTTGATGCACATACAACACTGATGTCACAATGCAATTACCAGTGACCGCACCTCATGCAAGGTGTCAGATGAATGCATGTCGGTGCAGTCAGTGCCATATGTGCATAATCATACTCATAATACCCAGAAAACGTTTTTTTTTTAATGAAAATCTACCCGAAGTAGAATGTCCAGAGCACTTCTGTGAGCTTACACCAGACCATTAAATGGAGAAATTTGTAGGGTCACATATTTACCTTTGAATTCAAGATGGAAGTTGTGCGAACACAAAACTTGGGAAAGTTATCCAAGGCAAAATACAAGCTTAAACAGCAGTCATATGCTATGTGATGTTGTGATCTCTTGATAAGAACGTCACAAAACGTGGATTAGTCACAAAAACACTGGTAAATGAAACTGTATGGAGAAACAAATATTGACCGCATCAACGTGCTGACTGCACCTAGTGCATTGACTATAGATCTAGAATCTATAGATTCACTAGGTGAGAGATTGACCTGTAGCCGTATGAATTTATACATTTTTGTTTGGAAAAGCTCTGGAATGCACAATCCAGCTGTGCTCAAACCTCTGAATAACTAGGCTAAGGCTCTTCTGATTTTTAGATATATGTACTAGACTGAGTGAGTACAACCAAGATTGCAGATTAAGATGTTTTTCTTCTTGGCTATCTAGATCATTTCCTACATCTCGGCCTATGATTTACATATATTATTATAATTATGCCTCTCTCTCTCTCTCTCTCTCTTTCTCTCTCTCTCTCTCTCTCTCTCTCTCTCACACACACACACACCAGCTCCTGGATCTTAACGGGTCTGTGGCAAAACCAACTTTCCCTCAGTTCTTTAGCATGTTCTTTTTTGTGTGTGTGTTTTTATAATTGTTATGTACACCCACTCATTGTTGGTTATCTGAGAGAAACTGACTTGTAAAGTTTCCTCTGTCCACACGCTGATTTTTTTTTTCTTTTACTCATCGTGAGCTAAACTAAAATGCGGTAAAAAGAGCCCTACATAGTTCCCTTCCCTTTTACTTCTAAACGATTGACCAATTAATAAAAATACCATGATATAAAAACAGCATAAATCAGAAATTTGTATTTATTAACAAACACTTTAAAAGAAAATAATACAAGTATATGATAATCCGTAAATAACATAAATGTTATTATTTCTGTTTGTTATCTTTTAATTTTGATCACAACCGTGAAAAGAGAAAAAACAGCGCTGACTAGGCCCTATCTATTACATACAATATTCTACTGGGCGGGCCTTGCGCTGCCGTACTTTGCCCTACTTTTTCCGCCATCTTGGGGTTTCAATAGTGCGCGGCTCGCAGGGCAAGCGAAGAGGGCTGTGCGCACTCCAGTATTATTAGTACCTCCATGCTACTCACAGAGCTCTGTGGTACTAGTCTTTTTCGTGCAATGATGAACGGATGTGGTGCGAATTGTTGCACTGATATTAAGGATGGTACGTGCGCGTCGACGGACGGAATTTGGCGAACTGAACCGTCTCCGTGCCTTGTGTCTCGGGTGTTACCAAAGCTAAAAAAAACCAACCTTTCTCTGGCCTTGATTCTGTCTCTATACCCTAAAAAAATAAAATAAAACAATATCAAGTAGAAGAAAAGGAGCATGGCTGGTGTTTGGTTCCGAAGCCCCCTTTGCAAAGCAATGAAGTCAGATGCGAACTGCAGAAAATCTGGCGCGGTAAAAATTCCCAGAAAAGACAGAAGTCATTACGGGATGTCAAATGTCACTGCATATTGGTTTTAGGCCAATCGCTACCCACATGTGACTTTGTTGTTCTGTAATCGTGTCTCATTTTTTTTAAAGTCCAGGCGAATGAATGAAGATGTGACACACATGGCTCGACCTTAGTCTTTGTAACTTTGTTCTATCTCCATTTTCTGAAGAAAAAAACAACAACTGGAGATATTGTAGTATGTAGAAGAGGTATGACAAATGCACACTTTGCCACTTGTTTAAAATGCGTTTTGGCACTTATCAAGCTGTTTACACAGTTCCGATTTATTCTAATTCTTACCATTATACTAAAGTCGCAAAAAGTGGAGTTGGAACAAACAAGAACTGAAGTCTCGATGGTATGAGAGACAAGGGCACATGGAAGAGTCTACGAGTACATGAAACTCAGTCACAATTGCAACGCGACAGAAAGTCTAATGTCCTTGCCTAACCTTACAACGACAGTTTGAAAACTCTTGGCCAGCTTACAGACCACAAAAATAACGACTCGAAGCCGTTTAAAAACGACAAAATAACGACTCCTGGCCATTTTACAATGACAAAATAACGATTCCTTTTTTTTCCCCCGCCCGTTTGTAAGGTAAGACTGATTTTGCTAATCGCTCTTCATGGCGGCCTCACATGAGACCAATTCCACTGGCTTACCGGCCAATCTGGTACCTATTTGTTTTGGGATGTTTACACAATCCATTCAATCAGCGCAACCCCCTCCTGTTGAGCACGGTTCCATATCTGTGGCTCGATACGCCCATGTTTTCCAATTCTTAGCGGTCCATCCAATTAGGGAGCTTCGCGGCAGCACCTTAGTGATGTGCATCGAATCAGTTGTCGATGTAGCGAATGCCAAACAAATTAAAAAAAATAATAATAATAATTTGTCCCCTTAGAATGACAAGGTTCTAACTCCTTTCCGTCAACTTTTGAGAAATTGATGATTGAAATTTAATGTGCTCACAGCTTTTAGAGATCATAGGACTTTTTTTTTCTTTTTAGTAATCCATACAAATCACTAACCGAATTTGCTTGATATTTTGATACACACTAGAGATGGCCTGTGGAAGTAATGTGTAGTGTGTAACTCAGTTCAGCCAAACAGCAGAGACAGAACCTTGTCATTCTAATGAGGAGGAAATGCGAGATGCGGCGATGAAGGATAATAATAGGATGGATCTGTGGCACTTCTGTAAGGAATTTTCTCCAGAAGGTGGATCTTTTGTTGATTTGTTTTGAACGCTTTTCGATTTACAGAGGGTAAGTCAAGACGTGTCAAGTACAAAATAAAAAAAAAAAAAGGTTTGTGGCGCACTGAGACAGTTTTGTCTTGTCTCGGTTTTAATCTGAGATGTGAACTATGAAGTCAAGCAGGACCTTGCTCACTGGGTGAGACTGAACGATGATTGCCTTTCTCCCTAGCTCGGGCGAGGAGTCAGAAATGTCTTGAGTTAGCTGGCAGAAAGAGAGATCTAGTGCAACGAGTCAGAAACAGGAGGAAAACACAGACATGATTCCATTAACATAAGTGGACAAAATTGCATGTCGAACTTATGTCAAAGGGCGACTGACGGTTCATTGCAATCCTGAGCATGAAGGCTATCAGATAAAATAACAGCAAAAAAATAATAAAAAATAAAAAATGCGCCAATGGAAAAATGTAATAATCTAATATCACCATAAATGCCGTAAGTCACCAAAATTAATAGCTGTTAATAGTCTAATTACAAAGAGGAATAGAGAAAATACTGGTCAGTATGGCAAGAAACAACAACAACAACAACGACAACAAAACGTTCCCCTAGCAAAAGCACCAAAGTTTAAGAAAAGAAACGATTTTTTCTCTTAATACCTCAAAAAGCGTCAAAAAAGACTTATGCCATTAGCGTAGAGTAGTGACGGAATAGGAATAAGAATGAGTAATTTGGCAGAGGTAGTTATACGGACAGACAGATTACGGGTATAAATTGAAAACCTGGGTGGTAAGGCAAAGTTGACTCAACAGTGTAATTATTTGTTTGGAAATGCCAAGTGGCAAATTCAGATAAGACGGTAGAAATGTGTCTACCAGACAAGAAGTATTTACTTTGGTAACTCTCACAGACCTAATAAATGTCAACTGGCTAAACAGTATTCTCTGACATGTACAAAAGTACCTGCTTGAAAGCATTATTTATGCCCACTTTGAATGTTATATTTTGGGAGGTTGAGAAAAAAAAACAATACAACAGATTTTAATTCATTTTAAATTGGATCCGTTGTCTGTCTCTTTCTCTGTCCCTCTGTATGCTGTCTCTATGTCCCTTTGTCTGTTTCCAATCTGTCTGTTTGTCTCTCTTTCATCTCTGTCTGTCTGTGTGTTTGTCCGTCTGTTTGTCTGTCTGTGTCTGTCTGTGTCTGTCTGTCTGTCTGACTGGCTGGCTGGCTCTCTCTCTCTCTCTCTTTCTTTCTCTTCCTCATCTCTCTCTCTCTCTCTCTCTCTCTCTCTCTTGACCAGTCCATCCATTTTCAAAACAAAATAAAACTGGGTGACCAGGAAAGAATAAGATAGTGAGAGAGAGAATTGAAAAAAAAAAACGGCGCGGAGGGTGGGGTGGGGTGGGGAGGGGGGGCAGGAGAGGATTAAGAGGCAGGAGAAATAGGAGGAAAAAAGAGGAAACATAATCCATATCATTCCACAGAGTGCTTTGTTTCACAGATAAGTTCAGACTGCGAAGCCCTCAAAACGATCTTAAATTAATATGAAATCCAGAATCCTGTTGGTCATAGATCGCAAAAGTAATTCCACCCAACACTCGCTGGTTCGCCTAATGAGAGTTAACGAGCTGCAGGTTTTGCCTCCGATTCGTCAGAACTTGTAACAGTGTTAGGGATGATTTAGAAGCCTTCCCGATTGTTTGCAGTTCACTTGTCGGCCTATGTTTCCCCGTGTTTCACGCACACATATATTTACGATTTTGGGATAATGCTGCGTGTTAAGTTGAGTAATGCGTTGGCTGAGGAAGGCATCAAACCGGTCAAATGGTTTCGGTTAATCGGCGGATGCCAAAAATAACAAGCACATTTCTTAATAGGAAAACCGTGACATTCCAATGGTGCAATGTAGTTTCTTCAGTCACATTTATACGGCGTTATTCGACATTCTGTTTATTACCGTAGCGTTGCTGGTTCAATGCAGATGTTGTGACAACAGGTCGTAAGCGATTTACTTATTTATTTATCTTTAGTCTTCAGGATGAAGATTTGCACAGGGACATTTTCCAACTGAATTTCACATCTTGGTCAATACATTATGCTATAGCAAACGGCGGTAATTGATTAATTTTTAAATTTTTTATATATTTTTTTGCTTTTGTTTTTTTTAATTTCGAAATGAAGACTAACATACAAACTGCCCAACTTACAGAATCCGGTGTTTTATTGTTGTACAACCACATGGAAATTTCTTTCAGTGAACAAACAGAAGTGTTAATTAATATTGCCAGTTGGCCCGTTGTCTCGGACTGATATAAAATCTAAAGTTGATTTTCAACCAGCAATGTGTAAGGAGAGAGGAAAATCGAAACTTCCGTTCACAATAATTTTCGATTCTACTCAAACAAAAATGCGTCTCCTCTTTCGCGGCTCAAAACTTCAGGTAGTACACGAAGTAACATAATTTTTGTTCACTTTCACTGGAGGTTTACTTGCTTGATGTTCACCCTCCGGGTCCAATTTAGTATAATACATAATATTAACCCTCTGGTGCCCAGACGAAAAATTGCCAATTCCAAAACTTCTGAAACGATAATTCTGCTGTACTGGCATTATATAATCAGAATATTGCAAATTTATAAATATTTATGGCAAAAATTATTTGTTAATAAAATAGAAAGAATAAGTGTATCAAAGATAGAGTATTTTGACTCTAGGTGACCTGTTTCAAATACAGTATCCTAGGCGCCAGAAAGATTTAAAAACTCATCTTTGCCCACAACGGATGTGTCCACGAAATTTGTGGTAAAAATTCCAGGCAATACAAAGCTTTATAATTCTTGGTCACTTAGCCAAGGAGTTACAGGTGCTAAAATGTTCACTCACCCTTCCCCCTCCCCCCACACCCCACGTCCGATCCAATTACAGTGTCTCGATGAGACGGGCTGTCATTTCCTGTACAGACGATTAATTTCGAATGCCTTCGAGTGAGAACGGAGATAGTATAATTTCATAGAACATCTCGATGCAGTGACAGTATATTAGATACACCAATGCAATGATCTTCATTTCGAATGAATCGTTATGAGGACATTATTTAACTATAATTGAAGAGTTTTTTCTATTTTAGAACTGGGTAAGTCAAATTTTTCCAAGAGTTATGGGCCCTTTCAGATGGCTATTCAAAATAAGTGTAAGACGCAGTGTAAGAGGTCATTTTGCAGCTTGCTATGCCCTGGCTTAATCTTCGGATCTATTGGATAAACGCTCTTCAATTATCACCCACAGACATACTACCTATTGCAACCAAAGAGTGCAGACATACTACCTATTGCAACCAAAGAGTGCAGACATACTATCTATTGCTACCAAAGAGTGCAGACATACTACCTATTGCAACCAAAGAGTGCAGACATACTACCTATTGCTACCAAAGAGTGCAGACATACTACCTATTGCAACCAAAGAGTGCAGACATACTACCTATTGCAACCAAAGAGTGCAGACATACTATCTATTGCTACCAAAGAGTGCAGACATACTACCTATTGCAACCAAAGAGTGCAGACATACTACCTATTGCTACCAAAGAGTGCAGACATACTACCTATTGCTACCAAAGAGTGCAGACATACTACCTATTGCTACCAAAGAGTGCAGACATACTACCTATTGCTACCAAAGAGTGCAGACATACTACCTATTGCAACCAAAGAGTGCAGACATACTACCTATTGCTACCAAAGAGTGCAGACATACTACCTATTGCAACCAAAGAGTGCAGACATACTACCTATTGCAACCAAAGAGTGCAGACATACTATCTATTGCTACCAAAGAGTGCAGACATACTACCTATTGCAACCAAAGAGTGCAGACATACTATCTATTGCTACCAAAGAGTGCAGACATACTACCTATTGCTACCAAAGAGTGCAGACATACTACCTATTGCAACCAAAGAGTGCAGACATACTATCTATTGCTACCAAAGAGTGCAGACATACTACCTATTGCAACCAAAGAGTGCAGACATACTACCTATTGCAACCAAAGAGTGCAGACATACTACCTATTGCAACCAAAGAGTGCAGACATACTACCTATTGCAACCAAAGAGTGCAGACATACAACCTATTGCAACCAAAGAGTGCAGACATACTACCTATTGCAACCAAAGAGTATATTGTATAGGAGCCGAAGTGGCGGCGCAGCAAAACCCGAGTCTGTCGATAGCGAAGCGAGAAATCAGAAGAATGTTTCTACCAGATATTTGGTTATGAGTGTGTAACCGTGTTCAGCCTACCTATGTTTGCTGAATGTTAGACAATGAAGTAGCACTGATTGACTGAGCACAGGGGTGAAACAAGTTATTGCTTGATCAGAGGCGTGAGGTATGGCTGAAATAGACAGAGTGGGGGAAAGAGAGAAAGTGGGGGTGGGGAGGGGAAGAGAGGGTGGAGAGAGACAGAGAAAGACAGACAGAAAGGGATGGGGGAGAAAGTGTGAGGAAGAGAGTAGAAGATGGATGGATGGATGGATGGATGGGTGGATGGGTGGATGGGTGGGTGAGTGGATGGATGGATGGATGGATGGATGGATGGATGGATAGATAGATAGAAAGAGAATGTGTGACAGAGATTGTGTGAGAGAGAAAGAGAAAGAATGTTAGAGAGAGAGGGGGAAGGAGAGAGTGAAAGAGAGAGAAAGAGTGAGAGAGAATCAATGAGATATATAGAGAGAGAAGGAGAGAGAGAGAAAGAGATAGACAGAGATAGACAGAGACACTACAAAAATAAAAAGAAACAATAAACAAAAAACGAAAGGAATAGTACGAGAAGAAATAAAATGGCAGGCATCATTTAACTTTTGACAGGCTATTAACGCCAACACAGACAAAACATTTCTGGAAAACTCTCTTGCAGTTTCCATGCTTGGCTCCAGTCAGATGGACATTAGTGTCTGGGATACGCCACCCGCTTCACTCCCCCCCCCCCCCCTCTCCGGCCTGCCTCCCTCAAACCAAACCCCGAGCCTCAAATTTTGGCCATCAAGCGTCCATCCAATATACTCACTAAGGGCATACACACACAGTATACGTCGACGTCCACTACAAAGACCGACACGCAAACAAACAAACATTCTGCAGTCACTTTTCTCTACGCACCGAACTCCCTCGCGCACCGTGCGCAAGAAAACAAACAAGTCCAAATTTGATTGGTCTGTCGGCCCTCTTTGATATTTGCCTTTTCATAAGTTCATCTAGTGAAGGTCATCCCTCCCCTCCCCTCCACCCCCACCCACTCACACACCCACCTTTAGCCTTGCACTGATTAGAAGACCAGAGGAGTAGACCGGACGTACCAATCTTTTTTGCTTTTCACGACCAAATAACAAACAGAAAGATGGAGGGGCTATGCAGCGTGGCCAAGGGATTTTTGGTTAGATGGCAAGGCGGAGAAAAGGAGGAAAAAGAGAGTTAGGATTTTATAGTAAACCAGCGAAATTGAATCTGGATTGTTTTTGCTCATAGAGAGGGATTAAAAACCCCCAAAAACAAAGAAAGAAAAACTTGGATGACACTCCCGCCCCCATCCCAGCCCCAAACAAAGAAAGAGTGTTTTTTTTTCAAAGTCGAACCTAAGTTTAATAACGATAATGCTGCGTTATGAATGAATCTAAATGACTAATACGTTTTAAGGAATCTGGACAAGGACTGTCTGCCCCCGTCCCACCCCCCCCCCGTGTCTGTCTGTCTGTCAGTCAGTCAGTCTGTCTGCCTGCTTCTCTGCCTGTACAGTTATGTCTCTCTCACATGCTCTCTGTTTCTCCCCCCCCCCCCACCCCCCGCTCTTCCCCCTGTATTTCTACATCTATTATACTGATAACAAAATAAACAGAATAGGACGAGAATGTTGAAGATCGAGAACGGCATACAGACGATGTGAAGAAAGGTGGATGAAGGTTTGGTAAGGGAGGGGTAGAAAGAATGCGCGAAAAGTGAAAGAAAGATGGACATAATTTAGACTTTAAAAAAAACAACCCAAAACAATAGCAATGAAAATAAGACTGTAAATGATAAACAAGTTCGAGCATCAAACATCATCTTTGTCTTTTATTTCTCAGGTAGATTCAGATTACACAAGACGTCAGTAAATGTGGCTCTTGACTTGTCATTTTAATTGCTCACACTCGAACATTTGAACCAGATCTAGATACAGTTTACAAGGACATCATTGTCTCTTCACTCACAGAGATTAAGCAGTAAAATGCAAAAAACTAAGGGGCTCTTTAACAAAACGAGTACGCTGAAAATAGTATCATATCAACATTCCTAAATCGAGTGCTCCGCGCTTTGCCAAATTTCCGTTTTCCGAAAATAGTTCGGGTCACAAATTCGAACTCTCAAATGGTCCGGGCTTCACGAGGTCATAAGTTCAGACCCTGACGTCACATTTTTTATTATTCTTCATATTTTATGGCTGAAGGCACACAGCTGGAGAAGGATACTTAAGGACACTTCACATTTAATAGATACTTAAGTGGACTAGTATGTAACTAAAGGTAAATTTGCACAGTTTACAAGGTCTTCATTGCACTTTATTACTGTTCAGAGATGACTAAGATAGCTTAAGTAGTATAGTAATTTAACGGAAGGAATATAATTTTATTAATGACATGTGCTTTTTTTAATTTACCCGATGGGAGGTCCGACCCCCCACCACAAATCTCATAGAATACATCGGTCTAGTGATCTTACGATTCATTGATAAAATTTATTAACGTAGGCCCTAAGTAAAATCTAAAAAAGGACAAATTTAGTTGCTGTCTAAATCCTTGGCCAGTCAAGGATCCCATGCGTAAATAATATCCTGGTCATTAAAATTTGATTTTATATTCGTCTATTCAAACTACATGTTTATTTGTCATTTTTATCTTTTAATCAAGACACTGATTCAGCCTTCTAATGCCCATTGTGCCATATTTAAAACCTATTAACACCACCTGACGCCCAATGCTGACTATTCTTAACTTAGACTTAGAGACACATTTTAATTAATGAACAAAGAGCGGGTGTCTAAAAAAAAAAATGTACACACAAATGAACGAATTATGCTCTATTGAACTGCTTTGTTATTATTGTCTCTGGCCCAGAACAGCCATCATTTTGAACCTAGCCATGCGATAACACTACTAGAGATATCTCTGCCCTCTTTAATTTGAATTATAAATTTGGATGTGCTTAATACTATAATATATTTTAATTGACACTAAGTTAATAAGCAGTCAAAGTGCTCTCTGTATTATCAATTCTTTGAGGCACCTGGTACTTTTTTCTTTTTTTGTTTGTTTGTTAGTTTTTGCTTATTTGTTCTTGCTTTTTCAATGGCAGATATTAATATAATATCATCTTTATTGTACGCATTTTTACCATTTTAAATTAATTGTGCACGTTTCAGAAGTTTCGGATAATGCAGTTTGTGTGTGGGCCTTAGAGGGTTAACTTTTCGTATTTCTAAAATGATATTATTTCTGTATGTTTTTATCGCAAATGTTTCAATTTAAAGTGTTTGTTTGTTTGCAAGACACTGAAAAAATGTGCTTGAAAACTATGGAAATAGACTCTTAAATGTTCGTTTGTCAGTTAATAGTTGATCTTTAGTGTGTGTTCCGTGAATAGTTCAAATGCGTTACTTTGTCTACATTCGGTGTTTTGTTTTTTTTCTTTTTCGGGTTTTGTTTTTTTGATGTGCTGCATGCCCAAGTGCTCAACTGCCCTTTTCGCCACGCGCCTCTCATAGACGTGTCTTCAATTTCACGCCATGTCCAAGCTCCCCTGCCGTGGCGCTAGAAACCCCTACTGGACAAACATGCACTTCCTGTGCCCAAGTTAGCCGGGGCACCTGTAGGTAATCTGTGCAAATGTTTCTGACCACGACTACCTGGAAAACACGAGAGGGGAAACTGGAGTGAGAGCGGAAAGTTGCTTCATGCCTAGGCGTCTCTAACCGCGCGCGTTGACCCTGGAGATCTGTCAATATTTTTGCAGATAATGAGTTTTATGCCCCTTCGAGGAGGTCTCTGTCTGGCCTTTGGTCACTGGTCACTTAGGTATGCAGTGGGACACTTGTGGGGGTCGCTCGGGTGTCACCGCTGTGTAAAGTAAATGCAGAAGGTCTAAAGACCAGCAAGACATCAAAGGTTCTTGGTGTGTGGTGTGGCTGTTCAATCCTGGTGCACGTGATTCAAGCTACTCATGGCAATGTGGACAACCAGACACGTGCAGGCCAGGGGACCAAAGCTGTTACTTGTCATTCCGTTACCCACTCCAAGTGAATATCTGAGTATTTATGCATGTCTTATTGTAGATTTCTAGCACAAATAACCAATGTTGTCAGTCAGTGTTGGACATTCTAGCGCAAATTCTGTTTTAATTTTATAAGAAAATGATACTAAATATTGGTAAGGACTGAATATTTGATTCGTTCACGCAACGAAAGGAGTGGTCTTTTTGTACATTTTTGTAAAAAAAAAAAGAAGAATTGAAATTCTTAGTAGAACGAAACATGGGAGTCCTTCATTGTGATAAAATGTCCAAAATAAAAAAACAACACCGAGAGCATTTTACAAGGATTGTGCACACTTACGAATGATATCTTATTTTTAGCTCAAGGAGACGATATAGTACACATCCAAATCATGTTATTCAGATTTTCCCCAATGGGATACATAACAAAATTCCCACTTAGAGAGGAGTTAGGACTTTCGTCCCACCGCCTAGTGGTCCAGAATGCGTTTCAAAATTCTTGACGCGATTTAAACTCGACATGCTACTAAACGGCATGACCAACAGTTCCAAAATTTTCACAACTACATACTTGTTTCCCTTTGCCTTAACACGTTTATATCTTTTTTGGTAAGAATTCTCCTTGAAATAAAACAGCTTTCTTCCTAGCGTTATATATCGATAATGCGGTGTGATTACAGTAAAACCTAACAAAATACATAGCCTTGAACGCAGACAACATTTTAACTATGAAAACTAAACTCACTTACAAACAAAGTCACCGCTGTTTTTGAAATAATCGCTTTTACAGGACACAGAATAAAAATGGAAGGTTGGTAGACCTTTATCGTCTCTTCTCATAGTTCATATCGTCGAGTATTTTCCGTATTGTTGTACATGCATTTTGTCTTTTCGCCAAATTGAGGATCGAAACTTTGAAAAAAAGGTTTGTAAAATCAGAGAACAACATTTCATCACAACGACAAATCTCGAATAGTTTTTAACCGATTGGAGTGACACTCATGCGTAATGAAATTAGGAGTCAGAGAACCACTTTCATGACAAAACCTCGAAATTCGCAAAATGTCGCATACAACATTATGGCAAATACCCTACGATATGTTGTATTAATTCCCTGTAGAATAGTCCGCTTTGCTCCACCCGCACATGCAATTTTTTCTCAAGAGCAGCTTTTCTGGAATCCAACCAGTATTATTAAAACTCAGAGAGGACTTCATTGGCATGCCCATGTGACCATGCCCTCGCGCATGCACGCACACACACACACACACACACACACACACACACATACACACACACAATTTAACTCTCGCAAACAGAGTCACACAAGGTGACTGGATTATATCTGTGCAGAAACATTGTTGGCAAAGAAATAAAAACGGACATAAATCATAATTTCATTAGGGGGGAAAAACACTTAAAACGGTGCTCATATATTCTATTTGGAAATATTTCAAATGGGGAATAGAAAATCACATAATCAGAAATGACTCTCATGCTCAAGCTATTGTTCTCCTTCTTTGTCTCTCTCCTCGCCTCTCCCTCCCTCCCCCCTCTCTCCCTCTCTCTCATTCTTTCTCCTTTCTCATTCTGGATGCCCATTCTCTCTCTCTCTCTCCCTCACTCTTTCTTTCGCCATACTTTAGACCTGTTTGTTCGTCTGTCTGTTTGTCTGTCTGTCTATCTATCTGCCCGTTTGTCAATCTCCCAATCTATCTATTGTTGATATAAGGTAAAACATCCATCTTACGTGGTTCCTGAAGAAAACAATCAGTTAGGCCAGTTAAAAACAACAATATGGTAGTAGCTTTTTGCTCTGTCTGTCCATCTGTCTATCTGTCTGTCTGTCAATCTCTCTCTCTCTGAGTCTCTCTCTCTCTCTCTCCTGTACAGACACTATCCCAGCCCCAATGTGCCTGCCTATGTACACCAGTGCTGATGTCACCGTCTGGGTGTGTGACTGTCAAGATCAGGGTCACGGCTTGGTCAGGTCTATTTGTAGTCAGACTTGGTCAGGTCTATTTGTCGTCAGACTTCCAGATAGGATTGGTCCAGTTCCGGGAGTCGGACCCTCACGTCAGCCCCCTAGTCTGGTTTGGTTGCTAAGTTCCTGTGCTCCGGGGCCCCGGAAGATTGCAAGCTGTGTTAGTTATATGCAAACCACGCAAACACTCCGCCCTGGACTGGATATTTGACCAAAGCTTTCGCGGTTTATTTTGCGCGAGTGCTCGTGAAACAAAAAAAACAAAAAAGTGAAACGTCGAGCCCAGGCCAAGTATTGCTGATTAAGAAATCCGAATTGGGATGGATAGACAATCTTGGTTTTTGTTCTTTTGTATCCTTGTGTACGTAGTTCTTATTTTCCTCTTCTTCTGGGCGTTGTTCATCCACTGCAGGATGTAGCCCTCCGCAGACTTCTTCTATCTGCCAATCAGTACACCTTTCCTATTCATCTAATGTCTTCATATCTAGACTGTTGCTCCCCCTAGAATGACAAGGTTGTAACTCCCTTCCGTCAGCTTTTGACAAATTGTTGATTGAACTTTCGTGTGCTCACAGCTTTTGATGATACAACTTTTCTTTTTTCTTTTCAGTAATACATACAAATTACACACCGAATCCGCTTGATACTTTGACACACAATGGAGAATGTCGGTAGAACTAGTGTGTAGTTTGTCATTCAGTTCAGCCAAAACTCAGAGATAGAACCTTGTCATTCTAAGGTGAAGAGATGTCCTGCCCATTCCCATGTCTGAAGGTTTGAGTACCTACTTTAGTTACAGTACTGAAGTAGTAGATATACAAGTATAATATAGTTATTGTTATGTCCACTCAGAAATTAAATTGTATAACTTACCATGGAGCCAAACTTCATAATCGTAGTTTGAGAACATTAAGACCCACAGGGCAATGAGTCAAATCTATTTTGCAGTTTTTGTGAACGGTGGAATTTTAAACGTGACCTCTTGCACTGGTGAGATTGAAACTGAAACAAGTTTGTCTCAGTGGTTACTTCAATGGAAATTTAGATCTGAGTCCAAACCGATGCAAACCAGTCTTGACTCAGTGTACTGCCGGCCAAAGAATGATTTGTGACAGAAAGCTAAGAAAAGCTTGATTCAAATGACTAGAACTAATATAATCAGTGGTTGTTTTTTTTTTCTTCTCGGGAAACCTAGACCTCTATTCCTCTGACAGACACAAAGGTCTTGGGCACAGTGGCAGCGTGTAGAAATAATACCCTCATTTGTCATTTCATTTCTAACTCTTTAAAGAACATGGAATCTTTTCCTGCCTTATCCAAGTTACATTCGCTTCATTCTACGTTCTATTCTAACTTTTCTCTTGTTGCTCTCCCCCCCCCTCCCCCCCCCCCCCATCTCCCTCTTTGGTTTTTTAGTTTTTGTTTTTTACTTAAGTAGTCGTTGCATTTTCCAATTCTTCTGAATAACTCAGACATGACTCATTACAAATAGGTCAATAATTTAAGCCGCTGATTCGTTCCTCTCCTGATAAAAAAAAATGCTTACACCACAAGTCGTCACGGACAGATTAGGAATCAGGACAGAAATCACAAAGACAGGAGAGGAGAAAAAAAAGGGGGCTGACGTGTTGAAAAGGAAAGGACAAAGGAAAATTGATAAGGACTCAAGTGTACAATCACACACTCTTAACATGTTTTGGATTCGTGATGAAATGCATGTGTGTACAGAAGACAAGACCTATGGTTTTACGTGGTAGGCACGTACATGACCTCATGCTTGTGTCGGTCTCACAGTTTCCAACATGATGTTCACGCTTATCTTCCAGCCAGTCTCTGGAATGTAACCTTGACAATTAGAACACAATTAGAACGAGATACGTGTCGCTGTTTGTTTTCGAGGTCTTTGTTTTAAGGCTGGTGTTAGGGGACCGCAGACTAATCATAACGCCAAATAGAGAAAATACTGAGTTATATCCACTGTTTAGCCCGAGACACAGAATACCGAGACGGATCATTCCTTCTTTCACTATGTCCACAACTTGCGCGCGTATAAAGACGATGAATACTTCTGAAGAGCTCTGTGGTTCTCGTGTTTTTCGTTCAATAATGAAGGGGTGTGGTGCGAATTGTTGCATTGCTGACATGGATGACACGCGCACAAGTCGCCGGACAGAATTTGGCGGAATTGAACCGTTTCTGTATCCTGTGCCTCGGGTTTAGTTGTTATCTTAGTTTGTTTAATATTACTGTCCCCTAACAACATCCCTCTTTTATATGTCTATGAGTCACGACTTTTGTTCATTTGCAATTCTTTTCTTTTTACTTTTTTTTGGTTGTTTTTGTGTTCTTGTTCTTGTTACACCATCCAATTTTACACTTACTTTGCTTGTGTATCAGTTGTGATCATTGCAACATACTCTGATTGTTGGCCTACGTCTCTTGAGAGCGATAGGAAGCTCAAGCTGGGATAAACAGGGTGTGGAATGAGATTCCTTTAGATGTCCGCAGTTCGTAAGTATTGTCACAGTTTAAAAGGATGTTAAAATGTCATTTGTATGAGAGTTTCTAGTCTATGTAAAAGCTATCTATTATTATTATTATTATGTGTGTATCAATGTGGGTTGTGTGTGTGAGTTTACCCATGTATTTTTTGACATGTTTCTGTAAAGCGCATAGAGCATTTTTGTAATGGATATGCGCTATATAAATGCCATCCATTATTATTATTATTATTATTATAAACATCGCGTCAGAATTATTTAACGCACCAACTTCTTCGAAACATTTCAAAGTTGCGGAACAAAGCAAGAAAAACCACTGGAAACAGGACGGAAGACCAGGAGCCAAACGTGTCACAATCTTTGTTGGAAGACATCTATTTTACATGTTACGTTCAGACTGACCCTTGAGTACCCAGTGTGTTCTATTTCTGAAAGCATGTCATCTGGTGCCAAAGGCTCGGTATTTGGAACAGTGTCTTCAGTAACAAAGGGATACTTGTAATTGTTTCGCGATAAACAATTCCCTGGCCCCGTTAGTGAAACTACCACCAGTGCAAAGGGCAGAATTTTACAGAAAAGGAAAATATCTGTTTTACTTGAAATGTATCCCTTCTCTTAAATACATTTTCACTTATTCTGTTCCCTGTCCTAAAACATAATTCTTTCCAGACGTTCACGGAATATTTATCGAAATTGAGTTGGCGTCTGCAGTTTTGCGAATACGCTTGTGCAGTTTTACGCAAGCGCCAGCTATTAGCATTTTTTTTGCATTTGGCTATTAATATTGAACTCACCACTTAGGGATCATTCCTCTCGCCAACACCCCACCCCACCCACCCGATCCCAATGGGCGGAACACCTAACGGTCATTAGAACGGTAAATGTCCAAGGTAAAGCCTGATTTTCTTCACCCTCTAGGCTCCGTTCCCATTTCTGCTTGTGGCCGAATTCTGATTTCCTGAGAATTTGTTCTTGGGGACATAATCAATGTGTTTTTCATAATCATTTAGTTGATTTCTTGTGTATATATTGTAGAAAAATACTATACTTTTCTTGCGCTGAGTTCTTGTGGGAAGTCGCAACCGAGTGATAAATGTCTGTGTCCCACCGTTGATACATTATTATACCTAGATCAGGGGTGCTCAACCAGTCGATCGCGATCTACCGGCCGATCTTCAAGTGCTTGGCAGTCGATCACGGGATGAATGTAGGACACACCCGCGAGGTATTATACATATATATTTTTATTTGTCTTTGTATTTTGGCGGGTCGTTTTCTTGGATGTGGCGGGTGTGTGTTAGTTGTAGGTTAAAGTGAATAATGCCGATAGGCACACCAGCATAGGTTCGGTTTCTTTTATTTTTTTTGCTTCAGAGCTTGGCCAGTCTGGTAGATCTCCAAAGGCTGGGAAATGTAAATGTAGATCCTATTTCAATAAAGGTTGAGCACCCCTGACCTAGAGGGTTGAACGTTTCATGTGGCATTTTGCCTGGGGATTTTTTTATTATAAATTGTTTCATGAGAAACATAATTTTTTGTTTATAATCATAAGCCTACAACTGAGCTTGTTAAAAGAAAAAAAAAACAAAAAAAAAAAAACGTTAATAAATAAAAACATTTTAAAAAAGATCATTGCCATTTTTTGAAAAGTCTGTGACAGTACGCTCTCTGGACGCACCTCTTCCCTTCTCCATTTTTTGGTTTTCATACACTGGAAGCACCCTCCTCCACCACCTTTCTCGGAATATACATATTTTGTAGATATGACTCTTTAAACAACGTCAACATTATGCGGACTCCGGACAAAGCTCAGTGGGAGAGGTCACACCTGGCGTGCGTACGGGAACAACATCTGGGCCGATCGACCCGTTGCACACCACGTCCGAGAGTTAGCGCACCTTGCGGACGAATTCCGCTCCCTTATCGCAGTTTTACATCAGCTGCTAACCGTGGTGACCAGTTTCATAAACCTAACAAGTTACAATTTCTGCGGATTTTTAATTGAACGGAATTTCCCAGCGGTGACTCAGTGTAAATCCCCAAGTTGTAAATCACTAGGTCAGCTGCGGAGTATAATTATTAATACTCTAACGTCATGATCATTTCTTCGAGAACAGCCGGCAATGCAGAATTCAGTAGTTGGCAGTTCTGAGTTATAAAAGATTTCAGCTGGGTCCGCTCCCCACGATAGTCCCCATAGACAGCTGTATCATTTCATAACTTGTTTATGTACCAGTATTCTCACACTTATCTATTTATTTACCTCGCTCGCTCTTCACTTTGAATTCCTTCACGTATCTAAGTAAGAACACACCTCTATAGGTGGCCCATCTATTTATTTATTGCAATGTAATTAGTTCATCTTTGCTCGCTTAATTATGTATCTATTATTTCTTTATTTAGTGATCTGTAATCATTGAGAATGAATACATTCCAAATTGCATTTCAATCTGAGCCCATAAACAAAACAAAAGAAGTCACGATCATTAAAATTTTCACAATTGCCTAAATCTGGTTTCCCATGGGAACTGACACGGAAACGGCAAAAATCCAACACGTAGTAAAAAGAAAGAGTGTTTCCATGTGTACGGAAACGGTGTTTCAGTGCACACGAACATTTTCATTCTATTTCACTGCTTGAACGGTTTTTGACTTTTCCGTTTCCATTTCCGTACAAATGAAAATACAGCTTAAGTCATGTTTTGTGTGTGTGTGTGTTTGTGTGTGTTTTGAGATGAAATGCTTCCCCTATATCCGACGGTCACGTTGCACCCTTCAACAGTTACATTGTTTTGTTTCACAGACGTATGAGTTTTTGAATAAACCACCTAAACCACCATTTAGACCGTTGTTAGGGGAGCATAGTGTAAAAACAAAGCTATACAGAGAAAATTTAATACTGTGTTGTGTTCACTGTTGATCTACAGCTTTCTATGTAACATACCACGTTCCCCTAACAACAGCCACAACGATATTCGAAGTAAACAGTTTCCTTTGATTTTCAAGAAACACCAAAACATGACCTAGGCAATATTGTGTGACGACGGTGACAATATACGTTTTCTGTTTATTTCATATGCAAATTATTTTATTTTTAGATCTAGGGATTTAAATTTACATTATAAATGTGTGACTCATTCGTACTTAACTACACCAGTGCACTGTCCACGTAGCACGTGCGTAAACGAAACTTTAAAATGAATTAGAATTTTATCTGTTGTGGTGAAGATAATGAGGAGTGAGGTTAAAGAGTTCGTCCTAGTGTAAAACTGGCTTGAGGATGACATGGAACTTCGCAGGTGTAATTAAGGAATGATTGTGCGGATGTTCAGTATAATTATTATGGAACGTAATAATCAGAAAGAGAGAGAGAGAAAGAGAGGGAAATACAGGAAGAGAGGAAGAGAGAGAGAGAGAGAGAGAGAGAGAGAGAGAGAGAGAAAGAGAGAGAGAGAGAGAGGGGAGTTCAGAGAAAGACAGAGGGGCATGAGAAAAAGAGAGAAAGAGGCAAAGAAAGGGAGAGTGAGAAGAAAGAAAGAGAGAAGGAGAGACAAAGAGAAGCAAAAATGAGAGTGAGAATGGGAGAATGGTTGTGTGAATATGGTCGTATGTGTGTGTGTGTGTGCTAGAGAGAGAAAAGAGAGAGAGAAAGAGAGCAGACACACACACAGACACAGAGAGAGAGGCAGACGCAGGGAGAAAGGGAGAAATGCCTCGTAGTGCACCATACACGGATGTTTACACGGGAAACCGATCAATATTTTGTTTTTCCCATAACTCCAGGTGAGTTTCTCAGCTAAGGTACGCAAATCCATCAGATTAACGATACAGCGATGTGAGTAACACGTGAGAACCGGAGTGCGAATCCGAGCCATCATGAACCGAACAACTGTGTTGCATATAGTAATCAATATGAGATGATGGGACTTTGCTCACATTAAGGCGAGAGATACATATCGGCAGTTCTCACTGATTATGCCCTTTCAGATAGGCAGAAATAGCCGGGTGATAGCTTGGCTTTTTAGTGTCTCTTTATGCTGTTCAGTCATCATCATCTTCATAGTCATAGTCGTCGACACCATTATCAACGTTATCATCATCGTCAAAGTCCTCGTCACCATCATTATCATCATCATCATCACCGTTATAGACTTCGTCGTCATCATCATCAGCAGCAGCACCATCATCTTCGCCATCACCTTCTTTATCATCATTATCATCATCATCATCATCGTCATCCTCATCGCCATCATCATCATAACAACATCAACAACAGCAATAATAATAACAATAATAATACTGATAAAAATAAAATCATAATAGACTCTAATATAGGAAAGAGAATATTATTATAAAGGAAAACAATTAAATAAAAATAATGATGATAATGAGCTTTAAGTATAACTATCTTGCTTATTTTACTGACAAACAAACCAGAAGTCCCGACCCTTCCCCCTATCTCCCCATCACCGAAGTCCCCCACCCCCCCCCCCCCCCCCGGCCCCATCTCCCCCACCTCTTTCTACTAAATGTACATAAATCTACATATTATGCAAATCAGCCACACATAAAAAAAACAACAAAAAACGAAAAAATAAAACCAACTATTTTGTATTCAGTTTTTTGAAGAGTCAATCCTCCCGCTCGGCAATTCAACTGGTGATACAGATCGCAATATAATCATATACAACATATGGAACGGAACAGAGAGGAAATGCCCTGGTTATCATTTCTGCGCACTTTTACAACACATTTCCATGGTGAATCATATATTATTATTATGAAATATATGATATGTACATACATCAATAGGATTACGCTCTCTGGGGTCATAACTTCGCAGCAGGGCGTCAGGTGCAGTTACAGTTACAGTTTCTGCACTCACAGATACGTCATAGACAGTTAGATTGTGGCTCTCCTTAACTTTCAATGCATCGCCCACATTAGGGTAATGGCTAAGCCTACATCGTCAAAGAAACATGCAATAGGATAGAGTGACACGCTTTTCCTTGTGTAAAGAAATTCATATCCGTCTTAAACGATAGCTACAATCCCTGTTTCATCAAATTTCTACATGATCCAGGAGCAACAGAATAAAGTACATGAAAGCAAACAGAGTAAAGCCCAGAAGATCGTTTTTGCCTTCCGCCATTCACCTCAACAAGACAAGTTAACTAGATGTGTACCATATCTAGCATGTCACCTCACGTATGCCTACTGTTGAGTTTGTTGAATTATATGTTTATGTAGTGATACGTTAAATGCCATTGCCATGTATGTACTCTTAAACGCTCTGTGAACGAGAATTTTTCCTCATGGGATACTAACGGGATTCATTATCTCATCGTATCTATCGTTTATTATTTTAGTGGAACACTGGAAACCGTTGGCCCCTATGTACTATGCAGAGGTGCGATTTTCTTAAAGACGCAATTAGTAGGTTTCCATAAGGAACAGAATGATGCCATTGAAATAGAGGCTATTGACAAACAGAGGCATGTAAATAGACCTGCGGTCAGACAAAAGGACAGAAACAGACTGAGACAGACAGACAGACAGACAGGCAGACGGATAGGAGAGAGAGTGAGAACGATGAGGAGAGAGAGAGGGAAAGAGAGAGAGAAAGAGAGAGAGAAAGAGAGAGAGAGCAATAGAGAGAGAGAGCAAAAGAGAGAGAGCGAAAGAGAGAGAGAGCGAAAGAGAGAGAGAGAAAGAAAGAAAGAAAGAGAGAGAGAGAGAGACAGAAAGACATACAGAGAGAGAGAGAGAGAAAAAGAGAGAGAGAGAGAGAGGTGGCTGGATGTGTGATGAACTCCACTTTTCTTGGAAATGAGATTTAACCATTTAAACGCGTACAAGACACGGTCTAACCGCTCACTCCCAACCCCGGAACTGAACTCCTTTTTCTCAAAAACTATAATCCAAATGGAGTTTGACCACTCTTTTAGGTCTGGGTACATTTCATACAGTTCCTCACAATCGTCTCAGATATAAGAGACGATAAGATCAGATAAGATACGACAAGATAGGAATCACTTTATTATCCCATGAGAGAAATTCACTTTGGCAGAGTGCTCAAGAGTACTACATGGTATACATATCTAACACATCATAACATAAACATAATTCTTAAGTCAGCCACAGGCCTTTTTTCATAAAGTAACATAGCATGGAACCTTAGTCAAATAGGGCACACAAATCTATAATGTCTTGTTGCGAGGAAATGCGGAGCAGGAAAACAATTTTGTTGAATCTTTCTCTGTATCTATGCGTGTATCTTACATTGGGAGTTCGCCTTTACAAAACGCACCATTGAGCACGAAAATCAGACGGACATCTGGCTTAGAATGGGCCGAGTGGCTAAATTTAGCACACAGCATGTCAATGTCAGGTTTCTACCAAATACTGTGTTCAGTAGTTGTAGAGAGGGACATCTGCACCCAGTTGTTTTCCTGCCATATTGGCTCGCCGACCTGTGGTACGACTGCAATGACAGAACCGAGCATGTTTGTCTTTTTTGATTTTGTTTGATTCTGTGTGCAAACATGACATAACTTCCGGACAGGAGAGCAAACTGGTTGTAAAACAGGGGCTCTGCAGCCTTTGTTTTTGTTTTTTGAGTCTCCGTGCAGGCCATCCAATTTTAGCGGCTTAATACCACAGGATAAGTTTGATGGGATTAACAATATAGTAATTTAAACATACAAAAACACAAGAAGAGAAATGGAATTTGTTCAATACAAAAAAAAGAAAAGGGAAGGACTTGTTGGGTTGGCTGAGACAGATAATAATCTTCGGCTTGCTGGATCATGGTCCGCGGGCCATGCGTTTGACAACAATAATTTTAATAGTAACCCTAAAGAACTTTCATTTAAATGACGCTTTCATGGGTACAGAATGTGTCCGGATACGTATTACTCAACTCAGAATTACGTTCTTAAGTTGAATTTCGTTACTGCTCTACGATAATGGCATTATGTCAGATTTGTGCCAAAAGGTAACTGACGTTTCATTGCATTCCCGAGCCTGAGGGCTATCAGATAATAATTATTATAGAGAAAGAATTGCGCCAATAGCAAAATGTCATTATCCAATAGAATCATAACAACATAAGTTACCAAACGACAGGAAAAGAAACAGTTTTTTTTTTCCTTAGTATCTCAAACGTGTCAAACAAACAACAACTGACTTATGCCATTAGCGTAGAGCGGTGACGATATTCTAGAGCTACTTGTAACCTACGGCACGCCCATCTCTGCCAAGCTGTGCAATAAGCTGTCAGACAATTCCAGATAATGACATTTTCTGCTCTTATCAAAACTTTGCCCAAACAGCTCAAGTCAATGTCCGGTTCTTCACGGACAATTAATCTTTCAGAGTCCAGAGTATTTTCTTTGTCTTTTTGTCATTTTTCCGGTCTTCCTTTCTTTAATCTGTCACAAACATACGCAAAAACCATTCATGTCTTTTAAGCGGAAAACCAATATTTTGTTACCAGATTCAGCCACACATGCAACAGTCCGGTGATTGCGCTCTAGGACATTCGCCATAATAACTCTTAGCCCCCAAAGAGGAATTTAAGCTTTCCTGTAACATTTTGTCAATACACTTAAGTAAGTCTCGCAGAGCTCATGTTGACATTGTTTAGGCCGGTCCAGTGTTTCAGCGTAGCTCCTGCTGTTATCTTACGTCATATTATTGGTGCGTGGGCCTGGCAAAATCGGGCTTAAAGTGAATTACCAAATTCTGGAGAAAAAAACCCTTCAAAAGGAGGAAGATTTTACCATGGAAATGAAAATTTGCTAATAAAACAAAAGATTAGCCATTTTCTGCATTCAGTTAAAATATTTTCCTTGAAATCGTCTTAAAAATATTTTATTCTGACATTTTAAAGAGATAAAAAAATTTCTCCTCAAGCCCGAGTTCGCCAGATACACTTACATTTAGTAAGAGGTTTAAAAAGCAATGTCCTTTCACAGACATGTCAAACCTTTCACTTGACGTAGGTCACTGTGTGCCTGGTCAGTGACCACGGTCATGACACAGCGTTTTTTCAGAAAGTCTTAAGTGTTTTTTTTTTATCTGTTGTTTATGTTTTGGACTTAAGCAAATCCAAACCAGGACACAGACTTCTGCCGTGCAGCGACAAAAGACATTATATGCCAATCTAGGTGGAACTCATAATGTAATTTTACAGAAAAAAATCTGCTCTATCTTTGTACCTGGGTTATTATAAGGTCCATTCTGGCACAAAGCCTAAAAGAGTCCTGTCAAAGGGCGGGATTTCATGCCGCGGGAGTTCAGACACTGACGATGAATAAGATAGATAGCAATTTGACCTGTCGGGCGGGGGACTGCAAAAAGCACCAGTTATGACGTAATACTGGCATGCAAATAGCACCCAGTGATGAGGCATACAAAACGCTCCAGCAGTTGTAGAAAGCATTCTCCAATACGCTTAAATGCAGAGCTGTTGATACAATACATCGAAGCTGATGCCTTGTTCCCACCCAGTCAGTGGGCTTTAGATGATTTACTGGTATCTACCAAGAGAATCACAAACGGTTGCGAGAGCTACCACAGACAACTCAATTCCTTGTCCTACTCTGCTCACCAAAATATCTTCGTTTCTTGAGACACTCCAATGGATTTACAAAGCAAGCAGCTCTGTAGGTGAAATCAAAACCAGCCATGACTTCGCTCAGAGAAAGGCAAAGACAAGACATCGTGGCAAAGATCAGAGCTAAATACGTGTCAGAGGAAATATTAGCCGGGATCTCTACCTGCAACAACTGTCAAAGATGAACCAGCCTGCTATATTGTAAATAATATGCAGTAAGGTTTTTCCAGATTTTTAACTTTTAACCACCAAACTATCAACAAAAACCTCAACAAATTCATCATTATATTACATTCGATTACTGGCTAATAAAAAGTATTCGTATATATACCGGTGCTTTTTGCATGCCCTAACCAACTGGCGCTTTTAGTATATTTTCATTACTGGTGATTTTTGTATATTTTCATTACTGGTGCTTTTTGTATATTTTCATTACTGGTGCTTTTTGTGTATTTTCATTACTGGTGCTTTTTGTGTATTTTCATTACTGGTGCTTTTTGTATATTTTCATTACTGGTGCTTTTTGTATATTTTCATTACTGGTGCTTTTTGTATATTTTCATTACTGGTGTTTTTTTTTTTGTTGTCTAGTTTCATTACTGGTGCTTCTTTACTTCTGTCGTCGGCATTCATTAACGTTTATCTCATTGAGTGTATGTAAATTCTTTAGGCCGCACGTGAGATCCCGCGAGGTCTTCTCCCGCTCGTCGGACAGGTCCCTAATAAAGGTATCCAATCGGAATGTAAAGTAAGATTTTGTATAATCGAGATTGATTTGATTGGACACGGTGACGTCCACCGTAAACTAGAAGAATTAGCCCCAGGACAGGCTAAGAACAAGTATTTGTTTCGTATAACAACACAAAAATGCTGTTTTGGACGCTCACCAAAGAGATCTAGCCTTTGTAACAATACAAAATAGGTTTAGTTGTAGTTGTGACTGGTGATTTTGAATGTTAATTTGTTATGGGTGTCACGAGTGGAGTGAGCGATAGTTAATAATTAGTGGGGGAAAGGAGGAGAGTAAAATTAACGCACGGAGACAGGGAAGAAAAGTCGTGCATGTCATGAGGGGGGGGTCTGAAGGAGGCGAAAGCGCTGTATAACTATCACTGCAAGTTAGAAGGTCCTAGGGATCGGACCTGTGAATAAAAGCCCATCGGGCGGACATAAAGGGGAAGCAGTCGAGAAGACTAGTGAGAGTCTTTCCAGTTATGACTGGTATGTAGAATGTTGATTGATTATTATGATTGATGTATTATATTATATTCGTCTATTACCATGACGTGAATAAGTATATGTGAGGAATGTGGAAGTCCTTGATATTGGATATAGCAATGTGCGCCACGAGCGATAGATGAAAGTGAGTTCATGGATTTGTAGCGCGAGTGAGTAGTGTGTACTCCGATGGAAGTGTGTTACCGTAAGATGTGTGGTGAGTGAAAGGTGAACTAGTGTGTGTACGCGTCATGGATTGTAAGGAGAGGTGGAGTGAATAGAAATGGTAGGGTATTATACCAATGTAATATTATTCTTGTAGGTGTCGGGGACGGGCCGCAGAGCCACCTCGATGAGCACAGGGGATAGGCCAGCATAGGGCCGGAGGCCACACATAGGCCAGAAGTGAGGCTGTCAGTGTAGGACAGTGGAGGCACATAAAGTCGTGGCAGTCAGGCCACGGACAGGGACGTAGATATGAGAGTGAATGAGAGACTATATTGTTGCCATGTTGATAGGCTAGTGAACTGATACTATGTTGTTGCCATGTTGATGGCTATGGAATTAATAATGTGTTATTGCCCTGCTGAGGTGCTAGGGGAGTGCTAAGGTGTATGACAATAGGAAGGTGGTATTGAGAGACTGCGGTGCCAGTGAATCATTAATGTACTATTAAGACCCTGAGGGGAGAGGCTGAGGCCGAAGTGCCTTTAGGAGTAACTACCGGATTGTGGATCCAAGGGAGAGTGTGTGTGAGAATAAGGCCGTTGTACGGCAGTCATTTCAATAATATAATGTATGTAATTGCGCTATTATATGTATAATTATGTTTAATAAATGTGTGAGTCTGATGGATTGTTTTGTTAAGTGTTAAACTTGTTTGTTCGTGATTGTCGTCCTGTCATAAACTATTACATCTCCCAGTCTGGGATTTGTGACATTGGGGGCTCGTCCATTGTGACTCGTCCATTTTCGTAATATTTAGTTGTAGTTAGTTAGTAGGTAATTGTGCTGTCTTGTTCGTTGGATGAATGGACATTTCATGATAGGATTTATGTATAATAATGAATGTATATTGATGCATGTATTGCTATGAATAGGTATTAATGTGTATTTAAACTTTCCAGAGTGTGTGCGTGCAGCCTGAGGAGACAAGCGGCCAGAGCTCCGATTAAGGGGAGGAGTTAAACTCAAAATTCGAAGTTAAGTGAAACTGAAATTTTGTGCCCTGGATCGGGGGCTGTTCCTTTAATCTGTCTTTTTCTCTGTTTTTGCTGTTTTCGTTTGCTGTGTTGAACCTAGTTTATCCTTTAAAAAAAAGGTGTGATAAACTTGGAACTTCGTTCATCACGGTGAACATTCTGTAGGGCTTTGTTAGTGTTTAGTTGTAGCGTCGATATCTTCTCTGTTCCGCAGGAAGACGTATTCTCTTGTCCCTCTTTCTACCTATCTATAGATACTTTCTTTTTTTTCAGACTCTGTTCTTGTTCGTACCTTGTAGTGTAATCGGCGTAGTTAGGTTGCATTTTTTTCCATTATATTTTCCTTTTTAGGTCGTTGTCCTAGTCTGGTTCGTTGTCCTTGACGTACTTGTGGTCCTTCTACTGTATTTCTTCATTCTTGTCGTTTCTATTTTCTTTTATAATTAATAGTGCATACATTTTGTAGATATAGAATTAGTTTTGCTGTAAAGGTAAATTTCTGAATTGTATTCTGAATTGGGTATTGTTATATCTGGTGTGATCTCAGGTCTCTGGTCGTGTTGCTAGTGATCATACCGACAGGGTAGCCGTTTTCATAGTATACATACCATAACCATAAATCTGTGAAATGGCGGAACTCCAACAACTAATGAAGTTGGGTAAGGAACTTGGCCTGGAGGGAGAGGAGCTACGCGGCTGGATTAAAGAACAGCAGGCGGATTTGCGCGATGAGCGTGCTAAGGATAGAGAGCGAGAAAAAGAGGCTCAAGACCGACAGAGAGAAGAGGAGAGAGAGTTTAAGTTAAAGGAGTTAGAGGCTCAGCAACAGGAAAGGGAGTTAAAGTTAAAGGAGATAGAAGCTCAAGAGCGGGAGACAGACGCGCGAATAAGAATCGCCGAGTTAGAACTCAAGAAGAGTACGCCAACGGAAACGGTTGAGCGGCAGGTACACAATAAAGGTGGCGTTAGGATTAAGCTCCCTACGTTCGACGACCGGAAGGACGACATAGACGCCTTCCTTTACAGGTTCGAACTGAACGCACAATTGCAATGGGGGGAAAATAAGGAATTATGGGCCACGTACCTGGCGTCTCTATTGCAGGGGCGAGCGTTAACCTACTTTAAAGAGCTACAGCGCGAAGACGTGCAAGACTACGATAAGCTGAAGGCTTTGCTGCTTCGCCGATTTGCGCGTACCGAGGAATATTTCCGGGAGCAGTTTAGGCGAGCACGTGCAGATACCAGGGAGGACTTTGCTGCCTTCGTCGCGAGACTAACGGAGTATTTCGCGAACTGGGTAGACTTGGCGCATGTGGGCACGGATTTTGCTAAACTGAAAGACTTAATGATCCGTGACCAGCTGTACGCGTCGTGCCACAAAGATCTGGTGGCTTTCCTGAAAGAGAACGAACCCGCGACGGTGCAGGAGGCGTCTAAGTTGGCGGAAGCATACCGTACGGCGCATCCGTCCAAACCAGTCGCCAGGGCGTACGTCCAAGATGCTGGGTACGTCGCCGTTGTCGAGGGGTCGCCGGCAGGACTTGGGGACAGGTCGCGTCAGCGTGGTGCCTATAGCGGGCAAGCCCAGGGGCAGCGTAGGGGCTATCGCCAATCACCGGCATATGGATCCGGTAAGTTTGACCGAGCAGGAGGGCTAGGTCGCGGTAATGGCCGGGGGCGAGTTGTGACCTTTGCCGATGACCGACGGCATAGGGACTCTAGTTCCGGTCGCGAGGGGTCACGGGGACCCAGGCCTAGAGCAGCACAGGGAGCGGAGTGTTGGACTTGCGGACGCGTGGGTCACTTTTCGCGCGAGTGTAGGGCCGCGAAGTGTTGGAACTGCGGAAGAGCAGATCACATCAGCGTGAACTGCCCTGCAGGTAGGATAGCGGCGAACGTGGACAGTAGCTCCAGTCCATGTTCCCCAAATAAATTTCATCATGCGGCTGCGTGTGTTACATCGGACAACGGAGGCGGACAGTATTCTAAGTGTCCCAGTTGCGAGAAGTTATTATCTTCCGGTGTTTTACCTTGTGGGAGAAAGATCCCCGTTATAAATTCATGTCATACAGGAGGTGGTCTTAGGGTTTATCCGGGGTTTGTTGGGGACGAACCGGTCTCGGTTTTACGAGATACAGGATCTACTGTTGTGGGAGTGCATAGGGATTGCATTCGGGATTCACAGCTTACAGGTGAGACTGTCCCGTGCATCCAATTTTCGGGGGCCATTGAGAAGTTACCCATGGCAAGAATAGTGATAGATACACCTTTCCTTAGCGGGGAAGTCGAAGCAGTCGTTGGTTGTTTTCCAGGCGCCCAGCTCATCATTGGGAATGTATCCCGGGTAGGTTCCCCTTCCGATGAGAACGTGCAAGCATGGTCGCAATCAAAAGGTATTGACTTTTGCGCCGCGGTCGAAACACGTCGACGGGTAGCGGATAAAGATAAGATTAGACCTTTGGCTACGCCAGCGGTCAACCTAGATATCACGCCAGAGCGCTTGGCGAGATTACAAAGGGAGGACCCATCATTAAACCCATGTTTTGGGGAAGCGCGAACCGAGAAAACGAGGAGATATAAGAACGGGTCATCTTCTTTTTTTGTCCAGGGGGGCATCCTGTTCCGTATGTACGTCACAGTGGCTTCCGTTCAAAAGCAGGTCGTCGTGCCACGGTCGTTAATTGCTACAGTATTGCGTCTGGCCCATGATGTTCCATTAGCGGATCATATGGGAAGTGCTAGAATCAAGCAGAGAATTCTGAAAGATTTTTATTGGCCGTCAGTATACAGAGATGTACGTTTATATTGTAAGACGTGCAGTGCGTGCCAAAAGACGACGCATAAGGGTCGTTCACCCCAGGCTCCTCGTCAAAAGATCCCCACGGTTTCGGAACCGTTTAAAAAGGTTTCAGTACCTTGTTGATTTAAGAGAAAGACTATCTTCAGCGCGCACTATAGCGGAAGAAGCGTCTGGTATCGCTTCGAAAAGAGCAAAAGACTATAAAGATAGAGGTTCCAAACTGAGAATTTTTAAGCCAGGAGACAAGGTTCTGTTGTTATTACCTACGGACCATAATAAGTTATTGATGACATGGAAAGGTCCTTATGTTATTGAGCGAGTTGTTTCAAAGGTAGATTACGCTATCCACATTGATGGAGCGAGTAAGGTTTTCCATGTTAATATGCTACAGAGATTTTATGAGAGACCACAGTATCGGTGTGCACAGACAAGACCAGAGGAGACTGTCTTCTCTATTGCTTGTACGGGGGTCGTAGACCAGTTGGACTGTGACGTAAGCGACACCGAGGCGCAGGAGGAGTTACAAATTCAATTGCCGGAGTTAACTCCGACACAAGGTTACAGGGACGTAAAAAATTAACCCTGACCTTACGAGTTCAAGGCGTAGGGAACTTGAGACCCTGTTAGCGTCATTTCCGGATGTTGTTACGGATTTGCCGGGTCGCACTACGGTGATCCAGCACCAAATAAAGTTGACTTCGGATAAGCCAGTATTTCTTAGACCGTATCCGTTGCCTTTTTCTTCGAGGGATAGGGTCATAAAGGAAGTTGAGTCAATGTTGAAGTTAGATGTGATAGAACCATCAACATCGCCGTATTCATCACCCATCGTCCTCGTGAAGAAACGTGATGGATCGGTGCGGTTCTGTATGGATTTTCGAAAACTGAACACTATTACGGTAGGCGATAGGGAGCCTATTCCGTTTCAGGAGGAACTAATAGCTTCATTGGCCGGGTCCACGTGGTTTTCCAAGATAGATTTGACGAAAGGGTATTGGGAAATCCCGCTTACTGAGGAGTCTAAACAATACACGGCGTTCCAAACGCCCATTGGATTATTCCAGTTTAAGGTCATGCCATTTGGGTTGGTAAACGCGCCAGCGACGTTTGCACGATTAATGAGATTAGTGTTGAAGGACATACCTAATGTCGTGTCATTCTTTGACGATATAGCATGCCATACGTCGACATGGTCTGATCATATTCAGACACTAACAGTAATTTTTCAACGATTACGTCATTTTGGGTTAACTGCTAAACCCGCAAAGATGGATTTGGCATGTCCAGAGATAATATTCTTAGGACATATTGTGGGTAGAGGTGTTCAGAGACCTGAAGAAACAAAAATTGACAAGTTAGTAGGGTTGCAAATCCCTAAAACAAAGAAACAAGTCAGAAGCTTAGTGGGAATTTTAAATTATTACAAAAAGTTCATTCCAAATTTTTCCTCCTTGTCATCTTCTCTTACTGACCTTACTAAGAAGGGACAACCCGATAAGGTCCAGTGGACGTCTGAATGTCAGACAGCATTTGATAATTTGGTGACAGCATTATCATCGTCACCCATTCTGATATTACCCGATTTTCGATCTAATTTTATCCTCAGAACGGATGCGTCGGACTCTGGTGTCGGCGCTTGTCTTCTACAGGAGAAGAACGAATGTCTCCATCCTGTATGTTATGTCAGTAGGAAGTTATTGCAGAGAGAAAGAAAGTATTCTGTGATAGAGCGTGAGTGTCTTGCCATTGTCTGGTCCGTCCAGAAACTAGGACGTTATCTCATGGGACGAGAATTTTGTATCCAGACAGACCACAAGCCACTGACATTTTTGTCGAAGAATCGTTCGTCCAGCCCACGCTTGTCTAGATGGGCATTGGCTTTGCAGCCGTATACCTTCGTTATTCAAACAATTCCAGGAACCAGCAATCATATCGCCGACTACCTTAGTCGAGCCTAGGGCAGGAGTTCAGCAGCTTATACATCTGAGGACAGGAACATTGACAGGATCTGTGTGAATAAGTCGACTTTAAAATATTGACATTATAAATATGATATGAAGAATGGTTGATAGGTTGAATGGTTTTTGATTCTGTATTAAGTATTGTGGTTAGTTAGCTATTCATGATGTGACACATATATGCATATTGCAGGCCATATTGATCCCCATATTTTCCCCTGATTTCGGTATTCTATATACTAGGGGAACGGCTAGGTCAGTTTTTTTAATGTAGGTATTGCTCAGGCTCACTCGTTGACAGTCATCTTGATGCGATTTGAAATTAATTGCATTAATTTTTTTGGGGTGGGGGATGATGTCACGAGTGGAGTGAGCGATAGTTAATAATTACGGGGGGAAAGGAGGAGAGTAAAATTAACGCACGGAGACAGGGAAGAAAAGTCGTGCATGTCATGAGGGGGGGGTCTGAAGGAGGCGAAAGCGCTGTATAACTATCACTGCAAGTTAGAAGGTCCTAGGGATCGGACCTGTGAATAAAAGCCCATCGGGCGGACATAAAGGGGAAGCAGTCGAGAAGACTAGTGAGAGTCTTTCCAGTTATGACTGGTATGTAGAATGTTGATTGATTATTATGATTGATGTATTATATTATATTCGTCTATTACCATGATGTGAATAAGTATATGTGAGGAATGTGGAAGTCCTTGATATTGGATATAGCAATGTGCGCCACGAGCGATAGATGAAAGTGAGTTCATGGATTTGTAGCGCGAGTGAGTAGTGTGTACTCCGATGGAAGTGTGTTACCGTAAGATGTGTGGTGAGTGAAAGGTGAACTAGTGTGTGTACGCGTCATGGATTGTAAGGAGAGGTGGAGTGAATAGAAATGGTAGGGTATTATACCAATGTAATATTATTCTTGTAGGTGTCGGGGACGGGCCGCAGAGCCACCTCGATGAGCACAGGGGATAGGCCAGCATAGGGCCGGAGGCCACACATAGGCCAGAAGTGAGGCTGTCAGTGTAGGACAGTGGAGGCACATAAAGTCGTGGCAGTCAGGCCACGGACAGGGACGTAGATATGAGAGTGAATGAGAGACTATATTGTTGCCATGTTGATAGGCTAGTGAACTGATACCATGTTGTTGCCATGTTGATGGCTATGGAATTAATAATGTGTTATTGCCCTGCTGAGGTGCTAGGGGAGTGCTAAGGTGTATGACAATAGGAAGGTGGTATTGAGAGACTGCGGTGCCAGTGAATCATTAATGTACTATTAAGACCCTGAGGGGAGAGGCTGAGGCCGAAGTGCCTTTAGGAGTAACTACCGGATTGTGGATCCAAGGGAGAGTGTGTGTGAGAATAAGGCCGTTGTACGGCAGTCATTTCAATAATATAATGTATGTAATTGCGCTATTATATGTATAATTATGTTTAATAAATGTGTGAGTCTGATGGATTGTTTTGTTAAGTGTTAAACTTGTTTGTTCGTGATTGTCGTCCTGTCATAAACTATTACATCTCCCAGTCTGGGATTTGTGACAATGGGGCATTGCCAATAGAAAGATGTTAAGATTGCACATATTATTACTGGAAAGGGTTCACATTGAAGTAATTTTCTGTAAGTGAATTTGCCGTGCAAATTGAAAATTCCATTCCTCCGGGTATGCAAAACAGAGCATTCAATAAAAAGACCGAATCTGCTTTCTTTATGTTTTCCATTACTGGAGACAGGATTATAAGAGGTAGTTTCAGTTTGCTGAGGTGTACAACATTAGAGAAAGATTCATGTTTGTTTGCGTTCTACCAACTGAAATACACACGCGACACATAAGAGAAAAACAAAAAGTGCCCCACCCCTCTTCAATATTATTCTAAAATAAAAGGCAAAGAAAATCCATACAAACTTGAAAAAAACAACAAAAAAAAAAGAGAGAAAGACCAACCCAACAACCCACGACCACCACCACCACCACCACCATCCACCACTACCATCATCAACAACAGCAACAACAATATAATAATACCTTTGACGAGATGAGACCAGGGATTTTTTTATTTTTTTTTTACCGCAGTTACAACCATGAAATCAAACCAACAGACCGGCCGACAGACTGATCGACCGACTAAATAGGCAAACAAACTCACGAACCGAGGAACAAAGACACGGAGGCTTCTCTTACATTTTGAATTGTCGCTTCCCCCAGTGCATCCCTTTACTAGTGGAATTGTGTGAGAGAAAAAAAAATAAAGTGGTCTAATTATAGAAAAGATAGGGGGGGGGGGTTGGGGGGAGGGTGGAGGGGGGGGAGGAGAGGGGAGGGTATGTAACGTCTCTCTCTCTCTCTCTTTTCTCTCTCTCTCTCTCTGTCTCTCTCTTTCTCTCTCTCTGTGTGTCTCTCTCTTTCTCTCTCTCTCTCTTTCCCTCTCTCTTTTTCTCTCCTTCTCTCTCTCTGTCTCTCACTCTTTTTCTCTCTCTCTCCCTCTCTCTCGCTCTCTCCGTCTCTCTGTCCCTCTTTTTCTTTCGCTCTCTTTATCTCTCTCTCTCTCTCTCTCTCTCTTTTTTCTCTCTTTCTCCCCTTCTGTTTATTCTGCCTGTCATCTTCCTTTTCCCCAGAACAACGTGACCATTTTATGGTGTCGACGTGCTTTCTCTCTCTCTCTCTCTCTCCCTCTCTTGGCCCTCTCTCCCTCTGTCTCCCTTGTCGATGCCTCTCTCGTTATTACATGATTGCGATTCCAGAAGTTTTTTAAGGCGCAAATTCTAGTTTCGACATATCATAAGTTATTTCCCTTCGTCCGTAAACCTACTGCTGTTAGGAAGGCGCTCGGCGTTAATTTTTTTTAAATATTGGCGTTTCCTATCGGCAGGCACACATCTTATTATAAGCAAAGAAACTAGAAACGATAAGATGAGAAGCAATCTTGTTCGCACCACTAAAAAAAAACCATGCACACAATTTTGCGCGCTGATCGGGGGCGGGGCCCATGTCGCATAAAATGAAAAGAATGCTTGATATGATGGTAAAGTTATGATGCAAAATTGTGACAGTGCTACTGCGACAAAAAATAAAAATAGCCAGAGTTTTCCCACAGCGAATGAGGTTATAATTCCACAGTAAGTGACATTTGGAATTTACTTTGCAGCACTCCTACAGTTCGCTTTTCAAGACTCCACAGATGGTATTTTCATCCGAACAAGATCAGATGGGTCTCTGTTCAACTTGGCCAGGTTAAAAGCAAAAACAAAGACTCGTGAAATCATGCTGCGTGAACTCCTCTTTGCAGACGATGCTGCAGTAGTAGCCCAAAACAACGAACAACTGCAAAATATGATGGACTTATTGTCAAATGCATGCGACCTCTTTTCCTTGACAATTAGTGTTAAAAAGACAGAGGTAATCGGACAAGGTACACTATCTCCTCCCGACATTTCATTGAACGGCAACAAGATCAACTCAGTTGAAAAGTTTACCTATCTTGGCTCCACAGTAACAGCATCACTATCCCTGGATGAAGAACTAAACGCCAGAATTGGGAAAGCAGCTACAACTTTTGGCAGGTTATCTCAGAGAGCTTGGAACAACAAAAAGCTGACACTCAAGACCAAAATTCTTATTTATCAAGCTTGTGTCATCAGTACCTTGTTGTATAGCTGCGAAACGTGGACCACCTATACAAGACACGAAAAAAGATTAAACAGCTTCCATCTTCGCTGCCTGCGGAAAATCATGGACATCAGATGGCAGGACAAAATCACCAACAGCGAAGTTCTCAAACGAGCAAAGCTCACCTCAATTCAAGCAACACTGAGAACAAGACGACTCAGGTGGATAGGACATGTCAAAAGAATGGATGATAGTAGAATCCCAAAGCAGATACTGTATGGTGAGCTAAAAGAGGGAAAACGTCAAAGAGGTAGACCAAAACTACGTTTCAAAGATATCTGCAGGACCACACTGAAAAATTTTGGGATCGATGAAAAATCATGGGAAAATGTGGCAGAAGATCGAACGATCTGGAAGGGAGCCGTCAGGAAAGGTGCTGCCAAATTTGAAAAAAATCAAAGAGAAATTAGGGAAGAAAAAAGACAGAAAAGGAAGGAAAAGACAAATGAAGTCACAAATGAAGGCGAGTATATGTGCTCACTCTGTGACCGAAGATGTAAATCGAATATCGGACGGATTAGTCATGAGAGGAGCTGCTCTCGGCATCTGTCTTGAAGTCAGAAAATGCTGCAAAGACCGTCTGCAAAGACGAAAAGGGTCGTATATAAGTGACATCAGTCAAGGCCAATAGCGATAGCTGAACAGTAAACAAAATTCAATATTTTCAATATATGTATAATTATGTATATAACAAAATTCAACCTTTCATATTTTATTCACCATAACTATTTTGTAACCCCAAAATTTCCGTCGAGTAGAATCAAAAATTGCTTGTTATTTAGATGTTAATTTTAGGAGGTTTGCTTCCCTTGGTTCTTGTTTCTGAGTGTTTTTTGGTAGGGATTTTTCTATACAGGTTTTGCACTGGTAGAGGCCTCGTTGGGGCTGCCCTTCTTGACTTCTAACTGCCAAGGTATCTTTAACGTGCGCAACGTGCACATGGGCCCTCCGAGTTTTTCGTCCTTATCCTAGAAGGCTAGGTGCTCGATCCTACCTACCATAGGATCAGGGACAGGAATTTTTTGCCCCGAAAAAAACAAAAAATCTAACATGCCTTCACCGATCTGGGATCGAACCGGGTACCTTCAGCATGAGAGGCCAGCACCTTGCCTCTAGACCACCGTGTGGCTGGAAATTGCATTCTAGTCCCCTCTTTACATATTGCCGGCCGAAAGTCAACTTTATCACAGTCATCTGTGTATTCTGCAAGGTATTGTGGTGTAACAAAAACCATCTGTTTGTCTTTGCTTCGAATCAAGGAGATGCCGTTGTTAATGCGACCTACATCTACATCTACAGCTGAGCATGGTGAAAAGAAAATTTGTAAGCCTTATCTCCCTCCTGATGACTAGTTTAAGTAATCTTTTTCTTTTCAAGGGCCTCAGATTTGGAATTCCCTGCCTCTGTCTTTGAGAGATGTCAAAAATTTAATGGCTGAAGAGTCATCTTTTTACACACTGAATGTCCATAAAGCTTTCGTTTTTCCAAAGTATGCCTGTGTATTGTGTGTGATATATTACATGATATAAATGTTGTAAAGCGGTTAAAGCCTGATTGCTGGCGGGATGAGGCGCCATTATAAATGTTATGTATTATTATTATTATTATTATTAAGCAACATAGTTTACTACACTGTCGCATAGAAAATATTAAAGGAAACAAGGAAAACATGTCATGAAAACAACAGAAAGCCAAGTCGAAAAAGTAACTTGAAAATGGAAATCCGGACATACTTAGGGGCCATCCTCAAAGTACGTACACTCCAAGGGCGAGGGTGGGGGGGGGGGTGTGCTCCCAGCATATAAAACGTTTAAATTGAAGATTAGGAGAAGGGGTTTCTGGGAAGCGCACGTACAGTTTTCAATTGTGGTCATGAATTTAAAAAAAACAAAACAAACAATGCTTTTATTTGAAATGTTTTTCTTCTCCAAATTAAATTGTTGGACTATTTAAAAAAAAAAAAAATTCTTGGATTTCTCATGTAACAATCAAATGGTTCATACAAAACGTCATTTAAAGTTTAAAAACATTAAGGCCTTGTCATGAATATTCAACATTCTAATGACCGCACGCTCATACAAGGGTGGTGGTGGTTTGAGTTCAAGTTTGGGTTCTACAGCGCGTCGGCAAGATAATAAGGGCTATTTGAGGCCGAAGGTATGAAAAGTGTTCTGGTAAAAGAGGGGTGGGGGATGGGGGTCACAAAATGGACCGTACATAATTATGTCATGGACGGCACTGTATGAGAAGCTGCTCACGTGTCTAGCAATGTTTTGGCCGCCTACGTCGGCTGTTTACCGCCAGTCACTCACGTTTGCTCACCCAAGACCCATATCGCATTGACATTAATCATAAAGGCTTAATAATTAAGGCCTCACACTGTATATTATTATTATTATCAGATCCATCGCGTGACGGCAGAGGAAGACGAATTATGTAACGATACCACAATGAGGCTAGAGGATGAACATGTAAGCCGTTAAAACTTCGTGGATACGTGACCAAAAAAGGCTGTCGTTAGGGGAACGTGGTATGTTACATAATAAGCCACTGCTGAACAGTGAAAACAACTCCGTGTTGTCTTTTTTTTTTTCTGGCTTTGTAATTAGAATACATGCCGCCCCTGATAACATTCGACCAAACATTATGGAACTCTGTGTACTGTCTCCATTTTTATCGATAAATTATGCGATACATCCATTTTGGACTGTATTTAAAGATTACTAGCCCAGTTCCGCGGTTTCCCCGCCCAATCTAGGAACATCGAGAAACAAGTGAAACACGTGTCGATTGTGTTGACGTCTTTGTTTTTGCATCGTGATCCGATCCAAATTTCGTGTTGAGAGGCAGCCTGGTTGAGGAAAATGTCGGAACCCTTTCTTCTATTCAACTCCGTTGTGGCTCAGTATCAACGAAAGTATTAAAAATAAAGTGAACAGCGAGACCTTTTAAAATATGCCCGCGTACACCTTACCTCTCCCTATGCGTAATCTGATATTTTGTAGCAGTTTAGGGCTCAGCGATTAAAAAGCCTTTCGTGAGTACATGGAAGGCCTCATCATAATCATCAAGTGCCCTGCCGGCAGGCGTTGGCGATCATGACCCTCCATCTCTTTGCGATTTTCCGTAGCCCTGATGACGTGGTTGGTGGTGGTGTGCATTCCCAGCCAGGCATTTATAGGTCGTCCTGCATCTTTATGCGTTGTAGTCCCCGGCTTCTTCTTCTTCCACTGAATTTCCCTGTTATTACCAAATTTAATGTTCCAGTCCTCGTCTTCTCATTACATGTCCAAAGAATGTTCCCTGTCTTTTTCTGATCTTGTTTAGGCCTCACGTTCACTATCAAATACACTAACTCGTGCGCAAATCATGCTATTGTACGGGATGAGCAGGGTGTCAACTCATAAAGGCAGAGCAGTAAGACTTATTTAAAAACAAACAAACAAAAATAAAATAAACAAATAGGAACAGGCCAGATGAAGCAGGTCCATAATAACCACCCAGAACTGAAACTAATATTAAAACCGATTTATCCCGGGCAGGGCCGGTGACCTCAGCTAGTTATCATATGATTTAATTTCGATTTTTTGCACCGCAAATTATGAAACTCATTTTTGTCCAGTAGAATCGAAAAGGGTGATCGGAAAGTTCGTTCTTCACCTTTTTTTTAACACTTTGCTGTTCGAAAATTAACTTTATTGCATTCTGTGTTCTGTGTTCTGCAACGAATTGTAGCATAATAATTAGTTCCATTAATCTTTACATCGAATCCACCTGACATTGTTAATGAGATCTTGATCTAGATTTACGGCCGGGCTTGGTACGA
>OZ007569.1:38694042-38699042 GCA_963931925.1 Onchidella celtica
AATAATTATCATTTTGGAAGTGACGGTAAACATTAGAGCCCTTTCAGTTCTCTTTTACGTTTGTTTTTCTCAAAAGATTCGCTGGAGGAGCTAGTAACAGGTTCTAGCTAATCACGGTGCGTGGAATGTCCTCTTTGACACGAAGTCCTTGTATGCGCACCGATGTTCTTTGTTATTGACCTGAAAACTGTGAACATATTATTCGCAGCTGTTAACTGAATGAGTGACTACACTCTCCCGCCCCCTCCCATCCCAGAGGAACACGCACGTTGCACATGCAACAACTGTATCAACCTCCCATCATTCATCGGCCCAATGGAAAAACAACGTAACTGACAGTATGGCGTTTTTCTACTTTATTGTCTTCGATTTCGAAAAGTCACTTACGCTGGTTTGTCACACTAGAAACTACTAATTCGGTAAACAGATTTTACGTCTATCTGCCTTTGACATTAAAAGAGTTAGATGTCAGACCAATTCATAGGGACAAACAATTTGAAAAAATGCCATTCTGTCAGTTGCGTCGCTTTACTTTTCGGTGGCTATCGCAAAGTTATATCTATAGCATAACTGAATATCAAGTGTTTACGGTATTCTGTCGTATCTGTTGTGGCGACGTATTCTCCTGGGGAAATCCCCAGTGTTATCAAGTGCAGAAATTTATGAATTCAGACAACAGAAAACAGCTGTTCCTTCCGAATCCGGGGTCATTCGTTACGTGTGAAAAATCAACAGTTCATATTAGAAAACTAAAAACAAAACAAATTGAAAAAAAAAAAAAGCAAACCTACAAATAATAATAATAATAATAATAATAATAATCGTAAAAACGTGTAAGGTCCGCTGCCCAGGATAGTCTTTACAGACAGTCCTATATTTACTTACTACGTGATTATCCACATACTTTCATACGTTTCTATTTTGTTCTTTTATCTATCTATTTATTCACTTTAAATCCTCTACCTCATTTACGAATAAGAGCCTATCTACACGTATTACTTTTTTTTATTGTTTTCTTTGAAGTATGTACTTTTAATTATACCTATTCAGTTATCTGTCATCACTGAGTCATGAACACAATTGCAAATCTCATTTCATTCCCCCCCCCCCCCCCCCGAAAAAAAAAATCTTAAAATGTGGAAGTTCAGCTCCCTGTTCGAAATTACAGAATAAAAAATAAAAAAAGTAAACTTGCAAAATATCTACAAATTATTCTCTTTGTGGTTCTATTTTACCAGTATTTTAATGTCAGAATTAATAAATAATAATAATATTATGATATTGGCTGCGGGTTATCATCATAAACAATAACTGTCGTATCGGAGATAACGTTATGTGAACAGGTATCATAAACCGTCTTTGAAGTGGTACACCAGAATATCAGGGCTGCATATTCAGATGGAAAAAAAATGTAATTAGTACTCATTAAAATTTTTATCATCGACTTGAAAAAGATTTGATCACAGTCCGGCTTATTTACATAATTACCATTTATTCTACTAAACAACCCTGTGACCCATTGGGTCATCATTCCTTCATGACAGAAAGTAACAAAACCTAGTAGATTCTAACATCTTTCGCAAACCGGGATGGGCATACTGTGCCTAGAGGCAAGGTGCTCGCCCCCCATGCTGAAGGTACCGGGTTCGAATCCCGGTCGGTGCAGGCATGTTGAAGTTTGTGATTTTTTATCATATTTTCCTGTCCCTGATCCTGAGGTAGGTAGGATCGAACACCTAGTCTTCTCGGATAAGGACGAAAAATTCGGAGGGCCCGTGTGCACGTTGCGCACGTTAAAGATACCTTCGCAGTTGGAAATCGAAATGAGCAGACTGAACAAGGCCGCTGACTGGGCAAAATTCTAAAAAAACGAATCCCTACCACAACAGGAAACATAAAAACAAGAAATGTGAGGTGTAAATGCCAAGGGCAGCGAACCTCCTAAAATAAAGACCTAACATGTCCACAAACCGGAGGCACAATTGCTCCGGATTTCTTTATGCCTTTCATTAAGCTCACATGTTTTAGGTAGGTTGATTCAAGGATTGTTGTTCTATGAAGCACAGTTTCGGCTAATTTCAGGATACAAACAGACCAAAAAGAATGGTAATTCTAGCAGTATTAGCTAAGATACCACAACTGATAAGATAAGATAGCTAGTGCTTTTATCGTGCACAGATTTCGCACCGCCACTACCGGCAAACGTGCGGAAATCATGAAAAGTGCCGTATTTTACAATGCCAAATAGGGAAAATATTGTGGAATTATAACCTCAATCGCTGTGGGAAAACTCTGACTTTTTTTTTTTTTTTTTTGCAGCAGTAGCAGCACTGTCACAATTTTGCATCATAAATTTACTCTTATATCAAGCATTCTTTTCTTCATACTATGCTCCATGGGCCCCGCCCACGATCAGCGCATAAATTGTGTGCACGATTTTTTTTTTTAGTGGTGCAAAGAAAGGAGTGTCTCATCTGATCGTTTCTAGTATCTTAGGTGCTAATACTAGTTGATCACCCTGACTCAGAGAATACGCAGATGTGATATTTACAGTTGATTTACGACCAGCAATATGTATAGAGACTGAAGTGAAGAACAAAGACAGGCGAATAATGAAATTTCTGAGCATACTTTTCGATTCTACTGGACAGAAATACGTGTCCTTTTTGAAGGTAAAAGAAAAAAGGTAAATAAAGAATATCAAAGACTGAATTTTGTCCAAAACGGATGTGTCCGCGTAATTCATCATGAACAAAATAGAAGCACTACACACAATTTCATAATGTTTTATCGCGTAGTCATAAAGTTTTAGCTGCCTACATGGCTGTTCACATAGAGGTACTATTATTACATGATGATGATGGTGATTGTGGTTGTACTGTTGATTATGATAATGATGATGGTTGTGGTTGTGGTTGCGCTGGGCAATACCCTTGATGATGATGATGATAATGGTAGTGGTTGTGCTAGCAATACTTTTGGTAATGATGGCGATGATAATGATGATGATGATGATGATAATGGTAGTGGTTGTGCTAGCAATACTTTTGGTAATGATGGCGATGATGATGATGATGATGATGATGATAATGGTAGTGGTTGTGCTAGCAATACTTTTGGTAATGATGGCGATGATGATGATGATGGTGACGAAGATGATGATGGGGGTGGTTGTGCTAACAGTAATGTTGGTAATGCTGATAATGATGGGCTGGTGGTGATGTTGGTGATAGAGGTGGTTATGGTGATGGCCATGATGATAACAAAAGTGGTAGCAGTTGTGATGGTGATGATGGTGCTGGTGCTGATGCTGCTTGTTAGGGCCACACGTTCTCTTTCTTCTTTGTTTTTCCTCTATTTTTTCAAACTTTTCTGTCTGTTGATCTGTTTTGCTAGTCCCCCTCTCCCCGCCCCCTTTTCCCAGTTAAGCTGCCGGCTATTGTTATAGGTACGTACGCACCCCAACTGTTGTTTGGCCCTAGGGGCGCGTACGTATACGTACCTAGCCCTAACCCCGTCCTTATCCTCACACCTAAATCTTATCGATCCCTAACCTTACCCCCCCCCCTTTCAACCAAAAAAAAAACAACAGGAGGAAACAAAATGAAAATCTGAAAGAATAATACTCATGATTAATTAAGGCTGTTGTTAGGAGCATTTCGGGAGGAGCTCTCTAGATCTGGTCCAAAAAGGCGTTAAAATACGTACCCCTAGCCAAAAAAAAAACCAAACTTGGGGGACATACGTAATTGCAACGACATTCCAGGTTGCCTATGTGCTGAGTTAGAATCTCTATATTGCGGGGTATCTTCCTAAGCTGTGCTCTGTTCTGATTTCTATTAATGTTTTCCTATGTCGCTGATCCCTTCCCCGACCCCGTTCACCCACCCTCACCCCTGCATCCACCAAAAGTTTTCTGTTAGATAATGATGCTGGGTGTCCTCGTCGGCTACCCTTTTCTGATTTCAATTAAGTTTTCTACAACATTGCTGATTTCCTCCCTCTCCTCCCCCCTCCTGTTTTTCTTTAAAGTCTTGTCCTCTGTTAGTCTCCCTTTGTTGCGGAAGTTTTCTTCAACCCGCCGTCAATGGCAACGGCAAAACAGTAACCGATAATAATGGCGATGACTATCTCCTTCATTATCAACTTCTCCATCTGCAACGCTTTGCTTGCTCCCGCACTACTGACATCAGTCATCCAGCAACGGCCTTCACAAGTTCTCTCGCTCGCTCGCTTTGCTTGCTCCCGCACTACTGACATCAGTCATCCAGCAACGGCCTTCACAAGTTCTCTCGCTCGCTCGCTTTGCTTGCTCCTGCACTACTGACATCAGTCATCCAGCAACGGCCTTCACAAGTTCTCTCGCTCGCTCGCTTTGCTTGCTCCCGCACTACTGACATCAGTCATCCAGCAACGGCCTTCACAAGTTCTCTCGCTCGCTCGCTTTGCTTGCTCCCTCACTACTGACATCAGTCATCCAGCAACGGCCTTCACAAGTTCTCTCGCTCGCTCGCTTTGCTTGCTCCCGCACTACTGACATCAGTCATCCAGCAACGGCCTTCACAAGTTCTCTCGCTCGCTCGCTTTGCTTGCTCCCGCACTACTGGCATCAGTCATCCAGCAACGGCCTTCACAAGTTCTCTCGCTCGCTCGCTTTGCTTGCTCCCGCACTACTGACATCAGTCATCCAGCAACGGCCTTCACAAGTTCTCTCGCTCGCTCGCTTTGCTTGCTCCCGCACTACTGACATCAGTCATCCAGCAACGGCCTTCACAAGTTCTCTCGCTCGCTCGCTTTGCTTGCTCCCGCACTACTGACATCAGTCATCCAGCAACGGCCTTCACAAGTTCTCTCGCTCGCTCGCTTTACTTGCTCCCGCACTACTGACATCAGTCATCCAGCAACGGCCTTCACAAGTTCTCTCGCTCGCTCGCTTTGCTTGCTCCCGCACTACTGACATCAGTCATCCAGCAACGGCCTTCACAAGTTCTCTCGCTCGC
>OZ007569.1:38709042-38789042 GCA_963931925.1 Onchidella celtica
GTTGTTAAACAACAAGAACAACAAAACATCACTGGTTAAGTAGATTAGGTTGTTAAACAACAAGAACAAAACACCGCTGGTTAAGTAGATTAGGTTGTTAAACAACAAGAACAACAAAACATCACTGGTTAAGTAGATTAGGTTGTTAAACAACAAGAACAACAAAACATCGCTGGTTAAGTAGATTAAGTTGTTAAACAACAAGAACAACAAAACACCACTGGTTAAGTAGATTAGGTTGTTAAACAACAAGAACAAAACATCGCTGGTTAAGTAGATTAGGTTGTTAAACAACAAGAACAAAACATCACTGGTTAAGTAGATTAGGTTGTTAAACAACAAGAACAAAACATCGCTGGTTAAGTAGATTAGGTTGTTAAACAACAAGAACAAAACATCACTGGTTAAGTAGATTAGGTTGTTAAACAACAAGAACAAAACATCACTGGTTAAGTAGATTAGGTTGTTAAACAACAAGAACAAAACACCGCTGGTTAAGTAGATTAAGTTGTTAAACAACAAGAACAAAACACCACTGGTTAAGTAGATTAGGTTGTTAAACAACAAGAACAAAACACCACTGGTTAAGTAGATTAAGTTGTTAAACAACAAGAACAAAACACCACTGGTTAAGTAGATTAGGTTGTTAAACAACAAGAACAAAACATCACTGGTTAAGTAGATTAAGTTGTTAAACAACAAGAACAAAACACCACTGGTTAAGTAGATTAAGTTGTTAAACAACAAGAACAAAACACCGCTGGTTAAGTAGATTAGGTTGTTAAACAACAAGAACAAAACATCACTGGTTAAGTAGATTAAGTTGTTAAACAACAAGAACAAAACATCACTGGTTAAGTAGATTAAGTTGTTAAACAACAAGAACAAAACATCACTGGTTAAGTAGATTAAGTTGTTAAACAACAAGAACAAAACACCACTGGTTAAGTAGATTAAGTTGTTAAACAACAAGAACAAAACACCACTGGTTAAGTAGATTAAGTTGTTAAACAACAAGAACAAAACACCACTGGTTAAGTAGATTAGGTTGTTAAACAACAAGAACAAAACATCGCTGGTTAAGTAGATTAGGTTGTTAAACAACAAGAACAAAACATCACTGGTTAAGTAGATTAGGTTGTTAAACAACAAGAACAAAACATCACTGGTTAAGTAGATTAGGTTGTTAAACAACAAGAACAAAACATCACTGGTTAAGTAGATTAGGTTGTTAAACAACAAGAACAAAACACCGCTGGTTAAGTAGATTAAGTTGTTAAACAACAAGAACAAAACACCGCTGGTTAAGTAGATTAGGTTGTTAAACAACAAGAACAAAACATCACTGGTTAAGTAGATTAGGTTGTTAAACAACAAGAACAAAACATCGCTGGTTAAGTAGATTAGGTTGTTAAACAACAAGAACAAAACACCGCTGGTTAAGTAGATTAGGTTGTTAAACAACAAGAACAAAACACCACTGGTTAAGTAGATTAGGTTGTTAAACAACAAGAACAAAACATCACTGGTTAAGTAGATTAGGTTGTTAAACAACAAGAACAAAACATCGCTGGTTAAGTAGATTAGGTTGTTAAACAACAAGAACAAAACATCACTGGTTAAGTAGATTAGGTTGTTAAACAACAAGAACAACAAAACATCACTGGTTAAGTAGATTAGGTTGTTAAACAACAAGAACAAAACACCACTGGTTAAGTAGATTAAGTTGTTAAACAACAAGAACAAAACACCGCTGGTTAAGTAGATTAGGTTGTTAAACAACAAGAACAAAACATCGCTGGTTAAGTAGATTAGGTTGTTAAACAACAAGAACAAAACATCGCTGGTTAAGTAGATTAAGTTGTTAAACAACAAGAACAAAACATCGCTGGTTAAGTAGATTAAGTTGTTAAACAACAAGAACAAAACACCACTGGTTAAGTAGATTAGGTTGTTAAACAACAAGAACAAAACATCGCTGGTTAAGTAGATTAGGTTGTTAAACAACAAGAACAAAACATCACTGGTTAAGTAGATTAAGTTGTTAAACAACAAGAACAAAACACCACTGGTTAAGTAGATTAAGTTGTTAAACAACAAGAACAAAACATCACTGGTTAAGTAGATTAGGTTGTTAAACAACAAGAACAAAACATCGCTGGTTAAGTAGATTAGGTTGTTAAACAACAAGAACAAAACATAGCTGGTTAAGTAGATTAAGTTGTTAAACAACAAGAACAAAACATCGCTGGTTAAGTAGATTAGGTTGTTAAACAACAAGAACAAAACACCACTGGTTAACTAGATTAGGTTGTTAAACAACAAGAACAAAACATCGCTGGTTAAGTAGATTAGGTTGTTAAACAACAAGAACAAAACATCGCTGGTTAAGTAGATTAGGTTGTTAAACAACAAGAACAAAACATCACTGGTTAAGTAGATTAGGTTGTTAAACAACAAGAACAACAAAACATCGCTGGTTAAGTAGATTAAGTTGTTAAACAACAAGAACAAAACACCACTGGTTAAGTAGATTAAGTTGTTAAACAACAAGAACAAAACATCACTGGTTAAGTAGATTAAGTTGTTAAACAACAAGAACAAAACACCGCTGGTTAAGTAGATTAGGTTGTTAAACAACAAGAACAAAACATCACTGGTTAAGTAGATTAAGTTGTTAAACAACAAGAACAAAACACCACTGGTTAAGTAGATTAGGTTGTTAAACAACAAGAACAAAACATCACTGGTTAAGTAGATTAAGTTGTTAAACAACAAGAACAAAACACCACTGGTTAAGTAGATTAGGTTGTTAAACAACAACAACAAAACATCACTGGTTAAGTAGATTAAGTTGTTAAACAACAAGAACAAAACACCACTGGTTAAGTAGATTAGGTTGTTAAACAACAAGAACAAAACATCACTGGTTAAGTAGATTAAGTTGTTAAACAACAAGAACAAAACATCGCTGGTTAAGTAGATTAGGTTGTTAAACAACAAGAACAAAACATCACTGGTTAAGTAGATTAGGTTGTTAAACAACAAAAACAAAACATCACTGGTTAAGTAGATTAGGTTGTTAAACAACAAGAACAACAAAACATCACTGGTTAAGTAGATTAGGTTGTTAAACAACAAGAACAAAACATCGCTGGTTAAGTAGATTAGGTTGTTAAACAACAAGAACAAAACATCGCTGGTTAAGTAGATTAGGTTGTTAAACAACAAGAACAACAAAACATCACTGGTTAAGTAGATTAGGTTGTTAAACAACAAGAACAACAAAACATCACTGGTTAAGTAGATTAGGTTGTTAAACAACAAGAACAAAACATCACTGGTTAAGTAGATTAGGTTGTTAAACAACAAGAACAACAAAACATCACTGGTTAAGTAGATTAGGTTGTTAAACAACAAGAACAACAAAACATCACTGGTTAAGTAGATTAGGTTGTTAAACAACAAGAACAAAACATCACTGGTTAAGTAGATTAGGTTGTTAAACAACAAGAACAAAACATCACTGGTTAAGTAGATTAGGTTGTTAAACAACAACAACAAAACATCACTGGTTAAGTAGATTAGGTTGTTAAACAACAAGAACAACAAAACACCACTGGTTAAGTAGATTAGGTTGTTAAACAACAAGAACAAAACATCACTGGTTAAGTAGATTAGGTTGTTAAACAACAAGAACAAAACATCGCTGGTTAAGTAGATTAAGTTGTTAAACAACAAGAACAAAACATCGCTGGTTAAGTAGATTAGGTTGTTAAACAACAAGAACAAAACACCACTGGTTAAGTAGATTAGGTTGTTAAACAACAAGAACAAAACATCACTGGTTAAGTAGATTAGGTTGTTAAACAACAAGAACAAAACATCACTGGTTAAGTAGATTAGGTTGTTAAACAACAAGAACAACAAAACATCGCTGGTTAAGTAGATTAAGTTGTTAAACAACAAGAACAAAACACCACTGGTTAAGTAGATTAGGTTGTTAAACAACAAGAACAACAAAACATCACTGGTTAAGTAGATTAGGTTGTTAAACAACAAGAACAAAACATCGCTGGTTAAGTAGATTAGGTTGTTAAACAACAAGAACAACAAAACATCACTGGTTAAGTAGATTAGGTTGTTAAACAACAAGAACAACAAAACATCACTGGTTAAGTAGATTAGGTTGTTAAACAACAAGAACAACAAAACATCACTGGTTAAGTAGATTAGGTTGTTAAACAACAAGAACAAAACATCACTGGTTAAGTAGATTAGGTTGTTAAACAACAAGAACAACAAAACATCACTGGTTAAGTAGATTAGGTTGTTAAACAACAAGAACAACAAAACATCACTGGTTAAGTAGATTACGTTGTTAAACAACAAGAACAAAACATCACTGGTTAAGTAGATTAGGTTGTTAAACAACAAGAACAAAACATCACTGGTTAAGTAGATTAGGTTGTTAAACAACAAGAACAAAACATCACTGGTTAAGTAGATTAGGTTGTTAAACAACAAGAACAACAAAACACCACTGGTTAAGTAGATTAGGTTGTTAAACAACAAGAACAAAACACCACTGGTTAAGTAGATTAGGTTGTTAAACAACAAGAACAAAACATCACTGGTTAAATAGATTAGGTTGTTAAACAACAAGAACAAAACATCGCTGGTTAAGTAGATTAGGTTGTTAAACAACAAGAACAAAACATCGCTGGTTAAGTAGATTAGGTTGTTAAACAACAAGAACAAAACACCACTGGTTAAGTAGATTAGGTAGTTAAACAACAAGAACAAAACATCACTGGTTAAGTAGATTAGGTTGTTAAACAACAAGAACAAAACATCACTGGTTAAGTAGATTAGGTTGTTAAACAACAAGAACAACAAAACATCGCTGGTTAAGTAGATTAAGTTGTTAAACAACAAGAACAAAACACCACTGGTTAAGTAGATTAGGTTGTTAAACAACAAGAACAACAAAACATCACTGGTTAAGTAGATTAGGTTGTTAAACAACAAGAACAACAAAACACCACTGGTTAAGTAGATTAGGTTGTTAAACAACAAGAACAAAACATCACTGGTTAAGTAGATTAGGTTGTTAAACAACAAGAACAAAACATCGCTGGTTAAGTAGATTAAGTTGTTAAACAACAAGAACAAAACATCGCTGGTTAAGTAGATTAGGTTGTTAAACAACAAGAACAAAACACCACTGGTTAAGTAGATTAGGTTGTTAAACAACAAGAACAAAACATCACTGGTTAAGTAGATTAGGTTGTTAAACAACAAGAACAAAACATCACTGGTTAAGTAGATTAGGTTGTTAAACAACAAGAACAACAAAACATCGCTGGTTAAGTAGATTAAGTTGTTAAACAACAAGAACAAAACACCACTGGTTAAGTAGATTAGGTTGTTAAACAACAAGAACAACAAAACATCACTGGTTAAGTAGATTAGGTTGTTAAACAACAAGAACAAAACATCGCTGGTTAAGTAGATTAGGTTGTTAAACAACAAGAACAACAAAACATCACTGGTTAAGTAGATTAGGTTGTTAAACAACAAGAACAACAAAACATCACTGGTTAAGTAGATTAGGTTGTTAAACAACAAGAACAACAAAACATCACTGGTTAAGTAGATTAGGTTGTTAAACAACAAGAACAAAACATCACTGGTTAAGTAGATTAGGTTGTTAAACAACAAGAACAACAAAACATCACTGGTTAAGTAGATTAGGTTGTTAAACAACAAGAACAACAAAACATCACTGGTTAAGTAGATTACGTTGTTAAACAACAAGAACAAAACATCACTGGTTAAGTAGATTAGGTTGTTAAACAACAAGAACAAAACATCACTGGTTAAGTAGATTAGGTTGTTAAACAACAAGAACAAAACATCACTGGTTAAGTAGATTAGGTTGTTAAACAACAAGAACAACAAAACACCACTGGTTAAGTAGATTAGGTTGTTAAACAACAAGAACAAAACACCACTGGTTAAGTAGATTAGGTTGTTAAACAACAAGAACAAAACATCACTGGTTAAATAGATTAGGTTGTTAAACAACAAGAACAAAACATCGCTGGTTAAGTAGATTAGGTTGTTAAACAACAAGAACAAAACATCGCTGGTTAAGTAGATTAGGTTGTTAAACAACAAGAACAAAACACCACTGGTTAAGTAGATTAGGTAGTTAAACAACAAGAACAAAACATCACTGGTTAAGTAGATTAGGTTGTTAAACAACAAGAACAAAACATCACTGGTTAAGTAGATTAGGTTGTTAAACAACAAGAACAACAAAACATCGCTGGTTAAGTAGATTAAGTTGTTAAACAACAAGAACAAAACACCACTGGTTAAGTAGATTAGGTTGTTAAACAACAAGAACAACAAAACATCACTGGTTAAGTAGATTAGGTTGTTAAACAACAAGAACAAAACATCGCTGGTTAAGTAGATTAGGTTGTTAAACAACAAGAACAACAAAACATCACTGGTTAAGTAGATTAGGTTGTTAAACAACAAGAACAACAAAACATCACTGGTTAAGTAGATTAGGTTGTTAAACAACAAGAACAACAAAACATCACTGGTTAAGTAGATTAGGTTGTTAAACAACAAGAACAAAACATCACTGGTTAAGTAGATTAGGTTGTTAAACAACAAGAACAACAAAACATCACTGGTTAAGTAGATTAGGTTGTTAAACAACAAGAACAACAAAACATCACTGGTTAAGTAGATTAGGTTGTTAAACAACAAGAACAAAACATCACTGGTTAAGTAGATTAGGTTGTTAAACAACAAGAACAAAACATCACTGGTTAAGTAGATTAGGTTGTTAAACAACAAGAACAAAACATCACTGGTTAAGTAGATTAGGTTGTTAAACAACAAGAACAACAAAACATCACTGGTTAAGTAGATTAGGTTGTTAAACAACAAGAACAAAACATCACTGGTTAAGTAGATTAGGTTGTTAAACAACAAGAAACAAACATCGCTGGTTAAGTAGATTAGGTTGTTAAACAACAAGAACAAAACACCGCTGGTTAAGTAGATTAGGTTGTTAAACAACAAGAACAAAACATCACTGGTTAAGTAGATTAGGTTGTTAAACAACAAGAACAAAACATCACTGGTTAAGTAGATTAGGTTGTTAAACAACAAGAACAAAACATCGCTGGTTAAGTAGATTAGGTTGTTAAACAACAAGAACAAAACATCACTGGTTAAGTAGATTAGGTTGTTAAACAACAAGAACAAAACATCACTGGTTAAGTAGATTAGGTTGTTAAACAACAAGAACAACAAAACATCACTGGTTAAGTAGATTAGGTTGTTAAACAACAAGAACAAAACATCGCTGGTTAAGTAGATTAGGTTGTTAAACAACAAGAACAAAACACCACTGGTTAAGTAGATTAGGTTGTTAAACAACAAGAACAAAACATCACTGGTTAAGTAGATTAAGTTGTTAAACAACAAGAACAAAACATCACTGGTTAAGTAGATTAGGTTGTTAAACAACAAGAACAAAACATCACTGGTTAAGTAGATTAGGTTGTTAAACAACAAGAACAAAACACCACTGGTTAAGTAGATTAGGTTGTTAAACAACAAGAACAAAACATCACTGGTTAAGTAGATTAGGTTGTTAAACAACAAGAACAAAACATCGCTGGTTAAGTAGATTAGGTTGTTAAACAACAAGAACAAAACATCACTGGTTAAGTAGATTAAGTTGTTAAACAACAAGAACAAAACATCACTGGTTAAGTAGATTAGGTTGTTAAACAACAAGAACAAAACATCACTGGTTAAGTAGATTAGGTTGTTAAACAACAAGAACAAAACATCACTGGTTAAGTAGATTAGGTTGTTAAACAACAAGAACAAAACACCGCTGGTTAAGTAGATTAAGTTGTTAAACAACAAGAACAAAACATCACTGGTTAAGTAGATTAGGTTATTAAACAACAAGAACAAAACATCACTGGTTAAGTAGATTAAGTTGTTAAACAACAAGAACAAAACACCACTGGTTAAGTAGATTAAGTTGTTAAACAACAAGAACAAAACATCACTGGTTAAGTAGATTAGGTTGTTAAACAACAAGAACAAAACATCGCTGGTTAAGTAGATTAAGTTGTTAAACAACAAGAACAAAACATCACTGGTTAAGTAGATTAGGTTGTTAAACAACAAGAACAAAACATCGCTGGTTAAGTAGATTAAGTTGTTAAACAACAAGAACAAAACATCACTGGTTAAGTAGATTAGGTTGTTAAACAACAAGAACAACAAAACATCACTGGTTAAGTAGATTAAGTTGTTAAACAACAAGAACAAAACATCACTGGTTAAGTAGATTAAGTTGTTAAACAACAAGAACAAAACATCGCTGGTTAAGTAGATTAGGTTGTTAAACAACAAGAACAAAACATCGCTGGTTAAGTAGATTAGGTTGTTAAACAACAAGAAGAAAACATCGCTGGTTAAGTAGATTAGGTTGTTAAACAACAAGAACAAAACATCGCTGGTTAAGTAGATTAGGTTGTTAAACAACAAGAACAAAACATCGCTGGTTAAGTAGATTAGGTTGTTAAACAACAAGAACAACAAAACATCACTGGTTAAGTAGATTAAGTTGTTAAACAACAAGAACAAAACATCACTGGTTAAGTAGATTAAGTTGTTAAACAACAAGAACAAAACATCGCTGGTTAAGTAGATTAGGTTGTTAAACAACAAGAACAACAAAACACCGCTGGTTAAGTAGATTAAGTTGTTAAACAACAAGAACAAAACATCGCTGGTTAAGTAGATTAGGTTGTTAAACAACAAGAACAAAACATCACTGGTTAAGTAGATTAGGTTGTTAAACAACAAGAACAAAACATCACTGGTTAAGTAGATTAGGTTGTTAAACAACAAGAACAAAACATCACTGGTTAAGTAGATTAGGTTGTTAAACAACAAGAACAAAACACCGCTGGTTAAGTAGATTAGGTTGTTAAAGAACAAGAACAAAACATCACTGGTTAAGTAGATTAGGTTGTTAAACAACAAGAACAAAACACCACTGGTTAAGTAGATTAAGTTGTTAAACAACAAGAACAAAACATCGCTGGTTAAGTAGATTAGGTTGTTAAACAACAAGAACAAAACATCACTGGTTAAGTAGATTAGGTTGTTAAACAACAAAAACAAAACACCACTGGTTAAGTAGATTAGGTTGTTAAACAACAAGAACAAAACATCGCTGGTTAAGTAGATTAGGTTGTTAAACAACAAGAACAAAACATCGCTGGTTAAGTAGATTAGGTTGTTAAACAACAACAACAAAACATCGCTGGTTAAGTAGATTAGGTTGTTAAACAACAAGAACAAAACATCGCTGGTTAAGTAGATTAGGTTGTTAAACAACAAGAACAAAACATCGCTGGTTAAGTAGATTAGGTTGTTAAACAACAAGAACAAAACACCACTGGTTAAGTAGATTAAGTTGTTAAACAACAAGAACAAAACATCACTGGTTAAGTAGATTAGGTTGTTAAACAACAAGAACAAAACATCGCTGGTTAAGTAGATTAGGTTGTTAAACAACAAGAACAAAACATCGCTGGTTAAGTAGATTAGGTTGTTAAACAACAAGAACAAAACATCACTGGTTAAGTAGATTAGGTTGTTAAACAACAAGAACAAAACATCGCTGGTTAAGTAGATTAAGTTGTTAAACAACAAGAACAAAACATCACTGGTTAAGTAGATTAAGTTGTTAAACAACAAGAACAACAAAACATCGCTGGTTAAGTAGATTAGGTTGTTAAACAACAAGAACAAAACATCACTGGTTAAGTAGATTAGGTTGTTAAACAACAAGAACAAAACATCACTGGTTAAGTAGATTAGGTTGTTAAACAACAAGAACAAAACATCGCTGGTTAAGTAGATTAGGTTGTTAAACAACAAGAACAAAACACCGCTGGTTAAGTAGATTAGGTTGTTAAACAACAAGAACAAAACATCGCTGGTTAAGTAGATTAGGTTGTTAAACAACAAGAACAAAACACCGCTGGTTAAGTAGATTAAGTTGTTAAACAACAAGAACAAAACATCGCTGGTTAAGTAGATTAGGTTGTTAAACAACAAGAACAAAACATCACTGGTTAAGTAGATTAGGTTGTTAAACAACAAGAACAAAACATCACTGGTTAAGTAGATTAGGTTGTTAAACAACAAGAACAAAACATCGCTGGTTAAGTAGATTATGTTGTTAAACAACAAGAACAAAACATCGCTGGTTAAGTAGATTAGGTTGTTAAACAACAAGAACAAAACATCGCTGGTTAAGTAGATTAGGTTGTTAAACAACAAGAACAAAACACCACTGGTTAAGTAGATTAGGTTGTTAAACAACAAGAACAAAACACCACTGGTTAAGTAGATTAAGTTGTTAAACAACAAGAACAAAACATCGCTGGTTAAGTAGATTAAGTTGTTAAACAACAAGAACAAAACATCACTGGTTAAGTAGATTAGGTTGTTAAACAACAAGAACAAAACACCGCTGGTTAAGTAGATTAGGTTGTTAAACAACAAGAACAAAACATCGCTGGTTAAGTAGATTAGGTTGTTAAACAACAAGAACAAAACATCGCTGGTTAAGTAGATTAGGTTGTTAAACAACAAGAACAAAACACCGCTGGTTAAGTAGATTAGGTTGTTAAACAACAAGAACAAAACATCGCTGGTTAAGTAGATTAAGTTGTTAAACAACAAGAACAAAACATCGCTGGTTAAGTAGATTAAGTTGTTAAACAACAAGAACAAAACATCGCTGGTTAAGTAGATTAGGTTGTTAAACAACAAGAACAAAACACCGCTGGTTAAGTAGATTAAGTTGTTAAACAACAAGAACAAAACATCGCTGGTTAAGTAGATTAGGTTGTTAAACAACAAGAACAAAACATCACTGGTTAAGTAGATTAGGTTGTTAAACAACAAGAACAAAACATCACTGGTTAAGTAGATTAGGTTGTTAAACAACAAGAACAAAACATCACTGGTTAAGTAGATTAAGTTGTTAAACAACAAGAACAAAACATCACTGGTTAAGTAGATTAAGTTGTTAAACAACAAGAACAAAACATCGCTGGTTAAGTAGATTAGGTTGTTAAACAACAAGAACAAAACATCACTGGTTAAGTAGATTAAGTTGTTAAACAACAAGAACAAAACACCACTGGTTAAGTAGATTAGGTTGTTAAACAACAAGAACAAAACATCACTGGTTAAGTAGATTAGGTTGTTAAACAACAAAAACAAAACACCACTGGTTAAGTAGATTAGGTTGTTAAACAACAAGAACAAAACATCGCTGGTTAAGTAGATTAGGTTGTTAAACAACAAGAACAAAACATCACTGGTTAAGTAGATTAGGTTGTTAAACAACAAGAACAAAACATCGCTGGTTAAGTAGATTAGGTTGTTAAACAACAAGAACAAAACATCGCTGGTTAAGTAGATTAGGTTGTTAAACAACAAGAACAAAACATCACTGGTTAAGTAGATTAGGTTGTTAAACAACAAGAACAAAACATCGCTGGTTAAGTAGATTAAGTTGTTAAACAACAAGAACAAAACATCACTGGTTAAGTAGATTAAGTTGTTAAACAACAAGAACAAAACATCGCTGGTTAAGTAGATTAGGTTGTTAAACAACAAGAACAAAACATCGCTGGTTAAGTAGATTAAGTTGTTAAACAACAAGAACAACAAAACATCGCTGGTTAAGTAGATTAGGTTGTTAAACAACAAGAACAAAACATCGCTGGTTAAGTAGATTAGGTTGTTAAACAACAAGAACAAAACATCGCTGGTTAAGTAGATTAGGTTGTTAAACAACAAGAACAAAACATCGCTGGTTAAGTAGATTAGGTTGTTAAACAACAAGAACAAAACACCGCTGGTTAAGTAGATTAGGTTGTTAAACAACAAGAACAAAACATCGCTGGTTAAGTAGATTAGGTTGTTAAACAACAAGAACAAAACATCACTGGTTAAGTAGATTAGGTTGTTAAACAACAAGAACAAAACATCACTGGTTAAGTAGATTAGGTTGTTAAACAACAAGAACAAAACATCACTGGTTAAGTAGATTAAGTTGTTAAACAACAAGAACAAAACATCACTGGTTAAGTAGATTAAGTTGTTAAACAACAAGAACAAAACATCGCTGGTTAAGTAGATTAGGTTGTTAAACAACAAGAACAAAACATCACTGGTTAAGTAGATTAAGTTGTTAAACAACAAGAACAAAACACCACTGGTTAAGTAGATTAGGTTGTTAAACAACAAGAACAAAACATCACTGGTTAAGTAGATTAAGTTGTTAAACAACAAGAACAAAACATCACTGGTTAAGTAGATTAAGTTGTTAAACAACAAGAACAAAACATCACTGGTTAAGTAGATTAGGTTGTTAAACAACAAGAACAACAAAACATCGCTGGTTAAGTAGATTAGGTTGTTAAACAACAAGAACAAAACATCACTGGTTAAGTAGATTAGGTTGTTAAACAACAAAAACAAAACACCACTGGTTAAGTAGATTAGGTTGTTAAACAACAAGAACAAAACATCGCTGGTTAAGTAGATTAGGTTGTTAAACAACAAGAACAAAACATCACTGGTTAAGTAGATTAGGTTGTTAAACAACAAGAACAAAACATCGCTGGTTAAGTAGATTAGGTTGTTAAACAACAAGAACAAAACATCGCTGGTTAAGTAGATTAGGTTGTTAAACAACAAGAACAAAACATCACTGGTTAAGTAGATTAGGTTGTTAAACAACAAGAACAAAACATCGCTGGTTAAGTAGATTAAGTTGTTAAACAACAAGAACAAAACATCACTGGTTAAGTAGATTAAGTTGTTAAACAACAAGAACAAAACATCGCTGGTTAAGTAGATTAGGTTGTTAAACAACAAGAACAAAACATCGCTGGTTAAGTAGATTAAGTTGTTAAACAACAAGAACAACAAAACATCGCTGGTTAAGTAGATTAGGTTGTTAAACAACAAGAACAAAACATCACTGGTTAAGTAGATTAGGTTGTTAAACAACAAGAACAAAACATCGCTGGTTAAGTAGATTAGGTTGTTAAACAACAAGAACAAAACATCACTGGTTAAGTAGATTAGGTTGTTAAACAACAAAAACAAAACACCACTGGTTAAGTAGATTAGGTTGTTAAACAACAAGAACAAAACATCACTGGTTAAGTAGATTAGGTTGTTAAACAACAAGAACAAAACATCGCTGGTTAAGTAGATTAGGTTGTTAAACAACAAGAACAAAACATCACTGGTTAAGTAGATTAGGTTGTTAAACAACAAGAACAAAACATCACTGGTTAAGTAGATTAGGTTGTTAAACAACAAGAACAAAACATCACTGGTTAAGTAGATTAGGTTGTTAAACAACAAGAACAAAACATCACTGGTTAAGTAGATTAGGTTGTTAAACAACAAGAACAAAACATCGCTGGTTAAGTAGATTAGGTTGTTAAACAACAAGAACAAAACACCGCTGGTTAAGTAGATTAGGTTGTTAAACAACAAGAACAAAACATCGCTGGTTAAGTAGATTAGGTTGTTAAACAACAAGAACAAAACATCGCTGGTTAAGTAGATTAGGTTGTTAAACAACAAGAAACAAACATCGCTGGTTAAGTAGATTAAGTTGTTAAACAACAAGAACAAAACACCACTGGTTAAGTAGATTAGGTTGTTAAACAACAAGAACAAAACATCACTGGTTAAGTAGATTAGGTTGTTAAACAACAAGAACAAAACATCACTGGTTAAGTAGATTAGGTTGTTAAACAACAAGAACAAAACATCGCTGGTTAAGTAGATTAAGTTGTTAAACAACAAGAACAAAACATCGCTGGTTAAGTAGATTAGGTTGTTAAACAACAAGAACAAAACATCACTGGTTAAGTAGATTAGGTTGTTAAACAACAAGAACAAAACATCACTGGTTAAGTAGATTAGGTTGTTAAACAACAAGAACAAAACATCACTGGTTAAGTAGATTAGGTTGTTAAACAACAAGAACAAAACATCGCTGGTTAAGTAGATTAAGTTGTTAAACAACAAGAACAAAACATCGCTGGTTAAGTAGATTAGGTTGTTAAACAACAAGAACAAAACATCGCTGGTTAAGTAGATTAGGTTGTTAAACAACAAGAACAAAACACCACTGGTTAAGTAGATTAGGTTGTTAAACAACAAGAACAAAACACCGCTGGTTAAGTAGATTAGGTTGTTAAACAACAAGAACAAAACATCGCTGGTTAAGTAGATTAAGTTGTTAAACAACAAGAACAAAACATCGCTGGTTAAGTAGATTATGTTGTTAAACAACAAGAACAAAACATCGCTGGTTAAGTAGATTAGGTTGTTAAACAACAAGAACAAAACATCGCTGGTTAAGTAGATTAGGTTGTTAAACAACAAGAACAAAACATCACTGGTTAAGTAGATTAGGTTGTTAAACAACAAGAACAAAACATCGCTGGTTAAGTAGATTAAGTTGTTAAACAACAAGAACAAAACATCGCTGGTTAAGTAGATTATGTTGTTAAACAACAAGAACAAAACATCGCTGGTTAAGTAGATTAGGTTGTTAAACAACAAGAACAAAACATCGCTGGTTAAGTAGATTAAGTTGTTAAACAACAAGAACAAAACATCACTGGTTAAGTAGATTAGGTTGTTAAACAACAAGAACAAAACATCACTGGTTAAGTAGATTAGGTTGTTAAACAACAAGAACAAAACATCGCTGGTTAAGTAGATTAAGTTGTTAAACAACAAGAACAAAACATCACTGGTTAAGTAGATTAGGTTGTTAAACAACAAGAACAAAACATCGCTGGTTAAGTAGATTAAGTTGTTAAACAACAAGAACAAAACATCACTGGTTAAGTAGATTAGGTTGTTAAACAACAAGAACAAAACATCACTGGTTAAGTAGATTAGGTTGTTAAACAACAAGAACAAAACATCACTGGTTAAGTAGATTAGGTTGTTAAACAACAAGAACAACAAAACAAAAAAAAAATGCAACAAAGAACAAAAAGTCTCACATAAAACTGTTCTTTATCTTGAACACAATCATTTTTGGTTTCATGAATAAACATTTGAAATAGAGTAACTTTATCTTGAATACAATCATTTTTGGTTTCATGAATAAACATTTGAAATAGAGTAACTTTATCTTGAACACAATCATTTTTGGTTTCATGAATAAACATTTGAAATAGAGTAACTTACTTAATACCAGACTGATGAAAAAGGTGGGGATCAGACTCTGATACGCGCCCTGATAAATGATAGAGCTCATCTGACACTGTTGGATGATTATTATGCGGACCTACATACGGGTGGCATTTCATCTGTAACATCCAGAGTGTGAATTTCAAATTGGACAGTTAATGGAATGACTTCCAGTGAGGATAGATCAGCGTGGACTGAGGCCAGGAGATTGGATTGGTTTCAAATAACAGTCATAAATCTCATCTGGACACACAGTGCTGTCGAGAATATTTCTGACAGAAACGTGGTGTCTATTGTCATTTGTTATGTACAGGTTTCTTTAATGTATAGGATTTAATGCAATATGCCGGGTTAGTTTTGTGAGAGAGGAAGGGAGAGAGAGAGATTGAAAGAGAGATACAGAGAGAGAGACAGACAGAGACGAAGACACAGAGACAGAGAGAAAGAAAGACAGAGTGGGAGAAAGACAGACGGACAGACAGTGGAGAAAAGAGAGAGGGGAAAAAGAGAGACAGGAAGAGAGAGAGAGAGAGAGAGAGGAGGGAGAAGGGAGAGAGAGAGAGACGGGGAAGGGGGAAGAGAGAGAGAATGAGAGAAAGAGAGGGAGGGATCAAGAGGTAAGGAGAGAGTGAGAGAGAGAAAGGAGGAGAGAGGGAGAAAGGAAGAGAGAGGGAGAAAGAAGGAGGGTGGTGGAGAGAGGAGGACAGAGAGAGCGAGAGAGCGAGAGAGAGAGAGAGAGAGGGAAAGAGAGAGAGAGAGAGAGAGAGAGAGACAGAGAGACACAGAGAGAGAGAGAGAGACAGAGAGAGAAAGAGAGAGACAAAGAGACTACACTTATCCAGAACTCGAACTTGGAACCTCCCGCACTCGGATCAAACACTCAAACCATTGTGCATTTGCGTGGACTAACAAAAACAGCAATGGCAGTAATGTTAAATCACAGATGTTTGGGTAGAACTGGTATGATGTAACAAACAACCCTTGAAGTACCAAGAGGGCGGAGCTGTTTATGGCATAAAGCTACAAACTAACATTTTCACTATAAAGAAATTTGCCAATCATACTTTTCAATTCTACTCGACGAAGGCCACTGGAAAGAAAATCGGAGACGGAAATTGTTATATATCCATATATAATCAAGGGAAATTATGCATACATGTACTTACTTAGTTACTGCCCTTGGTTAGACCCATACTTAATTTCGTAGTAAGGGAAATAATTTACCTCTTATTCGTTGTGTGATTAATTAACACCACCACTTTACCTACACTACTTTTCACGTTGCATTACTCTCAGTAAGTCGGTTATACATTAGGTCACCTATTCTAAAGTATGAAAGTGTGTGAATGACTCTATCTTTATTGATATTTGGCGACACTCATTACTCTATGCATTATTGTGTACATATACTACGATACTGTATATAACCGATGACGTGTAAATATTACCGGAATAAAGTTGCCTATCTTTCCGGCTACAACTGACTCTTTTTGTTTGTTATCACCACATAACAGAAATTATTAAAAATGGGTGCGATGTATGGTCAAAATCTGAGGCGGTAGATGACACCGTGTCATATTATATAGTCAAGCCGGTCACAATGTCGAAATGGCCGACCATAGTTTTAAATTCTACTGGACGAAAATGCTTCCTTGCCTGCGGCTGAAAAAAAATCTTAAATTGAAATTGTCCAAAAGACTGGATTTTGACCAAAGTGTGTGTGATTTATCGCAAAACACCTGAGGATGTACATAAAACCGTTTCATAATTTATAGTCACGTCGTCACGGAGTTTAAGATGCTTACATGTTTGCCCTCCAACTCCCATTATAGTATTATGACTGTGACCTTATCAAAACTTGCATGCTCCTGTACAAATCGACTGTGTGATCGAAGATGCGGAGCCGATCCAACAATACGCCAAACATTTTTCTCCAGTCCCGTAAACTGAAGGGGACATAATGCCGGTCCTCCCGAGCGCGAAGTTGATGGCTTTTCCGATCTGTTTAACCCTAAAGTGACCGCGTTACGGCCCGTGGCCTAGTTTATGTCTGCGGGGTTTGCCAGTTGTTTGATGTGGAGGCCCAGAATTTTCTGCAATACTACGTTACTGTCGAAGATCAAAGGCTGGAGTTAATGAGCAGATTGCCATCTGCCATGAATAATGTAGAGTGACTTTGTCCTGGTAAACCCCGGCGAGATTATAATCGAGTTAGTAGAAATGACTGGCGTGCTGGCCACAACTCCGTGAACTCATCAACAGGTCCCGAACGCTTGGGTGGAGCTGAGGACGGCACGCGTGTCCCCAAAGAGGCAGAACGGTATCATAATTATGACTCGGCAGATGCTATGAACAAATGAACTATTTACAAATGTAAAAAAAGAAAACACGTTGTTATGTTGACGGTGTTAGTGTTATTATTACTAGCCAATCAGAACAAGATAAATCTTACCATTTCTTTTTACGAAGCCCAGCTGCATAATAAAAATATCTAGTTCACACTGACAACGACACTTGGATTTGATGCAAACACTAACATAACTACTACGTATACTGTTACACCTCATAGCTCAATTCCTTCCAGAATACACAGGTGTGGGTAAAGTTGGAATTCGACCAGTAATCTGTAAAGAGAGGCAAAGAATGAACTTTCAGGTCATACTTTTCGATTTCACTCGACGAAAATGTGACTTTTTTTGTGCGGCTTAGAAACGTCTCAGATAAAATGATTTTCTCTCTATCTCTCTCTCTCTATCCCGTAGTCCTGTTGACCGTTTGGGACATCACAGGTGATCTGGCAACCAGCATCCTCCAGTCCTCACGGTTTTCTGACTTCCTGATTGTATCGCTCAACCTCAAGCCCGTCCATTCTGGGATATTGTCCTCCCAGCTCTTCCTCTGTCTGCCTCTCCTTCTTCCTCCTTGCACCGTGCCTTGCAGGAATGTCTTGGCAAGCCTCAGATGATCTCCTAACGTGGCCTACCATTTAAGCTTGCGTCTCTTGACCAAGGTCAACAGGTCTTCGTAGGGTCCAATGACTTGCCTGATTGTGTTCCGAACTTTTTCGTCCGTGATATTAGCGACTGAATTTTGAATGAAATGGGCGTGTCCATGTATTTTACCGTCAACAATTGAGGCAGCACACGAAGGTTCATACCCCTTGGGCACGTAGTCATGAAGTTTTGTCTAGCTCCATTTTTGTATAGGTTAAATAGTTTAATAGTAATGTTATTTACATCAAATAAAACTTCAGAAAAGTTCAGAAATAAATCAGTTGAATACATTGCAAGAATTCTATAGCAGAAACCATTTTTTTTTTTTTTTTAGAAAAACATACAAACAACCAAAGAATCAACTTGACCATGTCCCAGAATGTAGACAGTCGATTGCTATAATACTGTGTAGATATTTTAGTACAGAAACCCAAACGCGTTGGAGTCACTTCGACTTCACATAATATCTTGTATTTCTCAAGTCAAAACAACAGCAGCGACAACAACAACAGCAGCAATAAACCAACCAGCAACGCTTAGGATTGACATCAAGTTTGCACTTAGAAATGGCAACATTCCTACGTAGATCCGCTGGTCACGACATTGCGCTGATGTCGGTTTGATGTAGGGAATCCGTCGCTACTGTAATCCTACCGATCCGACGGAAATCTACTCCGGATTGACCTAATGATGATGGCATAGAAAGCCCTTAAGACCTCAAAATTGAGGTGAACCATTGACTAACATAATAATATCTCGATTTATGTGAAAATAGGAAATATCTGTGCATTTTTCTTTTACTTAGCACTGTTGGCATTACTACATATTGTGTCCACGCGGTTTGGTTACTCTATAGACAATCACTCTTATATTATCTTATATTCCATGAGTCCTAGTTTTCCAAGGTGGTCGTACATACTCCCCCCAACATCAAAAACAGGTCAGCATCATTCATAATTATGACTCACATTTTAACTGAGAAGTTGAGAATCAAAAACTGACTGAGTGTCAAGTTCATTATTTCTTTTTGGTGTAGTTACTTAAAGTAAGTTGGTCTAATGTGGTTGTCATCAGCTGTGTGGCTTTGTTTAGCATTTCAATTGTATAACTGTCTCAGGTGAAAGGTAATATTTAATACCCACTTTCTGAAGGACCTTTATATGATCTAATTTTCGACTCCTTAACTGATAACTGTTCCTAATGCCTTAAATTCAAGTTGAATCTCAGATTATAAATAACACAGGGATCATTCAATGAAAAATGAAGGGTTGTTAATTCAAGATATATAATGTCAGAATTGGCAACATTGCTTCTCATAATGTTCTTCAGCAGACAGTTGAAGAGCCCTAAGACCGTTGTCAACGGTCATTATAAGGATCAATGGACCTTCAATCAATATCCCTTTACGTCAGGTAAAGCACGGGATCGATTTCCATTATCTTGGATTTTTTTTGTTTTTGTTTTTCAGTATCCAAACTCATCCCTAATATTTCATTCAGACTTGGAAATGCACCGTCCGAATAGTGAAGATTTTCATGAGAGAAAAATAATTCCAAACTATATCCAGATTTCTCACCGGGTTGAGTTCAAATTAAAATTTCACTCTGCTGTCCTATGTTGAGAATGACAGTCAGTTTGAGCTCATCACGAAGAAAAAAGGGGCAAGTACGAAAAAAAAAAAAAGAAGTTTTTGAAAAGAGAAAGACACGAATAATATATAGCAAAACAAACAAACAAACAAAACAAAACACGAAATGCGGTAATTAACATAAAGCTCATAGCAACATGAAAAAGGATATTTTTATAGGAGTTGTAGCACTGGGACAATATTAATACTGAAATCATTTTTCCTTTTTTCCTTTAGGGAGGGGGGGGGGGGTCAGATTGAAATACGATTTGGAATGCATTCATTTGGTGCATGACTCGGTGAGTACAGATAACTGAATAGATAGATCTATACAAGTATATAATTCAAAGAGAAAGATAAATGAGATAGAGAGAGAGATAAAAAAAAATGAAAATAGAAATACGTATGCAAATAAAAAGTAAGTAAATTCATAGCTGTCTATAAGGTCTGTCCTGGGGATCTGAGCCAACTGAAGCCTTTCATATTCCAGAATTGTCAATTCCTGAATCCTGCTTGATACTGCCATCATTATTACTATAATTTTTGTTATCATCGACATTGTCATTGTCTTTATTATTGTTATTATTACTATCAATACTATTATTACTATTATCACTAGCACTATTATTATTATTGGTATTATTATTACTACAATTATTATTATTATCATTACTATTACCATTATCGTCACTGTTATTGTTTTCATTATATCATTATTATCATTATTATTATTATTATTATTACTAGTTGGCCCAGTGACTCGGGGAATACACAGATGTGATTTTTAAAGTTGAGTTGCGATCACCCATGTGTAAATTGAGACGCAGCACGAAATTGCCTGTCATACTTTTCAGTTCTACTAAGAAATGTGTCTTTTTACCGGCTCAAAATGTCGGAACACTTTCTACTATTCAGCTCAGTTGTGGCTCAAAATCAACGTAAATATAAAAAAATATCGCGAACTTTTAAAGACCTTTTGAAAACATGGCCACGTACACTTTTACGTCTTTCTGTGAGTAATAAAAATGATATGTTGTAGAATTTAAGGCTCAGCGGTTACAAAGCCTTTCATGATTACATTGGAGGCCTTACTTCCTTTACAATATGACGATTATTATTATTTCACCAGAACCTTTCTTCCTACTCTACACCATGCTCAGTGATGTTCATACTTTTCCCTCTCCTCTTTCCAATCTACGCTGATCCTCACAAATTATGCAGGACAATCTGCCTCTCCACCACTCTCGCACCATTTCCTCCCATATCAGCTGTGCCATCCCAATCACCAGAATTAAAGTCCTGTCAAGATGGTCTTCATGTTTCGCCAATGCCATCATCATACTACAATGGAGCTAGGGCATGGGCATGTGTGCATCTAAAACTAATTGACCACAAAATGTATGAAACTTGGGGTACTGCCAGACAGTTAGAGAGGTTTCACTATTGGTCGATTTGCACAGCGAGACGCTGGAGGCTCCGCGACACCACTGTTAGCATGGAGAGGAAAGTAGATCGCTGCGGTAAACAATACCCGTTTGCGTATTTCCACGGGGCGTAAGAACTTACAAAGGGCTATATAGTTTCAATCAACCCAAAAATCAATATCAACAAACCACAGTAAACAGATATGCACACTGTCTTTGGTGAAGAAGGTCTCTTTCAATTCTTGTTTACGCAGCGACCTAGTTTCGCGATTTGGCGAAAGTGAGGTCTCTCTGTAAATACATACCTTAAAGTATTGCCTTGCTCTTTCTTTACGACCATTTACGTGGTCATAACTATTTTGGACAAAGTCAGTCTTTAATGTTATTTAATTAACATTTTTAAGTCGCAACGAAATCGATGCTTTTTCGTCGAGTAAAATCAAAAAGTGGGATCGGAGATTTCGTTCTCCAGCTCTAGTTTAAAACCTTAACAGTTTGTATGCTTTGCTGCACTTCGTTTTATTCATAATAAGTCTCATTTCGTTGGTTTCATGACGAACGGGCGAACTGATAACAACAACTCGTTATCTACTCGCCACTTCGTTATGTAATGGACGATTTGATCACTTTAATACTTTTGCATGTTTCTTTTAATGTCCATTTTTAATGCTCCAATTTAAATTTTGGAATAAAAATGTGTGTTTATAATCGGAAAAATAAATAATTAAGTAAAAGAATTAAATACCTGGCAAAGCTATGTTTTTAATTATAATAGGAGGTCGCGATATTTTGGGATTCCCAGGTTCATCGCTAGATAAGACGTTAGTTTCGCAAGCCTGGTCAACAAACATTGCCCGGAGGTCATACCTACCACACGACAACCCCCCCCCCTCCCCCAAACAAACACACTCTGCCGCCCCCACAGCTAATGCTGTGTATCAGCAGCTGATGTAATTGTTTGCTAATGATCAAAATCCCCCCCCCCCCGCCCTCTCTTCCCTCATGTCACCGCCCCCCCCCCCCAATCCCCTGACCACACTGGACTGGACGAGGGGTCACTGAAGGAATAGCCACTGGGTTGTTCACCCGTAATCGGAGGTCAGTGTACACCAAATCTCTGGTCAGACACATGCGTCTCTGGGCAAGTTCGGGAGGTAGCACGAGTCTAATTACAGCATCAATGATTTATATGCGCAGTGCCATGGTTAAACACTTCCATTCCCTCTTGATCTGGAGAATAATTATATAATTCTTGATAACAGACCTAAACACAGAAAGAGAGGGAGAGACAGAGGGAGAGACAGAGAGAGGGGGGGGAGGAGACAGAGCGAGAGAAGGGGTGAGACAGAGAGAGAGAGAGAGATAGAGACAGAAAGGGAGGGATGGGGAGAGACCAGAGAGACACAGAGAGAGGGGGGGGGGGAGAGAAAGAAGAGAGAAAGAGGGAAAGAGACAGACACAGAGGGAGAGAAAGAGAGGTAGAGAGAGACAAAGACGGAGAGAAAGAGAGGAGAGAGAGATCTAAAAGGTGATATAATTCGATAACATAAAAAATAATATTATAATATTATCGTACCTTAAAAGCGGGTGTACGCTATAGGCCTACCGAACCCAATACTCCCATTTACACTTTTCATACACTGAGAGCAATCCCCTTCCTCCCCTTCGAAGCGTACGCACTTGATAAGTGATCCCTAGACATATAAAGGGAATTCTCTAATGGCCTGATGTCCCTTCATTTTCACCTGCTTAAAAACCGCCGATCTCGGGTGACGTGCCCTGAAAAGCTCTTATTTCGACCATAGTCTCAGGAGAACTAACTAAAACCGCAACGTCGCCAAGTTTGATCTTCACTTGTGATTGATAGCATTTATTGACAAGGATCGATTAACTCGATCAGGCTATACTTTATTAGCTAGCGCCCTGGATGCTAAATAACCCCTGCCCATAATATGTTTACTTAACCCTTCAATGCCCAATGACATGTACGGTAAATGGCGTTTTCAATCATTATTAAGCATTTTGTGATATGTAAATCGCGCCTTTTAACAAGGTCATCATAAATAGAAATACAATGATATCTTTTGTGACTATGTGTGGGAAATTATACTCATAGTTGAATAAAATAGCCTGACTCCACTAAGGTACCGGGTTCGAATCCCGGTTTGGGATTTTTCTCATAATTATTTTCCTGTCCCTGATCCTGAGGTAGGTAGGATCGAACACCTAGACTTCTCGGATAAGGACGAGGCAATTCAGATGGCCCGTGTGTATGTTGCATGCGTTAAAAATACATTGGCAGTTGGAAATCGAAAAGAGCAGGCCGAACAGGCCGCTGTCCGGGCAAAATTCTAAAAAACTAATCCCTACCACTACAAGAAAAATAAAAACAAGAAATTAAAGTGAGGTGTAAATGCCAAGGTCAGCGAACCTGCTAGAAAACAGATCTAAACACTTTCAGTGTTTTTGAGAACACTGTGTCTTTTTCTTTCATGTAAATGGTGGGCTAAGAGAAAAGACAACAGTAAGTTTGAGTTTAAAGAAAGTACATAGACGCGATGGTGGCCATACTGTGCTAGGAAGAAGCAAGACTATGGGAAACTCTCAAATAATATAAGATGACCTTACGGTCTACCTCAGTTTCAAACCCAACGGGTTTCCATACTTGATTATAATGTCCTTGCCATGGCAACTTCCAGTGAAAATAAATCCGGGTACTCTTGTACCGGAGCACCAGATGGCTGTGATTGTTGTTTCTTGCGTGAATGTTTAACTGATTCACGAGACACCACAAAGACGACAGACAGAATATAGGTTTACCCCGTTTAGAACTGAGCTTTGACCCGGCAGCCATTTTACACCAACATGGCGTCCTATAGTGGAGGCTCGATAGATCCCACTGCAAAAAAAAAAAAAAGGAAAAAACGATAGTCTCAAACATTACGAAGCCTACAAGGCGTTGATCTGTACAAGCTACCAAAGGACACAAGGCCGGCTAACAACCGACAAAGCTGCCAAACATCACGTATCCTAACATTTTTCATTGTTTAGTGCCGGACGCATTGCCTACACATTTGATTAGTTCGAAGTAAGTGGAATTTTCTGAACTATGGAGCTGGAAATGCTTTTTTCTGTTTATGACCTTGATCCACAAATATTTTCTTCTCTTACTCAGTTCCTCTGCTGCCTTCCCCTCCCGTGTAAGAATCCCTGGTACAGAAAGAAAGTTTATGCTTTTGTCCAACGTTCGATATCCACAACCAAACTGGCACAAATGGTAGGCATTTTACATATCAGTTACCAGTGCAATGGCGGGCGGAAGTAAACAAAGTGGGCGTATGACGTCATGTTAGTTCAACCTGTAGCAGAATAATAGGACAGAATTAGATGCTACAGTAGCACCCCACCAACCACTTGCGAAAAGATACCAAGGGCAGTAAGTAGTGTGTTAGTATGATGCATAATTTATGGACGGTAAGTCACCAGTGTGGTGCCTACGTCAGCCCTGGTCTGTTTCACCCTTTAGACCTTCGTTCCCTTAAGAGACTCCAAGGTCCTGTACACGCGCATAAGTCATGCCAGGGTTATCTGAGTTTCCACGAAATATTGGAACTATGCCACTCTTTTTCATTCATGTACACAATAAAATTAATTGCTTTATTTGACGAAGACGATAAAGCCGAAAGCTCGTATAACTGAGCAAATATTTGAAAATACGCAACAGGACGTTGGCATAATAAAACTGGGCCTGACACACAGCGATTCTTTTCTCTCTCTCAAAGCAAAAATGACAAAAAAGAAAAAAAAAATTAATGTCAAAAGGGATGGTGGAGAGGGCATCCATGAATTAGCCTACTGACCCCTCGATTCTGGCAAATTTCTTAACCTTCGCTCCCTCCCCCCCCCTCCTCTTCCTCCAACCCCTTCCACATACACCCATAGGACGTAACCGACGGCCATTAGAAAAGTATCCATATTAAAAGCCTTTGATGTTCAAAGCTTAAACTGGCATTTAGCATAGACTGTTTCATTACGAACATGGGCTGTTACAGTTGTACTTCCTGACAATTAATAATTATTATCCTACAACTCACTTTCTTGAGAAATAACAACAACAACGACAATACACTCAACACAACCAACACAACCACCAGCATCACCATCATCAATAATAACACCGACACCACAACCACCCGAAAACCATCACGGCAACAACAACACCGCAACCACCACCATCACCATGAACAAGAACAACAACAATCACAACACCAACATCACAACCACTACCAACACCACCAACAACAACATCAACACCATAGCCACCATCATTGCCACCACCACCACCACCACCACCACCAACAACAACAACAACAACATCAACACCACAGCCACCATCATCACCACCACCACCACCACAGCCACCATCACCACCAGCACCACCTCCACCAACAACAACAACAACATCAACACCACAGCCACCATCACCACCAGCACCACCACCACCAACAACAACAACAAGAACACCATCCTCCCATCACCACCACCACCACCACAATAACCAAAAACAACAACAACATCAACAACAATTTCGTTTATTGTTGTATAATAATGAAAAGTGTAGCTACTCTCCCTGAACATCCTCCCCTCCTCTCCAACATAATTTGTTTTTCCTTCGCTTGCCCCCACCCACCCCCCCCCCCCCACACACACACCCCTCCGAGGGCACATACCTCATGAGTGACCCCCTTTCCCCCAGTTCATGATTCATTCCGGAACGCTGATTTGATTCACATTACGATAATAAATTAATACCTCTCGCTCAAGGTGGTGATGACATTGATTAAGAATGTGTCTCCAAGTGAACACAATCTGACAATCTGTAAAAGAAATGTTATAAGATTATTGTTATCCTACATTTCATTTCGTGTTTCAATCTGTGCATCTGGCCTTGGCACTGGGTTGACTTTCTTTGTGTGTACTGTTGTTGTTTTTTTTCGTTTTTGTTTTTGTTACTTGTTTGTACATTTGAATTTCTTTCCATGAGAGTTTTCTTGTTTCTTTCTTTACATTTAATTTTCGTCTTCTAACTTTCTTTGCTTTTTTATTTTTTTCATTTTGTGCGTTCTTCGTTTAGGTTTTTTATGTTTGTTGTTTCTTTCTTTTTCCTTCCTTCCTCCTTTCTTTCTTTCTCTCCTCTTTCTTGACTTTCTTTCTTTCTTTCCATCGTTCGTTCTTTCTTTATTTCCGTCTTTTTTTTCTTTATTTTGATTTTCTCTTAGCTCCTTCCTTCTTTCTTTCTTGCTTTTCTTCCTTCCTTCCTTCCTTCCTTCCTTCCTTCCTTACTTTCTTTCTTTCTGTCTTTCTTTCATTCTTTATTTTTTCCTTTCCTTTCTTTCTTTCTGACTTTCTTTCATTCTTAACTTCCTTCTCTATCTCTTGAATTTTCTTTCCCTTTTTGCATTTTCCTTTTCCTCCATGGAAATTTTTCTTACTTTAAAAAAACATTTTTTACCTTTTTATTATAAGATGACTTTTCATCCACCCCTGGGCTTTTGTTTTGTTTCTCTCTTTCATTTACTTCCCTACCTTTTGCATTGCTTCCTGGAGGATGTTTTAAATACTTGATGATTTCCCTGCCCTTTTTTGTATGTCTTCTAAGTTCCTTCCTGCGCTATTCTTAGGGGAACTCACTATTGTACACAATTGGCTGTTGTTACAAGTACGCATGCACACCAACCTTCTTGCGCTAAGGGACACAAAAGTATACATACGTACTATCCCTAAGCCCGTCCTTATCCTCAAACCTAATGCTTATCGAATTCCTAACCCTTCCCCCTACCCTTTCAACCCCCCCCCCCCCGCCCCCCAAAAAAGGAGGAAAACAAAAAGAAAATCTGAAAGAATACGATGGCCTCGGGCACAAACCATCTAAGTCCGTAAACAAATTTTTTTCAGAGGAAGGAAAAAACTGATTTGATGGGTATCACCTCTAGGACTGTACGCTAGACTGGTTTAGTTTATTATGAATTTGTTTTTTATCTATCTATTTTAAGGTATAAAGCATTTAAAGAGTTGTCCGGACATAGACGGTTTGTGCGCGGGGTCATCGTAAATTAATCATAATTAACGCTGTTGTCAAGGAGCATTTCGGGAGGAGCTCTCTAGCTCTGGAGCCACAAAAAGGCCTTAACATATGTACCCTCAGCGCAAAAAAAATTTGGGGTACTTACGTACTTGTAATAACATTCTACGTTGTAAGCTATAGATCACCAATGGTCACAACTCAGTATTTTCTCTATTCGGGGCTTCGTAATTAGACTCCAATCCCGTGAGGTCAGCTTCTTCGAACAGCTTTAAAAAAATTGTTTTGTAACTACATTCTTTCGTTATCTCTTATTTTATCTCTTGAATTCCTTCCTGAAGTATTTTTCTTTTAATGTATTTTATATTCTTAACATTTTTTATTACTATTATTTTTTTCTTTATCTTCCCTCTGGTCTTTGCCTGATCAAACTTATCTTTCCACATCATTTCCGGTTGATCCTGTTCTCACAATGCAATCTCTTAAGATATTCCTGATTGTGTTAAAATAATGGGGAAAAAATATTCTTACGTCCAGAATGACAAATAGATGTGTGATCTCTCACAGATAAAACCCCTCGTGGATCGTTCGTTCATTCTTGGAATTTCCATACAGTGCCCTCTTTTCCCCCTCCCCACAACCTTCAGGTCGTCCAGAGGCGGCTCAAGAAACGAGATAACAAAACGGCCACAACAAAAATAAACTTGACGTCACGTGGCCATCGGCGGCTCAGCTGAGCGATATTGAAGGTCACTGGACACATGACAACTGCCCCTCTGTTTCTCTACATAATCTTTTTCTTCTCTCGCTCCTTCTGTTTTTGTTTTTTTTTTGGCCTTCTTTCTTTCCGTGGAAAACAAAGAGGAAAAAAAAGCAAACCCTCTTGTATTTCCAACTCTATCGCTCTAACTTTCTTTATGTCAACAGCTGTGTCCTTGACCCCGATATGCTAACACACTCACTGTCACAACTTGCAATCAGTCAGGTCTCCGCGCAGAGTCCACGCATCCTCCAAATCAATTCAAATTAAATCTTCACATCATTTCCTTCCATCCTTCCTTTATTTCATCCGCTCGCTCGTTCGCTCGCTCTTCCTTCCTCCACGATTCATTTTTCTTCCCCAACCGGTCTTTTAAGGCATTACGCAGCGGTCCCCCTTTAGACCCGAGCTCATCGAATGAAAGGCATTTCTTGATCCCAAACTGAGCTCGTGGAAGAAACTTCGAATGAGTTTTTTGTCATCACTGATTTCGTTGGAAAATTATTTCTTTTGCATCATATTTGCTTTAACTATATACTCAAAAAACAAACAACCAAAAACGATATCGAGAAAAAAAACAAACACTTTTAATACTGTAATGTCAACACTGATAAAATACAAATCATTTGTTTCTTATCCCACTTTTAAATATATAAACCACATCATAAAAAGTTTATCAGATTATTACTACCGCACTATATAATTATTCTTACAATAATCCTACCTGTGTCTTAATGAATGTTGGTCGTTATAAACTCACCATAAACAGCTGCGAGCCGTATTCTATTTATCTGAAACTACACTACCAAATCTTGACTGACGACTCACAACGGTAAGTTCAAGAGAGAAAGAATTATAAAAAAATAAATCATTGCCTAAATCAAGTCAACGTACTTCAAAACTCATTATTTATGATGAATATCTATGGAACTTCCTTAACATTTTAAAGCTAAATGGCATTTTGCATGCCCTGTCCCACTGACTGCTTCACTAGATACACACCCTGTACTGGATTTTTATAATTACTTCACAAAATGTTTGTTAAAATAAACAAAAAATTAACAAAACCGCTTTTTAACTCATTACGATAACTGAAATGCGTACGTTTGCTATCCTCAGAATTCCCACTTCCTTCCATGTGCGATTTTCTGGATAGGGAGAGGCGTATTTTTTTGTGTTGATGTCAGGTCAAAATATGGCAAAAAAAAGAAAGGCAAAAAGAAAGAGTTGTATGCAGCCAAGCCTCGCCGAGGAAATAACATAAACGATACAATAAAACGCAAAAGGACATGGGAAGACAAATCAAGCTTTCCGTAGGATGTTACACCTGTACGTTCTTCCTGTGCCTCACAGCAAGGGGGCGACCACTGAACCTCACCCATCTTTCTATTATCTTCCAGTAACTTTCCGTTTTATTCTCTCATTTGTTCCATGGGAAAAGAAAATAAAGAATGGACAAACGCATCTTGGCATCCGCTCTTTGAACGGCATTGAACTAGTCTGTAATATTCCCCGCACGAACGACGAGGTCTTATTTGCAATTTCCTTACCACTGTCGACAAATTTTATCACAAAAAAAGAACAGATTTTCATCTCCCAAGGCTATTTGTTTAAAGGATTTGGAACATTCTGGCCAAATGTGGCTCGGGTTTTCTCTAATTTCCTGGAATAATCTTGAATTTCTACAGGAAATTTGTATTGGCTGAGGATTTCATGGCCATTGCTCTCAAAATCTTTCATTGTGAAATTCGTGATTTAGCTTTGCTTAAAGAAAGTTATAAATATCTCTTTCATACACCAGTCGTTCATTTTGACAGTTTTTCCCTTTCCATGATTGTATGCACTGCACATTGTCACCGCGATACACTAATGGCATCAATCATATTTGTCACTTTTGAGATATTATGAAAAAAACCACAACTGTTTCTTTTCATGTCCTTTGATGCTGTTGTTAAGGAACCCTGGTATTTTTATTTATAAGCCTTAGCTAGCTGAACAGTGAACACAACTCAGTATAGACTCCAGTTCCCTAAATACAGCTATAGGGTCACTTATAGCATTATGACTCTTTCGGATTATTACATTTTCCTATTGGCGCATTTCTTTTTCTGCAATATTATCTGATAGGTCTCGTGCTCACAATTGCAGTGAACTGTCAGTTGCCTTTTGGCATAAGTCTGATAATTATATGCCATTATCGTAGTGCAGTGACAACATGTTAATCTGTTTGGCAACGAATAAATATCATTAAAAAGTGAACTAATTGAAAAAAAGAGGATTCAGGATAAGTGTGAATTCGCTGCAGGTCTTGGCATGAGTAACATGGGGCTTTGCAAATAAACAGGTTCTTTTTGTTAAAATGGAAATTATTTGGGTCATATTTAAAATCTTGTTCAGAAACCTACACTTCTTCAAGAAAGGAATACAAACTAAATTTTAGGGGATGCAATGCCAGTTCTGAAAACTGCGAAAACTCAACGACAGGGCTCATTTATGTGGCATGGAACCTTAGTAAAAAATGGCACACATCTAGCTATAATTAAAGTTTAATATTTTGTAGAGGCGAATTGCGGAGGGCAAAAACGATCCACTATATCTTTCTCTGTTTGCTGTGTTGTGTACTATTCTGTTGCTCCTGTGCGATCGAATGCAGAGTGGACGGATGTGCTGAGCAAAAAAAGAACAATGAAAGGGTATTTTTTGTTTTGTTTTATGCACATTTAAAATTTGGGGATGCCACTAAATACCCTTATGGTTAGATTGCATTTTGTTATTTTGTATTTTGTATTTGTATAACTCTTTAATCCCATTTGGGAAATTTACCTTTGTGCCATTGCAGCCCAGTTATTACTGGAGCAGGCATGTCATCGCCACAGTGCAGCGCCGGTCGGCGGTTTTTTTTGGGGGGGGGGGGAGGGGGGGAGATGGGGGAGGGAGGGGAGGGAATGGTAGAGATGAATTTTATTTAATTTTGCCCGGGCAGCGGCCTGTTCGGCCTGCTCTTTACGATTTCCAACTGCCAAGGTATCTTTGACGTGCGCAACGTGCACACGGGCCCTCCGAACTTTTTCGTCCTTATCCGAGAAGACTAGGTACTCGATCTTACCCCCCCAATAGGATCAGGGACACGAAAATATGAGAAAAATCCCTAACTTCCAACATGCCTGCACCGGCCGGGGTTTGAACCCGGGACCCTTGGCATGAGAGGCGAGCACCTTGCCTCTGGACCACCTTTTTAATAGACTACAGACCGCCATAGCCTTAATTACATCTCAACGAACAATTATTTTGTTTTGTTTTATGTACATCTATGATTTCTCAGTCATAGCCTTAATTATGTTTCAACTAAGGCCGCCTTTAGATAGGGCTTCATTTTTCACTCTTCAATTTTCACTTTTCACTTTTCACTCTTCATTTTCTTGATCGTTTAGGCCGCTTTTAGATAGGGCTTCATTTTTCACTTTTCATTTTTCACTCTTCAATTTTCACTTTTCACTTTTCACTCTTCATTTTCTTGATCGTTTACATAGATGATTCACTTTTCACTTTTCACTCTTCATTTTCTTGATCGTTTAGGCCGCTTTTAGATAGGGCTTCATTTTTCACTTTTCATTTTTCACTCTTCAATTTTCACTTTTCACTTTTCACTCTTCATTTTCTTGATCGTTTACATAGATGATTCACTTTTCACTCTTCATTTCCTTGATCGTTGGGGTTTTCCCAACACATACACGTGGTCTAACTTTTCTCAGGTCAGCACCAGAACCAGATTTATTGTTGTAAAGATGGACAGCTCCGATGAGGAAGATTTACTTTTACTTTTAGCGTTAAGGAGACGAAAAAAGCGCAGACGAACAATCTGGTGCCGAGAACACTTCCTTCTGCGAAGTGAGAGGGGTGAATTTGAGCGTACGTTTTGCTCTCTCATGACTCGAAAGGATGAGACTTTATTTTTCCAATTACATGATGATGTCCTATGACACATATGACCATCTGAAAAGTCTCATCCTGCCACATTTGCAGCCAACTGGATCAAACTGGAGGACATCCATTTCTGCCGAGGAAAAGCTTGTTCTGACGCTGAGGTAAGTGCAAAAACTTTAACTTTTATAAAATACGGAGTACAATATATGCGATGATACCTTCTTTGTTTGAAAGGCTGATTGTTTGGGTAAATACAATGTATTTACCAAAACCATCAGCCTTTCAATGTATTTACCCAAACAATCAGCCTTTCAAACAAAGAAGGTATCGTCACATCTCACTCAACCAGACCACAACCCAATAAAATGCAGCCAGAAATAGCAAAGCCATTTGGTGATAGTTTAATGAATTCAAAAACAAAGGGGAGAAGTAGATATCTAGAGGTTAACACTAAACTAATCACTGGGTTTTGTATTGAATGGCGTGTAATACGCGTCCAGTGGAGAGAGTGTGTGTGAGCTGGGGACTAATGGTTGATAGTTTGATGGACCCGGCATGTACAAATTGGCCTGTCCTGCCCTCTTCCTCCTCAAGTCTTGAATGATATTCACTTGAAAATCCATATAGTCATCTGTTGTTAGCTCTTCCACCATTGGCATGAGCGATTTCATGAAAAGGAAACGAGGTGTTTCCTTGCTTTTTTCCAACTGACGTTGCCGTATCAGGGATAATATTCCATCATCATTAGTGGACTGCCTCTTTTTTCCTTTTCTCGTCTCAATTCTGTCCTCTGTCGTTTCCACTTGCAACTGGCTGGCAGTGGCATCCCCCATCACCTCCCCTGTCAGCTCTTGGTCATGTTGGACTTCTGCAACACCTTCACCTGTCACCTCATCCAAAGGAGAGTCGCAAACACTGTCCTCTAGTGCCAGATTTCCAGACGTTGGGCGGGTTCGCTTCACTGGGAGAAGGAACTGAAGGTCTTTTTCAAACTTCCACTCCTTCTCAGTGTCAGCACCGCTACCAGATTTCTTATTCTTTTTTTTTTAGCACGTTGCAGAAGCCTCTCATAAGCTGGTCCCATATGCTCTTTGAGTTACAGCTGCAACCTATGGGTACAGTGAGATAAAAGTGGGGCGATTACTGTTAGAATTGATATGTTATCCATTTCAAAAGCATTAGTAATAGTACTATTAGTAACAGATGTTTAGAGTTTCATTAAATTAAAAGTGTCTTAATGTATATTTTTTCCGCATGTATTGCAGGTATCTTGCAACTGGATCATCTTTCTCTTCAATGAGCGTACCATTTCACATGTCGCTAGCATCTATCAGTATTTACGTGATGGCTACCTGTAGAACTCTTTGGGATGTATTAGCACCATTGGAATTACCGGAACCAAATGAAGATCAATGGCAAAAGATTGCTAAAAAATTTGGAGACTTGTGGGATTATCCTTTTGCAATCGGTTCTTTGGATGGGAAACACATTGCACTTCGAAACCCTGCAAATAGTGGCTCGGCATATTACAATTATAAAGGATTCCCAAGTATTGTACTTTTGGCTCTTTGTGGTGCAGACTCTTGTTTTATCTTGATTGACTGTGGCCAATATGGAAGAATCAGTGATGCTGGCGTATTCAACGCATCTCGTTTATCAACATTGCTTGAAAAAAGGGAGCTGAACATTCCAAAAACTTCGTTTAAAGTGAGTGTCTCTGATCAAACTATTCCTCATTTGATCATTGGAGATGAAGCATTCCCGCTAAAATCATACATTATGAAACCTTTTGCAGCCAGAACCCTAAACGCCTAGAGAAGAATATATAACTACAGGCACTCAAGAGCACGGCGAACAGTGGAATGTGCTTTTGGCATACTGGCTAGTAACTTCGAAGTATTCCAACGGCCAATGCGGGTCCAGCCAGACAAAGCTGTTAAAGTTACAAAAGCAGCAGTGGCACTGCATAATTTCATCCGTCGGCGAGAAGGTGCTCTGGGCGATCGAACATCCACCATCAAATACGACAATGTTGAGCCTAATGAAGAGAATTTTGTACCTCTTGCAGCCATTCCACACAGTGGAAGAGCTACCGACGAAGCTGTTATTATCCGAGATACGATTTCAGAATTCTTTAGTGTACCAGATGGAGCAGTGTATTGGCAAAATGATCTTGTATTTAAAATGTGCAACATCAAACTGACTAGCTGGCTTAAATTCAAACGACGCAGAAGAGAACAGATAATTCTTGAAAGACATTTTCGGATTCACTTGTTTGATTTTTAGATTATCACCATCATCATCGTCATCATCATCATTATCATCATTACCCTCACCATCACCACGATTATCACCACCCATCATCACCATCATTATCATCATCATCGTCATCGTTATCATTAGCATCATCATCATCATCATTTCCATCATCTCGGTAATATTTTCAAAAGGATTCTTTTTTTGCCTATATTTCTCCATGTTTTTTTTTTTTTTTCATCATCTACTGTTTGATATTAAACCTTTGAATTGAATTGTAATGTTGCAAGAAAGAATAGATTAAACTTTTCCTTCTCATGTTTACAAAACCTTCGGGTGGTTGAATTGTTTTATCAAGTTCCTCCCACACTTGCTTTTTTTGGTCCTTGCTTTTGTAATCTGGATGGCGTGGATCCCACAACAATGGCTTGTTTCTCACATGGTCAATAATTAATTTTTTGTACTCATCCATATTTAGACGCCACAAGAATAATAATTTGGAAGAATTTAGCAGTGCTGTGATGTCCCAATTACTGTTATTACTGTGTAGCCGTGTGCCCCACCCTACACACCAAATACGGTAGGCTACCCCCAATGCATAGACACTGACATTGCATATGCCTATGACCTACTCCCCTTTTTACCGGGATTACCAATTATTTATTTAAACTTAAAAACTTAATAATCATATAGTATTTAGTATCAAATCACACTAGTATTTAGTATCAAATCACACTAGCATTTAATGAGAAATTCGATTCTGAACTCAGATTTTGACTTTCTGACAAAAAATGTGTTTGAAATGAAAGGAGCCACGCCCTCACCTCTCTTCATTCCACACTAGAAATGAGCACGTTCACTCTTGTTGTCAGGAGGGCTATTCACTTATTCATCGATGAAGAGTGAACAATGAATCTCTATCTAAAAGTCCCTCTCTTTTTCTATATTGCCATTTTCGTTTCCTTCATGAAGAATGAAGAATGAAAAGTGAAAAGTGAAGCCCTATCTAAAGGCGGCCTTAAGACCACAAAAACCCAACATTTCTTTCTAGCACTGACTCAAATTCGATCAAGTAACAAAGACAGAAGGAAAATCCTTTCACCTTTCAGAATAAACTAAATAGTAAAGCAAGTCAGCCCAACCCATTTCAGTGTGTCATAGTTATCACTTGAAGCTCTTCAGGGCTCTACTATTTGTCTGCCAGTGAAGAGGGGCTGTAGATTTTATCACATGTACAAACAACTTCATACCCGAGCGAAGACAGAAAAGGGGGGGGGGGTGGGGTGGGGGTGAACCTGTTCTAATTATTTATGGAAACAAGTCACTCTTGTTTTGTTGACAGTTTGCAAACTTAGAGGGACCAGAGCTATTCACAACGTGTACCCGGTTCCTTGCCTCAACCAGGTCATCGCCCTCAAATGCTTTTAACCCTCTTGGGGCCAAGATTATAACATACGATTCTCTTGGCATGGAATTTCGGATCCTGCAAAAACATATACAAAACGGTTAAAGTAGGGTCAAATGAATGCAAAAATCTAACTACATATCTTTAAAAAAATAGTTGTTATCTCAGTTTTCAACAAATGTCCTGTTAGATCAATTTTAAAAAATAGTATTTATGGGTTACTAATTAGAAAGTACGGTATGCACTGGGAAGGGGGGAGGGCTGTCCCCAGAGCATGAAAAGAGCACATGGAGGGGTGGGAAGGGGGAATTCTGTGACGATCTCGTACGCTTTACAGTTTTACAGACACGGTAATGAATTAAACATTTATTCAAAATAATTGAAGAGCATTTTTCCAAACCTGGGGGAGTCAAATTTTGCTCAGATAGTTATTAAAAATTAAAGTAAGACACTGTGAAAGTGTTCAAGTTAACACTTGCTATGTCTCGTCTATATTACTGGATAAAGATGGGACATAGTAAGTGTTAACTGAATACTAACAGAGCGTCTTACACTAATTTCGAATGACTATCTGAAAGGGGCCAAAACTGATGCAAAATTTGAATCACCCAGTTTTGGAAAAATGCTCTTCAAATTTTTCAACAAAATCAGTTGTGGGATTATCCATAACTAGATGAAGTACCGGGCATTGCCCAGAATAAACAATCATGTACTCTCTCTCTGTCTCTCTCTGTCTCTCTGTCTCTCTCTCTCTCTCTCTCTCTCTGTCTCTCTCTCTCTCTCTCTCTCTCTCTCTGTCTGTCTCTCTCTCTCTCCCTCTCTCTCTCTCATATAATAAAAGTAATAATCTTCACAACTCATGCGCACCAGAACACAACGCACCAAATTGAACATTTGATGTGGTTACTTTTTATGACATGCACGGTACCATAACAGAGTGGCGCCAAGATGGAGAATGAAAAGTAGAACTGTTGACAGCACGATGAAACAAAGCATTTTCTATAAATTTAAAAACAAAACCAAGCAAAATAATAAAAACTTCCTTGCACCATCCACGGTATTTGAAATGTACGTACAAAATTTGGTTACTGTAGGTGTCCTAATTCCTACGTTCAAAGGTTTTGTGAAATATATAATTAGATGAAATTTCCAATGAAATGATTAAGTAGTCCCTACCAAATGTCACATAAACGTTTTGAAAGGTCTAAAACATTTTAATGGCTCTTCGAGCAAATTGGGAGGGGGGGGGGCTGGGGGTGAAAAGCGAACATTGGGGGAGGTGGGACGTGGTGGTAAAAACCCACCAAAGTCGAGCATACGCACTTTTGAGATGGTCCCTAATTATAAAACATTGAGAACCAGGTGACGTTTATAAACCAAAAACAAAACACAACAAAAAACACACAGACACAAAAAAATGGAACTTTGGGTACTAACGGGTCAGCCTTGTAATTATCAAAAGTTCATACTCATTTTCTCCCTTTTTCTTTGATCCTCCAGTATGGATTTGACCCTTCAATCCTCACCCTCCTCTGTAGTCACCAGTACAAACTCCCTCAGGGCAAACACTCACTCACTCACACTCACTCATAGCCGAGCACCCATCAAGGCCTCATAATTCTCATTTTGTGTTTTTTATTCATGCCGAAGTTCTCACAGTCCATGGTACCCGATTCCTTCCAGCGATGACCTTAATTTGTCGTCCTTCTAGTTAAAACACACACACACACACACACACGCACACACACACACACACACAAAGTTCACTCCTCCCCCTTCTGTCATTTCTGGTTTCTCTGACAATTTTTCAAAATAATTATTGTCTTAAATATAATTATCCTGCCCCCAAGATTTGGTGTGTGTGTGTGTGGTGGGGGGGGGGGCAGTGTCAGTAAAAAAGAGACAAAACATGGCTTTAGTAGTCCGGCCGGGTGAAGAGGGGGGGGGGGGCAAAACATGGTTTTACTAGCCCGGGGGTGGGGGGGGGGCGGGATGGAGGTCACCCATTTTGTCTCTGAGTTCAAAATCGGAAATTTACGAGGGTCATCGACATTGAGGACATTAAGGTACTCACGATATGGGGGTGGGGGGGGGGGCGGCAGGGGACTGGAGAATGGCAAGGAGGTCAAACCCTGTCCATCATCGTGAGCTGGCGTGAGTCCAGCAATTAAGTGTTTGTGTACACGTGTACCTTTCTTTGTGGGTCTTAATCCCGCCTGGATTAACTATAGGATATGAAAACAGAACCCTGGGTAAACGATTAAAGGAATGGCGTAGAGAGGAAATCCCGTGTTTATAGTGAGATCGATTCGGTGTTAGAACGTTAAGTGTTGTCGGTATCATACAGCAACACAAAATACGACAGAAAAATAAACAGGAAAATCCGATGAAATGTCCGATTAAAGATAGACAGACGGATAAATAGGAAGAAACAAAGACAAGCAGGGAGGCAGACAAACAGAAAACAAAAAGACAGACAGACGGATGGATGAATATATTAAGGATGGATGGGTGGATGGATAGATGGATGGATGGATAGACGGAAGGGTGGATGAATGGACGGACGGACTGACTTAAGGACGGAGGGACACACAGACGTAGATAGAGAGACAGACAGTCAGACAAACAGACAGACAGACAGAGTAAATAGATAGATTGGTAGATAGGTAGATAGATGGTTAGATAGATAGATAGATAGATAGATAGAGGGATGATATATTGATAGATAATTGAGATTGACAGTTATTTGTCAAGCTTTCATCGTCTTGATTGTGACAAGAATAGTTACTTACCTAAAATTGGTGACAACATTGTAACCCTTTTATGCAAATATTCAACTCGGTGGACCCCACAAGTGGAAATAGGATAAGAAATATTTGTCAGGTTATTTCCCTTTGACCATACTTTGACAATGATCGAACCTGAGTCACCGAGCTGGTCGGCTGTAGCCAGTTTTTCAGCATGGAAATCCAATACCCCCGGTAAGCTTCAACCAGTCTGTGAGTTTCATTTTGCAGTTCAGTTCATTGACACAAGCAAAAAGACGGTAATTTAGGGAAGCCACAATTACTGCTCACTTCACTTTTAGCTGTATTATGGATCTTGGTACAAAATTCCGTAGGACCTTGTTCTGACTCTTTGGAAAAAAAAGAAAAAAAAACAAACATTGAGAAAGTTGATTCGTACGATCTGGGATCAGTATAGCCCAGTGGTTCTCACCCTTTTTCAGGCAATCGCCCCTTTAGACTCCAGAGTTTCTTTCATGGCTCCCTTCTTCCCCCCCCCCCTTTCCCCCCATGTCCATACTCAAACTAAAAAGGTAAATTTCCCCAAGAAGACAGACTGACTATACACAAATCAGATGTATGATGTCAAGTTTTTCAAAGCTTTATTAATGACAATAGACGTGTCGATTATTCATTACAACACAGATAGCATTTTTTTTTACCAATTGCACAACAAGAACTAGGCCTTTTCGGCTCATAAAACCTATGTACGCGAACTGTTGAATAAGTCCGATCGAAGCTGCCCTGTATTTGTCCCCAAAAACGTCCTCCATTCATGTCATTTGTCCCCAAATCGTCCTCCATGCTGTTGCCCTCTTTCATCGTTTTCCTCCCCGTATCGCCCTTTTCTGTCTTTTCGCCTCCCTGGATATCAAAATCAAGTAGGGGCCGACATCGCCCTTGTTCAGAGTCACTGTAACGGATATTGCAAATTTTAAGCTGTGGCAAAAAAGCTCCCTTTTACCTGACATTGCTTAGGTGACTTTGCAGTTCTATTACTCATACGCAATTATTGTTTAAGCTCATCTGTGTTTTTAAATGTCTCGTAAAATAGCATTAATTTGTTGATCTCTTCGTGTACTGTTCTTCTTCTAACAAACTTATGGTGTAGGAAAGAAAGAGGAAAGAGGAAGAGAGAAGGGGGGTGGAAGAGAGAGAGAGAGAGAGAGAGAGAGGTGGCAGAAAGAGATAGAGACACAGAAAGGCAGAGAGAGACATAGAAGGAGAGAGAGAGAGCGGGGTAGAAAAAGAATGGGTGGGAGAAAGCGAAAGAGAGAGAGAGATGGAGGAGATAGAAAGAGAGACAGACAGACAAACAGGCAGAGAAAGAAAAAAAGAAAGTGAGAGAGAGGAAATGAGAAAGTGAAAGAGTGAGAGAGAGAATGTGTGTGTGTGTGGTGTGTGAGAGAGAGAGCGAGAGGGAGAGAGAGAAAGAGAGAGAGACAGAGAGAGAGAGAGAGAGAGAGAGAGAGAGAGAGAGCTACAGGGAGAATTGTATTTCGCAAAACACAATTATTACCACTGCCTTTCTAAACCCTGTCGAAGGTAGATCTTGATGACCGACGTTTGCTTATTTCATCTTATTTCCATTTATACCTGATCTTTATTGTACAGTTCCATAATTATATAACTATCTTGCTGTTTCATTGTAAAAGTATGGATTTACAAAATACATTTGTCTTGGCCATATTCATTTTCAACTTTCAGCCACGCCCTAGTGCGACCGCACAGTTTTGTCCGTGGTCTAGCAAAATACACAGCGGTGACAGCGGTAACAATTGAAAACAACTTCACTCACGACTTTATAGCTCATGGCGGTAGTTTTTTTTACCAGTAAACGGCGACAATGGTGTCACTTTACAGATAAAAGCTGGCTAAGCTGGACAGGCTCTTATTAATAACAAAGTGTAAAGGGGACTATGAGGGTATTTAGTGGCACCCCCCCCCCCCTCCACTTCAGATCACCAGAACTCAGCCATTGTCTATACTCTATAGCAATGGTTTTCAACCTTTCTTTTTTTGCCTCGTGGGCTCTTTGCAAAGTTTTGATCACTATATGAGAGCCCGCCCTCTCCCTCGTCCTCAATCTCCCCCCTCGCCCTCAATCTCCCCCCTCCCCCACTCTCTCCCTCTCTCAATCTCCCTCTCCTTCCCTCTCCCCCACTCTCTCCCTCTCTCTCCCTCTCTCAATCTCCCCTCCCCCCACCCTCTCTCTCTCTCTCTCTCTTTCTCCCCTCACTCCCCACTCTCTCTAACCTTCACAGATACACAAACAAGGAATGAGAAACAGATAGAGACATAATTCTGTTTATACACACGTGCAGAATGATTGAGAGAAGAGGAATTAACACTTTGTTAATTCATTTCTGTTATTTATCTATCTATATCTAATATCTATCTAAACCTCTCGTATTTATTTATCTATTTATTTACTTATTTATCATTCATTTATTCATTTGTAATTAATTAACTAATGAACCAATCAATCTATACATCTTTTCAAACATTTATGTCTTATTTATTTATTTGTTTATTATCATTTTTTTTTTTGGGTCGTTCTTGTTCTGCTCGAGACTTCCCTTCCCTCCCTCTCCTCCCTCCCGCCCCCCTCCCCCACCGGTCTGAAAATACCTACAGAACCCCCCCCCCCCTCCAGTGGTCGTGGCCCCCAGGCTGAAAACCTCTAATCTAAAGAGCCGTGTAACCGCAGGTACTCTTCACCTTCCTCTACCCTGGGTACTTAAAGTATTAACCCATTTATCATTGTCTACCCACGGCATAAACCCTCTTCCCGCTCTCCACTCTAGCGTCTCTCACCCTTGTTTACAACAAATAATCGCTCTTTTGTAGAGGCTCTAGTCTGAGACTTGCTTGAAATATTTATACAAAGTGCTTATCAAAACTGAGAATGTTGTGTAACACTTCTCCTCTAATTAAACCGAGCAAATGTTTTACTGAAGTGTATTCATTAACTTAATTACATTTTAAGCAATATGAATAATCATTTGAAATACTGTAATTTGAAATACCTCCCCCGTTTTGTTTTAATCTGTACAAAAATTAAAAGAAGTAAACAGTGTGATGTCTTTGATGAGGCCCAAAATACAAAATACAATGAATAAAAATACAAGAGTTTTCACTACTCTGGATAATGACAATTGTTTAATAAACAACAATGAAGATGTCTTAATACAAAATGCAACTTTTCCTAAAGAGCATTATAAATACAAGAACTATGGTCCCACAATGTGTAAATTGAGGCGCAGAACGAAATTTCCTGTCATACTTTTTATTTCTACTCGAAGGAAGTGCGTCTTTTTTTCTGGTCGAAAATGTCGGAACAGTTTCTTCTGTTCGACTAAAGAATATGTATGTATAGAGAGTTTCACTATTGGTTGATCTGCACTGCGAAACACGGGAGGCTCCGCGAAACCACTGTTAGCATGGAGAGGAAAGTAGGTCGCTGCGGTAAACAATACCCGTTTGTGCATTTCCATGGGGCGTAAGAGCTTACAAACGGCTCTAAATAGTTTCAATCAGCCCAAAAATATGATCAAACCGCAGTAAACAGATAATGCACACTATCTTTGGTAAAGGCTGTCTCTTTCAATTATGGTTTACCGCAGCGACCTACTTTCCCGTTTTGGCGGAAGCGACATCTCTATATAAATACATGCTCTCTGGTTCAACTCAATTGTGGCTCAATATCAACAAAAATAATATTCAAAATAAAGTGAACATCGAGACCTTTTGAAAAGTATGCACGCACATCTTTACCTCTTTCTCTGCGTAATCTCATATTTTATAGAATTTAGAGATTAGCGGGTAAAAAGCCTTTCTTGATTACATAGAAGGCCTTAATTCCTTTATAATAAGATGATATTCTCTTGAAGTTTATCGATCTGTTATGAGTGTCGTCAGACAAAAACAACAGCAGCAAAATATTGTACAGTAAACTCTCACAGTGGCAAAATAATATAGCTATCCTGTTAAAGTTTTTTTTCCTTTCTTTCTGTCTCTCTCTCTCTCTCTCTCCCCCCCCCCTCTCTCTCTTTCCTCTCTCTCTCTCCTTCCTTCCCCCTCCCTTCCCTCTCCCTCCCGTCCTTCCTTCCTCCCTCTTTCTCTCCCTTTCTTTCTTTCTTTCTTTTTCGTCCTCCCCTTTGATACCCTTCTTTCATTTTTCTTTCTTTCTTTCCTTCCTTCCTTCCTTCTTTCCTCCCCCCTCACTTCCTGCTTCCATCCCTTCCTTGTTTCTTTCCTTTCTTTCTTTCCTTCCTTCCTTCCTTCCCCCTACCTTTCTTTCCTTCCTTCTTTGTCTCTCTCTTCTTTTTTTTTTAATGTTAAAGCTTTGAACAATTTGCTTAACATTGCTATGAATGACGGCAAACAGCTATTCATCTATTATTTAACAAACTTCAGTTTCCCAATTCAGCACCCTTGTTTTCAAAACCCACACACCAAGTTCAGTACAAGTATGAACTCGTATGGTACAAGGCGGGCGTATTCGCGTTGTCCGATTAACTTTGTATCCCAATTTCTTTAACAAGGTAAAATAATCCATTTCTCTAGAATGTCCTCGTTTGGTTTAAATTCATTGGACTGGTTTATATTGACATACCGAGAAATGTGAACGCCTTGGATTTAGGTCTATCAAGGAAACAAAGCCTGAGCCCAGACGGGATCGATACCGGGTGTGAAATGACACGCTCATCAAATAATGGAACAAAGAATGTAGGTCAGAATTTTTATGGAGGTCGGATCGATGCTTCCATTAGGTTTCTGCACAGGTGTCTTTCTCAGCGCTCTTTGACGCTGAGTGTAATACGTGACACAGTGATGAAATTATTATCATGATATAACCTAGAATAAGATAGTTGTTACTAGGAATGAGACAACGATGCTATTCATAATTGTGAAATGACGAAGCTCAGTGAAGTTGGTGGACAAACTGTATGTCTGTCCATCTGTCTGTCTGTCTGTCTGTCTGTCTGTCCGTATGTTTGTCCGTCTATCTGTCTGATTTTGTCTCTTTGTGTCTCTGTCTGTGTCGGTCTTTCGGGGTTTCTCCTTCCAAAGATCCATCTATCCGTCCATGTCTTTCTTCTTTCTCTCTATAGTCTGCTCTCTTCATCTCCTTCTCTCTTCTCTCTTCCCGTCTTCTCTCTCTCTTTCAATTTATCTCTTTCTCCTCCCTCTCTTCTCTATCTCTCCTACCCCCTCTTTCTGACTTTTTCTCAATGCCCCCCCCCCCCTCTCTCTTTGTGTCTATTCTTTCAGAGTTTCTCCGTCTAAATATCCATCCATCTATCCATTCATTTCTTTCTTCTCTCTCTCTCTCTCTCTCTCTGTGTTTCTTTCTCTCTCCTCCCTCTCTCTCTTTCATTCTCCTCTCTCCTCCCTCTCTTCTCTATCTCTCTTCCCCCTCTCTTTCTCCCTTTCAATTCTTCCTCCTCTCTTTGTATGTCTATGTCGCGTCGTTATTTCAGAGTTTCTCCTTCCAAAAATCCATCTATCCGTCCATGTCTTTTTTCTCTCTTCTTTCTCTCTCTCTCTTCTCTCCTTCTCTCTCTCTCATTCTTTCTCTCCTCTCTCTTTCTCCTCTTTCTCTCTTCTTTCTCTCTCTCACTTCTCTTTCCCTCTTCTCTCTCTCTCTCTCATTCTCTTCCATCTCTTCTCTCTCTCTCTCTCTCACCCTTCTCTTTATGTATATTTGTCAGTGTACCTAAAGATTTGGTATCCCATGCCACTGTTGAACAGCAAAAACTCTAATACATTCACAATCAAAATACCTTGACAACAGGTGTGCTTTGTCGTGGAGGAATTCTGCAGACATGTCAAAAGACCATTGACAAAAAACCGAATTAGGTCAAGCCATGTAGGGGCGTGGGTGGGTGGAAAGAGCAGGTGGGTCGGCTGTGTACGTGTGCGTGACCAAATAAACAGTACTGGTGCTGAATTTAAAATAGAATGTTGTTACACGTACGTACGTCCCCCAAGTTTTTTTGCTCTAGGGTTACGTATTTTAAAGCTTTCTGTGACACCAGAGCCAGAGAGCTACTCCAGAAATGCTTTTAACAACAACCTTAATTGATTATGGTTAATTATTCTTTCAGATTTTCTTTTTGTTTCCTCCTGTTTTTTGGTTGAAAGGGGAGGGGAGGGGGGCGGGGAGCAAGGTTAGGGATTCAACAAGATTTAGGGTTGATGATTAGGACAGGGTTAGGGACGGGTACGTGTACACACGCGCCTCTGGCGCCAAACGCTTGAAAGAATTTAGGAACATTTGAGAAAAGTTACCAATGCAAAAGTTTTTGAACAAGCGACAATCCGCTCTCCCTTTGTAAGTAGTATTCTAACAATTGTCGCTTAATTCAATGCCAGAGCCGTCGTGCCACGAAAAATGGCAACCCTTGACCTGGTGTTAAAGTCAAACGTTCTGGAATGCATATCGTGAGATTACAGGCATGTCACATAGACTACAGCTTGTAACTTATTGAGCCTATGAAAGAATGCCTTTGTTGGAGAGGTTAGCCTGTCTGTTTGTCCCTCCGTCCGTCGGTCCGTCCATCCGTCCATCCATCCATCCATCCATCCATCCATCCATCCACCCATCCATCCATCCATCCGTCCATCCATCCATCTGGAATACATACCGTGGGATTATACGTGTGTCACAGACTAGAACAGTCTGCAACTCACTGAGCCCGTGGAGGCATTCCTTTGTTGGAGAGGTCAAAAAGGTGACATTAATGAGGTAATACCTTATAGTCCTTGTTAACAACAACATCAATAACAACAACAACAAAACTAAAAGTTTTCTGGGATGTTTTCATGTGATGGCGAAGATCAGTAAAGGAAAAACTAGTGACTCAATGATGAAACGATCAAGTGAGAAAAACAAACACGGAAGACAAGGAAAATAATAGATAAGGAGAAAGGAGAACAAAGGCAAATGGAGAGAAAGGTTACAGAATAATTGTGGGTAGATCTGACAAAACCTGTCCAGGCTCAAGGTGAAATTTTTATTCATCTTTAAAAAATCAAAAGAAAATATTCCTAAGCCGACTTCAAGCAAAATATTTTAATTGAGTGTGTAAACTAGGCAACCCTTTCATCAAATTTTATAAGCAAATCTCAAGTTCCAAAGAAAATTTCTCTCTTTGGAGGGGTTTGCTTAGGAATTTAGTCTTTCACCTTTAGCCCACTAATTGCAGATGATGAAAGCAACAGCCACATTGATGGCTAAGAGTTTATTATGGAAAAAAAAAAAAAAAGAAAGGCAAGAAGGAGATTACCAATATGATTAACACCCACCTCTCCCCTTTTTTTTTCAAAATAAAAGAGGGAGAGACAGAGAGAGAGCGAGAACGAGAGGGAGAAAGAGGGAGAAGGAGGGAGAGAGAGAGAGAGACAGAGAGAATGAGAGGGAGAGAGAAAGAGAGAGAGAGAGGGAGAGAGAGACAGACAGACAGAAAAGACAGATAGAGATGGAGAGGGGGAAAAGATAATGGAAGAGTATAACCAAGTAAAACAAACAACAGAGGAACACAGCAAAACAAGACACGAGAAAAATCAAGAAATAAATAAATTTGCAGAGACGAAAAGAAAACCAAAAAACTCTTACAGTGTAAAATGACACCAGAACGCAATAATATTATAAAAGGAAAAGTCAAAAGATGGCACGACAATGCTGTTTCTAAAAATTATCATTTCCAATTCTGGGTCACCAATGATTATTTCGTTTAAATCGATGTCGGAATAGAATTTCGTTCCTCGGTTTACCAGTTTCGTGTTTCCGGTGAAATTGGTAAACCAATTAATACCAGCAAGTAGTAGGTAGGTAGGTATCCCCAGACCCAAAAAGCCCTAAGGGATCACGGACCTACAAAGAAAACTGAAAAAACTAGGACTCGCGGAACAAGAATTTCAATAGGGCAGCAATTTTTTTGACAAAGAGCACGCCAAGTAGTCGCTCTCAGTGAAGTCTTTGTGTGCTTTATAATGGAGGTAGATAAAATGGAGATTTGCCACCTTTTGAAAATCGGTGGACTCTCAGAGTTAAGCGTGGATATTGATTATACTCAAGGGAAAAATAGTTTGACATGGTTATTTCTGTAGGGTATAACGCCAATTAGTCTGTTGTTTACTTTTAAAACTAAGTCAACTTTGTAGAACATACTTGAAAGATGCCTTCGGCTTTTGTTTAATAAAAATATTGATAAAGAAGAAAAAAAAAAAGCTAGGGGTTTGGACAGGGGGGGGGGGGGGAGTATGCGAATATAACATGAGTTTAAATGACTTACAGCCATATTAGATGGAGCTTTTCTAAGCCTGGCATGCGACAGGAGACAGAATACCGAGACGCTTCAATTCGCCAAAATTCCGCCAGTCGACTTGCGCGCATATCATCTATGTCAACAACAACGCAACAATTAGCACCACACTCCTTGTTAATTTCACGAAAAAGATTAGTACATGTACCACAGAGCTATGTGAGTAGTATTCACTGTGTTCATACGAGCACAAGTTGTGGACATGTAGTGAAAGAAGGAATGGTCCGTCTCGGTATTCTATTCTCGGATGCCACTGACCATGCTTTCCAAGAACACAGTGGCTACGTTTACGGCAGCCGGTGAACACAACTCACCATTTTTCTTTGTTCGGCTTTACTCAAGTTCGTACAGCAGCGCTTCCTTTCTTTGTTTTTTTTCTATTGGGATATGGGCGTAATCTGCCGTAAACGTAGCTACTGCCTTAAAAGAAACAAACAACAACAACAACAACAACAACAACAACAACAACAACAACAACAACAACAGCCCACCAGACTAGATGAATCTTGGAAATTATCTTTACCAAGCCCACCCGTAATTCTAGATCATAGTCACTTTAATGACGGCACTTGGATTCGATGCAAAGACTAAGAGAACTTAATATATTTACACCACAATGTCTTGCAGAGCTCATATGTGATAATGTTCATTTTCGACCAGCAATGTGTGTACAGAGATGCGAAGAACAAAATTCCGGCCATACATTTCGATTTCGTTCGACGAAAATGCGCCGCTTTTTTTGCAGCTAAAAAAATGCTAACATAATAATTGTGAAAGACAGAAATTTGTCCAACATGTCTGTCTCCACGTCATTCATCTTCAAAAATTGAGACACTCCACAAAATTTCATAAGATATTCACCCTCTGGCTCCATTATAGTACTATGATACCAAGGTTTGCAGCCTATAATATATTAATACTCGTTTGCCTAAGTTTATCAGCTCGTGCTGTCTTATATTCATACTACAATGTCCGACTTTAATTCGCGTTTTTGTTCTTTATCGTGTCCGAAATTTACGTCACATAAAGACCAATTGTTTTTCATTTCACTTTCGTATAAATGTCAGTCCGCGATGATCTCAGTACTATTTATAGGCACCGTATTGCTTTGTTCGTTCGCTATGTAGTAAAATTTACCACTACATCAATTCAAGTAAGCTGTTGACAGCATAAGATTTATATTAGTAATAAAAATAACAGCAGGATAACCTACTGGCGACATGAAAAGTTTGAATTTTCTATGAAGCCGTTTCAATTCTTTGTATCCCATAATTATATTCTTTGTTCTTTGTAAAAAAAATGTATCCGCTTGTATCTTCTGTTTATTTATTTCGTAGACTCCTAAGTTTCTCCTCTCCGCCACTTTCTGTCCACATGTGTCATTCCGTCTATATATTTCATACACTGGTTGTTATCTCTATCACTTTCTGTCCCCGTGTGCCATTCCTTCAATCTATTTCATACACTCTTTGTCCCCTCTGCGACTTTCTGTACTTTTATGCGTCTTTCTCTGAGTCCAACGTTACAGATAGCTGAGCGCTATAAGGACACTTAACCTCGACCCCACGGTGCGTTTTAGACCTGGCTATAACAACGCAGGGGTGTGTCCGTCTGTCCTGTCTTCCATGCTGACCTACTTTCCCTTGGCCTTATCGATAGGAAATCAATCACTCAAAAGTCAATAGCTCTTGGTGCCCCAGTGACAACGGGACGCAGGCGATCAATAATACAAACTCTCTATGGGTAAACAAAGCCCTATCAACTTTTCATAACAATGGAGTGGAGAGAGGGACAAGTGTTTGGCCGGGGGTCCTGGACTTAACATACCTACCTATGGCCTACTTACATACATAATTTTATCGAGAGCTTTGTTTTCATAGCAACACTAACGACAGACACCTGAAGCAGTGTCTTAATGCTTATTGTTGCTGAAGGTATTCAATAGAAAAAGGGTCATTACTTTCAGAGTTTTCTGCTAACCTACTTTGTAGATATTTGAATCCGCCCTCTGTCTGTCTGTTTGTTCATCCATCCATCTATTCATCCATCTATCCATCCATCCATCCATTCATCCATTCGTCCATCCATCTATCCATTCATCCATCCATCCATCCATCCATCCGCCCTTCAGTCTACCCGTCCAACCATCAATTTATCCGTCCCTCCGTCCAACCATCCATCTGTCCGTCAGTCCGTCCGTCCATCCATCCATCCATCCATCCATCCATCCATCCATCCATCCATCCATCCATCCATCTATCCATATGTACGATCATCTTCCACGGACGCGGCAAACTATAATAAAAATTCAGCACATCGAATCCAAAACTCCAGTCGTCGAGAATCCATCTCCTTGAAACACTACAATGAAACAATAACAATATCGTATTTTCTAGCGATCCTTTTACTTTCTGTACAGATGGGTATTTATGGATACTCTGACATAAAAACAAATTAAAAATCCGTGGTATCTTTGGAAACTTCACCAGAGAGCACTTTACTAAAGGCAGGAACGGAAAATTACTAGCTAAAGAATGCTGAACATTAAATAAGGCTGTTAGCGCTCCGGGCCAAGGTGGTTTAGCGTCAATTTTGTAGCAAACTCGAACTTTGAATCAGCTTGCGAGACAGACTTGTTTAAGTCCCAGTAGTGAGCGAGGACCCGTTTGACCCCACAGTCCACAAAACCAAGGCAAAACAAGGCTTGATTCAATGCCCTATGAGGCAGAGGATAAGTGTTTATGTAAACTTCTTTAATCAAATTTGGGAAATTTGCCTTTGTGTCATGGCAGTCCAGATACAACGAGCAGGCACGTCGTCGCCACAGTGCAGTGCCGGTCGGCGGGTTGCTTTTTTGGGGGGGGGGGAGGGAGGGGAGCTGAGGGAGAGGGGGAGGGAGTGGTAGGGATGGAGTTTATTTAATTTTGCCCGGGCAGCGGCCCGTTTTCGATTTCCAACTGCCAAGGTATCTTAAAAGTGCGCAACGTCCACACGGGCCCTCCGAGTTTTTCGTTCTTATCTGAGAAGATTAGGCGCTCGATCCTACCTCCCATAGGATCAGGGACAGGAAAATATGAGAAAAATCTCAAATTCCAACATGCCTGCACCAGCCAGGATTTGAACCCGGTACCTTCGGCATGAGAGGCGAGCACCTTGCCTCTAGATCACAGATGACAGAGTTCTAAATCAAAAGAGAGGTAGAACGAACAGAAAGAAGTGTTATGTCCACGTGTTTGATAATTTGACAAGGCTGCCAGAAATCCCACGTTTTGAGACTTATTGCGAATTCTTATTTTGTCCAATGTTGGACAATAGAGTATTTGTGGCAACAGGGTCACAGAACATGTCGAATATGCCACTAATGTGATGTCTCTAGAACAGGCAGATCGAAGTTTGGTCAGATACAATAGTCCCCCTCTACCTCTGCCCACCCCATACCCGGACTCATCTCCTCTTCCTCGCTGTTTCTCTTCTTGAAACGACCGCATTTGAGGGGCAGATTGCGATACAAGCGAAAAGACGTGTTAGAAATACTTACACATGTGTAACTCAGTTCATCCAATAAGTGGAGATAGAACTTTGTCATTCTAAGGGTTCGAATTCACGCCTGCATCCCAGCCGGCAGCCCTACGGAAATCCAACGCACAGGATTGTCATCAAGTTTGCACATAGGGCTGACATCGTTCCTACGCGGATCCGCTGGTTACGAAGTCTCTCCGCCGTCGCTTTGATGTAGGGGTAATCTGCCCCTGCTGGTAATTATGCCATTCTACGGAAATCTACGTTGGACTAACGTAGTGATGCTGCCAGGGATAGGATCAGCTCGAAGATAGGAAGTGAAGACATGGGGGGGGGGGCGGCGGGGTGACCACTGTACTATAATATTGATATGGCAAGTAGGACACGTCAAATCCCAGCGTGCTGGTAAATATCGCGTGCGTGATCAAACTAAACGGCCCCCCCCCCTCCCCCAATCTCTCGACGTCCCCTTTACCCCCCGGTCTCTAATCATTCTGTCTGATTTCCCGTGACCCTGCAGTCTAATAGTGGATAATAGATCAGTCAATACTGTCTTGTTTGAAGGGTGAATTTGGGTGAACGATCTCTTGAAAGTGCCAAACTTTTGGACCCCCCCCCCCCCCCCCCCCCGGTAATAGAAAAGGAACTCTTAGGAAGACAATGAAAAAGACATTTTGATGTGCTTTAAGAGACTGGCAAGTGCTGCACTGTGACATTATGCGTCTGGAAGGAAATGTGGACAACTTAACCTTGTTTCAAACCAAGAATTTCAAGGCCAACTCGAACATGAATGCCAACATTTTTATTACACGGTTAGTTTTTGAACTATGACTTTTTTTTGGCTAGGCTCCAAAAAATCCAAACACTGTTACCACCACCACCACAAGAACAAAAGCCACCTTCGTTTTGCTACATTTTGACCGAAGACCATGGACTTGATGCAGTACATGTTTTTGTATACTTCTTTGATCTCATTCGGGGAATTTGCCTTAGTGTCATTGCATCCCAGTTACAACTGGAGCAGACACGACGTCGTCACAGTGCAGTGCCAGTCGGTGGTTTTTCTTTTTTTAGGGGGGGTGAAGCGGTAGCAAACAGTTTTTAATTTTGCCCAGGCAGCGGCCTGTTGGGCCTACTCTTCTCGATTTCCAACTGCCAAGGTATCTTTAACGTGGGCAACGTGCACACGGGTCCTTCGATTCTGTTCGTCCTTATCCGAGAAGACTAGGTGCTTGATCCTACCTACTATAGGATCAGAGACAGGAAAATATGAGAAAAGTACCAACATATCTGCATCGAACGGGATTCGAACCTGGGACCTTCAGCATTTAGAGGCGAGCCCCTTGCCTCCAGACCATTCACCCCCCCCCTCTATCCCCCCTTGTCGCCCTTTTCTCCGTTTTCGCCCCCCCCCCCCCCGCCCCGGAAATCAAAATCGTGCCCAGGGGCGATATCGCCCACTTTGAGAACCACGGTGTTTTTAAAAGCATTCATTCAGCGACAGCCAGACGGGAACTGGAAGCCTGGTCCCTCAATTATCACTATGTGCTAAAAAAAAAAAAAAAGGTGAAGATAAAAAGAACATAGGTGTAGGTACCGGACAAAATGAGACATTTCCAGCATTAAGGTAGTATGGAGATATTAGTCTCATCAAATATGTCATTCAAAGCCCTTTCATTTGCTGAAAAAAAAAATGTTGCTGTAATTTCTTTAGAGGAGAAGATACGGTCTATCAAAGACAGGAAGTGGCACAACCACACAGTTTTGAGAAAAACGCTTTAAAAGTTTCAGCTTTTAGTCAAACTTATTGATGGCGACTCGATTCAAAGTCAGTTTTGAGGCATTTACCTTTCTCAAACATGATTATCATTTGGGAAAGTAATAGTAAAGAAGTTAAAGTTTTCAAAAATACTGAAAAGGCAAAATCGATAAAAGTGACCCTATGATGCCTTCTAACGATTTCTCAAATCAGGTAGTGCCGAAAGGTGCCTCATTTTGTCGGATGGCTACAGAAATACTTAACCAAACGAAACCAAATAAACCTAGACAAAACAAAACTCTCTACACAAAGGAAACAAAGAAATATTGATCTGAAGGCTCCCCGGGGCTCACATTTTTCATATTTCAAAGCGCGCTCCTACTTCCTGATTTCCTTCTGTTCCACCTGTGAGCCGAACAAGACCAGTAACTGTTACTAATCAATTACCTCAGTCTTGGAGCTAGGCCACTAATTTTATTACCTATGTCTTCAAGCTGGGTCACACACCTGAGTATCTTCATTTGCATAAATATCAGTAATGAATCAACAAATTACATTGGTTCCGTAGTCCAATATGTAATTAATGCGTTGTATCCATTAACACTTCTAAACTGTAATAAAATGGTAAAAATACCAAACCGAAGAATAACAAAAAAATAAAATATCCCCTGTTGATCTTCCATACAGATTGCCCGTTTCATTTTCCTTCTACGTCTTTATTCATTAGTCTGTCCATCAAATACATCCATCTGTCCATCCATCTGTCGGTCCGTCCTACGTTCGTCCGTTTGTCTGTCTGCCTCTATCTATCTATCTATCTATCTATCTATCTATCTATCTATCTATCTATCTATCTATCTATCTATCTATCTATCTATCTATCTATCTATCTATCTATCTGTCGTCTGTCTACCTGTCTCTCTACCTGTCTGTCTACCTGGCTGTCTACCTGTCTATCTATCTATCTATCCATCCATCCATCCATCCATCCATCCATCCATCCATCCATCCATCCACCCATCCATCCATCCATCCATCTATTCTTCTAACTGTTTTTCTGTCTGCCTGTCTATCTGTTTGTCTGTCTGTCTCAACCTATCGGTGCATCTGCCCATCCATCCATGACCATCCATTTATCCATCAATCCATCAGTCCGTTCGCATATGTGTCTGCCTGCCTGTCTATCGATTCTTCTACTTATTCCTTAGAGGCCGTGAAATGTGCGATAATTTCCTGTCTTAGGCTCACATGGCATCACCGCCTGCCTGTCTGTCTCTCTGTCTGTCAGTTCTTTATTAATTCCGTAGACGTGAAACCTTCCTGTGTGAGACCCACGGTGGACATCCCTAATTAGGACACTGGAGTAATTAGAGTTATTTCCCGGGTTTCTCCGTCGGTGACCTGAGACCTGAACCTTATGGGATTAGAATAGAGGTGACCAAGATCTCTGAATCGTGTGGCATACTTCCTCTTTGAATGGACGAGCCCAAAGCGAGGATTTGTACTGGTCATGAGAGAACCAGTCCCTCCCGTGCAGCTATCTTATTAATTGTATTCCCCGGCTTCTATGCATTGGTAGCCCGGTACATTATCGAATTAGGTCAGAAATAGTCACGGAACTAACCCATATACGGTCTTCCGGCTTCCTTGTTGTCATGACAACAGAATCCCTGGCCACTGGAGTAATTGGTATGGCGAAGCGAGCACTTCTGTAACAATGGACAGTTGTGTCATCGTCTTCCAATACAAGAAAGTAAGACAGCATATAATGGAGACGGAGATATATTATCAGGATACGTGCTGTTTTTCATATTTCAGGACAGGAAGAAAAGACACCTTAGGAACTGGTGAAATGGTTGGAGTTTTTGGCCCGAGTACGAGAGGCCCTAGGTTTGAATCTAGCTCAGGGTGATTTCCGATCTGATTACTTCCTAAAAGTGTTTACACAGCATTCACTGGTGGCTGGCACCCACGGCTTTCGCTTAATTTACTGGCACATCAACATCCGCCACTGTCACGAGCACGTAGACACCATTAACAACAATAACAGTAATTATACTATTAACAACATCATAGTAATATCACCTAACAACAAATAATTATAACAAGAACATTAACAGGAGTATTGGAGACGATGATATTCAACTGATACATGTTATGTAAGAAAATACCATTGGCGGATAATGTATATCAAGGCAGGAGTATGCAGTGCACCAAAGCACTCAAATCTGCCACAGCATGGCAGAGACTGAAAAGGAACAGACAGACAGAGGGAGACACACACACAAAAGCATAAACCCAGAGAGGGTGGGGGGGAGAGAGAGAGGGGGGGGAGGAAGGGAGAGGGAGGGAGAGAGGCAGGGAGAGAGAGGAAGAGGAGGTGACTCAGACAGACAGATAGACAAACAAACAGTGAAGCTGAAAGACAGACAGACAGACAGACAGACACACACACACACACACGTACACGCAAACAGGCGGACGGTCCGACGAATGGATGGATGGATGGACAAATGGACTGAGGATTTGATGGATGGATGGATGGATGGCAGGATGGATGAGAAAGAGAGAGAGAAAGACAGAAAGAGTCGAAAAGCCCGATTTGGCCCCGGGAAAGCCGATTCCCTTCGCTAATTATAATGTAGAAGCTATGCGAGGAACAAAATTGTCTGGAGCACCTTCAGAGACTGAGGCAGACTAACCATAGAACACATAAAAGCAGGAAGAAAGGCGAATTCTTCTTGACACGGAGACAACGGGAAGGTTGAAGAGAAAACTTTGCACAGCTCAGCATATTTAAATCCAACATAACAATGCCAAGACCCTCTGGTTTTGTTCCAATCACAACATGTTTGGGGCTGGGAAATCTCGGCGGCAAAATCGATAAAATGTATGGAAAATCATAATATTTTGTCGGGGCAACCCGGCCAGTGCCAGGGATAACAAAGTACTCCAAACCATAACGCTGTCACAACTTTATCCAAAAATTCCACCCAGTCTTGTGTGTTGACTGGAGGGGCGGAAGGGAAACAGCCATCGATCACTGGTGCTAATCGGATAAACAGGATGGACCCCTCTCTCAACTTACAGTGTCCTAAAGCAGCGTAGTTTTATTCAATTCACAGAGAGCAAACAGATGAAACTTAAAACCTGTTTGTCTTTGAAAGTGGAGCCTAATTGATTCTGGTAATTAGTAAATTAACCAGCAGATTAAAAAGAATTCAAAAAAAAAAAAATGCAGGCTCCGGACGATATGGATAACATGCAACTCAAAACAGCAAGAAATAGAAAAAAGAACAAAAACACATTTTTTTTAAAAACATAAATGACTCTACACCAAACAATAGCAAATTACCCCCCCCCCCCCAAACCCCTTCCCGAAATTGAGTAAACCAAGAAAAAACAATAACATTCAAACAGAAATAAAACAAAAGAATTAAAACAACAGAATGATGTCGAAACAAAAGATAAAAAATTTGATAAAAAAAACAAACCAACATTACAGCAAAATAAAATAAAAAACACAGACAACAACAAAATGAAGAAGATAAAAGACAGTTTTCAAGAACTTCGCTAGCCAGGCTGTAGCTGCTGTAACTGTCAGCACATAATTCTTTCTTTGCCAGCAACACGGCATTGCTAGCCAGGCTGTAGCTGCTGTAACTGTCAGCACATAATTCTTTCTTTGCCAGCAACACGGCATTGCTAGCCAGGCTGTAGCTGCTGTAACTGTCAGCACATAATTCTTTCTTTGCCAGCAACACGGCATTGCTAGCCAGGCTGTAGCTGCTGTAACTGTCAGCACATAATTCTTTCTTTGCCAGCAACACGGCATTGCTAGCCAGGCTGTAGCTGCTGTAACTGTCAGCACATAATTCTTTCTTTGCCAGCAACACGGCATTGCTAGCCAGGCTGTAGCTGCTGTAACTGTCAGCACATAATTATTTCTTTGCCAGCAACACGGCATTACTAGACAGCGGGCTCAATATTGCCATAAATCATGTCAAATTCAATGGGATTATTTCAATAAATTGTCAGATTGTTGGCGGTTTCATTCCTGACAAGTGGTTGGCTACCAGTGTTTATGGGCCCCCTTTCTAATTTGTGCTGAGCTAGCAGTTTTTTGTTTCTGTATTTAAACTTTTTTTGGCATTTGTAAAGAATCAATTTCATAACACTCGGGTGTTTTTTTTTGGGGGGGTGGGGGGTGGGCAGCAGCTAAACAAACAAACAGACAGCCAGACCGATGGACGGATAGATAGATAGATAGATAGATAGATAGATAGATAGATAGATAGATAGATAGATAGATAGATAGATAGAAAGATTGATAAATAGATAAATAGATAAATAGATAGATAGATAGATAGATAGATAGATAGATAGATAGATAGATAGATAGATAGATAGATAGATAGATAGATAGATAGATAGATAGATAGATAGTCATGTTATATTGATTCTTGCTTATGTGTCTCCTACACTCTAAAACCGTCACAGACCAGTCACTAATTATAGATACCCGACAAGTTGATTATCCTGTATATCCCTTCATACCCGCGGGGTTGATCTCTGTTGCCTAATGTATCGGGTACTGATTTCATTGTTCTGTTATGTTTTTTAAAGGGGCAGGTTTATTTTGGCACCAGTGCTGTCTAAATATGTACACTGCGCCGTCAGCAAAGCCGTTCCACCAGGACCCCCCAAAAATGGTCTTGTTACACTTAGGCCATTGTCCAGTCGAGCTTAGCCCGGGATTAAACGTGGTTGTTGATAATGGATCCGAGAGCCGGTGGCGCCATATCGTCACTCTGATATTATCATAAGGGCCTAAGTTAGATTTGGGCCAAAATTACTTTGGCTTTTCATGTTCTCCTTGGACTCAAGTCTAAAACACTGTCAAGACAACTAACAAACTATATTTTTAAAAAAAGTTACCCCGCCTCCCATCCCACGCAACAATGCATTAAACACTTGACCCCCCCCCCCCCCAAAAAAAAGATGCTTTTCTCAATAATAATTTGAAAAAAAAATGAGACAGGCTGTTATGTTTGCACAGTGACGATAAGTAGGAATCTTGACTGATCCCCGTGTTGGACAACGAGGTACTATCATTATATACTAGCCGAAGTTTTGAAACTGGAGATGAACGGAGTCCTGAAACGACTATGAAAGTCTTGACTGATAATTCTTCTCTCTTGCTGTGATGTAATCACATGTTTGTCTATTGCGCCCCGATCATCCTTTCCAAAAGCCGAATCATATACAGATTCATGTAAAAAGGTGGTCTAGAGGCAAGGTGCTCGCCTCTCATGCCAAGGGTCCCGGGTTCAAAACCTGGCCGGTGCAGGCATGTTGGAAGTTAGAATTTTTTCTCATATTTTCGGGTCCCTTATCCTATCGGGGGGGGGGGGGGGGGTAGGATCGAGTACCTAGTCTTCTCGGATAAGGACGAAAAAATTCGGAGGGAACGTGTGCACGTTAAAGATACCTTGGCAGTTGGAAATCGAAAAGAATAGGCCGTAGAGGCCGCTGCCCGGACAAAATTAAATAAAATTCATCCCTACCACTCCCTCTGCCCCCCCCCCCCCAAAAAAAAACGCCGACCGGCGCTGCACTGTGACGACGACGTGCCTGCTCCAGTTGTAACTGGGTTCAATGAAACAAAGGGAAATTTCCCAATTGGGATTAAAGTAGTATACAAATACAAATACAAAACAATGACCCAAATGAAACTCCATATTCTACAATCTGCCATTCTGTCTCCTACAGTACTGGCATGGCCGTGAGACCTAAGTTAACCCTCCAAGTTCCATCTCTAAATTTGTTTGGATAATGACCCGAGCTTAAATCGAGCGATAATATCATTCTCGATATCAGTGGCACGGATAGACCAAAACAAGTAATCAGGATTGATTTCTTCGAGTTTTTCGGTCAAGCGGAAATTGGATACCGATACCGATCACTACTTCTAGGGTCTAAACTCGATCAAATGAAGATACAGTTGTTGCGTAATAACCTGAGTCATGCAGTTTTCATCAGAAAATAACCCTTTTTCTGTTTTATTGACATACTAAAAGGTAACACGAGGAAATATACCAGCTAATTCACCGTAATAAACAGGAAATTGCACAATCAGGGGTGACCTCTCTTGTCCTGAATTAGTTCATCTATTTATTGAGCAGATTCGAAGTGAGGGCGTTAACCTAGGTAGGAGCAGGGGGTCAGATGATCTTTCGAGACAGTTTGTTTTTTGCCTTGGAAGCTTACAGTGAATATGACAAGAAGAAGAAGAATATTAATCAGATATTAACCCGCCAGCCCCGTCGGCCTTCCATCCATCCATCCGTCTGTCTGTCTGTTTATCCGTCCACCCACCCACCCGTCCCTCAGTCCGCCCTTTCCATCCATCCACCCATCCATCCATCCATCCATCCATTGGCCAGACCGTCTGTCCGTCCGTCCGTCCATCCATACATCTATCTATCCCTTACCTGTCTGTCTGTCTGTCTCTCTGCCTCTCTGTCTGTCTGTCTGTCTGTCTATCTCTGTCTTCCGTCAGTCCGTTCGTCTATCTGCCCGCCAGTCCGTCCATCTGCCTGTCTATTATTAAGCCCTTGCTTAAAACCTTTCATGATTATTTTGCTTTTCCTATCGGGATATCTATAAACTCATCTCAGACCGGGAGACACCTGGACGCCTTGTCGCAAGCAGAAAGACTAAGTATAATTTCTTAAGTCACTCAACAGACCAAGAAGTCTAGTATTTACACTGAGATCTCCCCGGAGTACCAGTGATCATTCTGTGACGCTAAGCTGCCACTTCCGGTGCCAGATCATGTTGTGTTGTTTTTTTCCTCGATAACTTCAGTGCTCTTGTTTTAAATATCATCCACTTCTCGACAGAGGACACAGAAAGTTCTCAGTAGATCGCACTGCTTTATCTCGCCTGCAAACAGGATATGCTCTCAGCGAGGATCTGAATTAAGCTTTAAGTAATCGCCAACTCTCCCATATGCCACCAGAGAGAAGAGTGTTGCTAATCCGTTTAGGTAAAGGATAAAGGGTACTAAATTCAGTAAGGGACCATTCTTAAAGTATGCAATGTTGGAGGGAGGAGGAAAAGCCAAAGGGAGAGGCATGGGGCGGGATTCCAGCCAATATCACCATGTAAATCCGACGTAGATTTCAGTAGGAGTGGTAGGACTATTGCAGTGGGGAGGATTTCCTACATGAAACAGACGTCAGCGCGATGTCATGGCCAGCGGATCCATGTGGGCACGATATCATTCCTGTGTGCAAATTTGACGTCAACCCTTCGGGTCGAGTTTCCTGAGGCTGGTTAGCTGGGTTACTCCAAAGATGGTAGAAAAGCTTACACTGAGGAATTTCGGGGTAGGAGGCTGGGCTCTGTAAAACACACGCACGTGATTTTCAGTCATGCTAAAAGTGTTGTTTTTTTTGTGTACGTCTTTTAAATAAAATAAGATGTAGGATTTTAATAAAATTCAAAACTAATTAAATGTAAGCTGTGTTTATTTTAATGAAACTCAAAAAGTCAGGGCAAAATACCATTTGAGGTTTCAGAATATCGATGTTTTGTTATGGACATTCAATATTCTTAATGTCTGTGCCCTTGCATAGCGGGGAGAGCAAATTGGGGGGTTCGGTGGGGGGGGGGGGGGTTGGGAGTACAGCCAAGAGTATGAAAAGTGTACCAGTGAGGGAGAAATATTGGGGGGGGGGGGATGTCGCCAAAAATTGAGCTCACGTGCCTTACGAATTGCCCCCTAAAGTCTTTTACAGACAAATCTTGATAAAGTAGTGTTGTTTTTTTTTGTTGTTGTCGTCGTCTTTTTAAGTAAACCCTAAGGGGTTCCGAGCAGCAGGTAGGCCTACGTGATTAATGTTCTGATATTGATGGTGTCGATGTACCTTCAGTACCGTCAATGTTTGACACGTGGGCTCTTCTTTCCAGGGACTAAGTGACAAGCATTTGTTTGGTTTGTGGCTCAGAACACGACGCCGGCAAGTCTTTGCTAAAGATATCACGTGGCAGTGCCAGCGCTGGGGTTGGCATAAACGGCTCTGGTCTAATGCCAATTTCAGATCTCCCCGAAAAAATTAGTCTTTGTGTGTCAGTCACTGGCTTAGCTTAAGACGCCTTTGCCTTTACCTAAGGCCGTGTACTTGCCGGTTCCGATGGGCCGAGGAGTTGGTTCTTGATATCACGAGACTGAGCTTCAGCAAAGATAGTAGAATTGATAAGACAAGACAGCCAGCGCTTTTAGCGTGCACAGATTTGGCACCACCACCTTGCGGCGAACGTGCGGAAGTCATGAAAAGTGCCTTATTTTACAAAGCCAAATAGGGAAAATATTGAATTTTCTTGTTCACTGTTCAGCTGTCTCTGTAGGCCTTGACTGACGTCACTAGTGGAATTTTTACCTCAATGGTGGTTAAGAGAAAACTGTTTTTTTTATTTTTTTTTGTCGCAGTAGCACTGTCACAATTTTGCTTCATAAATTTACTATTACATCAAGCATTCTTTTCATATTATGCGCCATGGACCCCGCCCCCGATTAGCGCGCAAATTGTGCGCAGGTTTTTTTTTTATAGGTACGAAGAAGACAGTGTCTCATCTTATCGTTTCTATTATCTTTGGTTTCAGTGTCAGCCAGCTAGGTGGCTTGTTTGCAGTGTCTCACTGACACTGAATATCGTGACGTCATCATCCAAATTGTCGGCCAATAAAAATGGGCTAGTGAGCGGTGGGCCTTGGTCTTTTGTATTTATTTATTTGTCAAGCTCGAAGGCATTCCGATGAAGATTTACACACTGATTAGTTTGTTAAGGTTCTACTTTTGATAGCTTTTTAGAAAGTTTTTGCTGATCATGGTCTAGGTGCCATAGGTCGTCGACCTGTGAAATCCAGGGATAATATTTTTTTTTATCCAGGTATTAATTACAATTTTGGTGTCGCTGAGTTAATCAGATATACTTTTCCTACGTGATCAGGTTGATTTCGAGTGGCAGATAAGAACGATTTATGGACAGGGCATTAAGCAGGTTAATGAATACTGTACCATGTTGTGAGACATGCAATAGATCCATTATTCAGATAAACAGTCGCGATGGTGACAGACAGACGGACAGACAGATACTAAAGGACACAGACGGACAGACACACAGACAAAGAGAGAGAGAGAGTGAGAGAGAGTGAGAGAGAGAGAGAGAGAGAGAGACAGAGAGAGAGAGACAGAGAGAGAGACAGAGAGAGAGACAGAGAGAGAGACAGAGAGAGAGACAGAGAGACAGAGAGACAGAGAGACAGACAGACAGACAGACAGACAGACAGACAGATAGATAGAAATAAATAAAAGAGTGAAATGGGAAAACAACAGCAAACAAAAGAAACGGCAACTCGTAGGGACTTCAATACAATATATATATTTTGAATGTACAAACACATAATGATATAACATTGCCAAGGGGCATCATGATACTTTTGATACGAGATTAAATATAATTATAATCATAAGGGACATTTATATACCATACCCTTTTTATTTGGGAGTGTGTTTTTGTTTTAAAATTAGGATTAAAAGAATTGTGTCCATCTAAGTGCAATATAAGTAAGAGATCATTTTATATATACTTTTTAATATCAGTGAAAACTAATAATAAGAGAATTTGATGCTACAATAAAATGTATACACCATGCGGTTTTATTTTGATTATTGAAAGAAATGTGTCTCTTTTGGCTTTTTAAGCACAGTGTAAGTCTGTAACAGATATCGTCTCCGTGCAGATCGGGTATCCAAATGACATTTCCTGCAAAAGGAAGTGCCAGTTTTTAGTAAGCCAGAACACAATAGCCACTCACAAGCCTGCTACGGGGGCATTCAGATCGCACGCCACCAATCTTTTATACCTTTAAACAAATTTACCGATCTCTCGTCGTTCGTAAGGGATAGAATATATTGCCCGGGCGCCTGGATAGATCCAATCAAATCTTTAATTTCAACAACATGTCCAAATCCTCGGGCAAAACAGAACCCGGGATGAATGGACGCAGGGCAAAAAAAAAAAAAAACACACACACAATACGGCCAATGTTTTCCACTATGAAGTTGTCGCCGAAAAGTACCGAAAAACCTGGCTAATATTTGTAATTCTACCCATTGATCACGGCAGAGCAAGAATAGCGAAAGTTTGAATAACAAAGACGCATGGTCGACAACTCAGGTTTACAAATCAATGGAGTGATAGCCCTTTGCCTGCCGCGCTGCCTAATCTGGGCAATGGATTTTTACAAAGACACCACTGGCCGAGTACTGTTGCAACAATGCTGGTGATATAGCTAAAATTGCCTTGAGCGAGAGTAATCTGTACATGACACTGTTATGTTGACTTGGGTTCTTTTGAGGGCTATTTTATAAAAAAAAATTTCTTCCACTCCCACACATTGTCCTCATTTTAATCCGCTGTGTGTGTGTCTCTCTCTCTCTGCCTCTTCCCCTCGGTCTCTTCCCTCTCTTTTCTCTCTCTCTAATTTTGTGTCTGTCTCACGTTCTCTCTCCTTCTCTCTTTCTGTTTGTCTCTTCTTCTTCTTCTTCTCTCTCTCTCTCTCTCTTTCTCTCTTTCTTTGCTTTCTATATAAACTCTGCGTCTCTCAACCCCTCTCTCTTACTCTTTCCTCGTCTCATCTTTTCTTTCTATCTCATCTTGTCTGCCTCACTGTAAATCTCCCTGTGTCTATTTTTTTCTCTCTCTTTCACTCTGCCTATCTGCCTCTCTCTCAACCTTTTTCTCTTTCTACTATTTCTCCCCCCTTCTCTCTTTCTCTTCTCTGTCTCTCCCCTTTCTCTCTCTCCCAAATTCCGTCCGTCGACTTGCGTGCATGTCATCCAAGTCAGCAATGCAACAATACACACCACAACCTTTCATAATTGAACCAGAAAGACAAGTACGGTACCAAAGAGCTATGTGAGTAGTACTCACCGTGTTTATACGCGCGCAATTTCTGGACATATTATAATAGTGAAAGAAGGAATGATCCGACTCGGTATTCTGTGTTTCGGAGTTATGTAAACAAATAAGGTGACTTGGTTTTTTTTTTATCCTAGTGAGTTTTTATACCAAGATAGATATATGTCATTGCCTAATAGGTCATTTCATAGTTGTAGGGATAGAACAAGCAGACCCTCTTACAAAACAGCGTATCAAATATCTTCGTGTTATAATTGCTGTTCAACATCTCAGATTTCTTCATTGTCTAATTCTTGGTCCTCTTCTTTTACTCTTGTTTCTTTAATTCATTTCTGACGGTTGACTATCATAATCATCATCATCATCATCATCATCACAATCATCATCATCATCATCGTACAGTAATTCTTATCTCTTAAACAAAAATATCATTATTGACCCTAATTATTCCTAACTTCAAATTCGCCAATACAACCACCGCCACCAGCATCCTCGTCTTCAACACCGCCACCACCATCATCACCACCAGTACCATCAGTACCACCACTACAACCACCATCATCATCATCATCACCACCACTACCACCACCAGTACCACTATCGTCAACATAAATATTCATCTCCTCAACAACACCACCACCCCCCCCCCCCCCATTTCATCCTCATCACCATTAATACCACACGGCCACCATCCCTACCAATATAACAACGACTATAAACTTATCTATGTCATACACAATGCCACATGCGGCCAACACATTCTATTACCAAACACCAATTTCTCCCCGACCTCGCTCAACTCACAATCTGTTGCGCACTTAACGATGTCAACAACCTCAGTTTTCCAGGAGAAAAAAAAAAATGGAGCCCACGATCAAAACAAAGACCGCATTCTGATTTTCCATGTAAGACAGTGGATAACTTATTTCAGTACAGAAAAGCTGGGTCACTAAACTGGATCTCACTCAATGGTTTTCAAATTGCTCAATAGAGCTTTGACCGCTTTCCAGGACCACGCCCGTCTTGACATCGTAATGGACCTCCGGGTAGATTCTTTTGTGATGCGTGGGATTTTCTTCCTCGTTTAAAAAACCAATGTTAATTTGCATGTATGGGGGCCCCCTAAACCCTTGTGGCCCCTGGGAAACTGTCCTGTGTGCCCAAGTGTTAAAGAAGGCTTTGGCTACGACTAGGAAGGGGGCTGGGGGGGGGGGCTCAAGGGGCCTTGGCCATGCCTACCATAAAGTACGTGCGCTAGAAGGAGACCCGAAGATTTGTCCCCAGTATTACGTCATAAAACACAACACATATCTCGAAAAGTTTTAAACCGATCGGAATAACACTCACACGTAACGAAATTAGGAATCAGAGAACCATTTTCACGACAAAACTTCAAAATCCGCAAGATGTCACATACAACGATAAAGCAGATATCCCACGATATTTCTAATAAAACAGCCATATAACCTGTTGCTATAATTGTAAAACTTCAAAATAACAAGGCTTTATCATGGATATTTAACATGTCAATGGCTGTAAACTCGCACTTTATGGATGGCATCTTATGATATGCTATCATAATATTTGCATAAACGGAATTTTTGTTTTCTAATTCTATGTTACAGGACGTCATGATGGTGGTGGGTCGCAGCAGGAATAGGTACCAGCTTGCAGATGATAACAGGTTTAACCTTTAAGTTTAAAATCTGAGAATATAATCTGATTCTGATGAATCGGACTTTTTTTTTTTTTTTTTTTTTTAAATATTTTTTTAATATCCACCGAAACGCGAAAGCAGGAAATGATTAACTTTTTTTTTTTCCACTCGTAAGTACTCATAAAAGTTGATGTTTGTGCGAAGGTTATTCATTCTAAAGTACAATTGCCCTTCAATAATATTAATAATGATAATAATAAACAAATCTAAAAACGTTGGCATTTCAAGAATATGCCACATTCTGCAGCATGTTTGTACTTTGAAAAGCTGATATTTCTAGAACAGTATGTTTGTACTTTTGAAGTTGGTGTTTCTTGACAGAGGACATTAATAATATAATTGTTCTAAAGCATGTTCGTACATGGAAAAAAAGGTGTTACTAAAAGGGGACACATGTCAAAGCATGTTGTACTTTCAATATGTGGGTGCATCTAACCAAACTGGGGCTAAAATTCATGTTTGTTTAGGGACATTGTGAAATAATTGAAGTGTCTGAGCAATTCTCTCGGTTATTTACAGAGCTTAATATCTCAATTCTTAATGAAATTATGAATATCTTATGTGGAAGATGGTGAGAATCGCCTGTCTGAGAAAACTGATCTTGAAGTTCAGCAATCAGTTTGACCAAATATTTTTTGTAAGTCTCATCATACGCTGATAATGACGTAAAGGCTGTTAAGAACTACCATTTAGAAACAATTTCATTTGAACTAGTATAAATTTGGACATTTCTGAGCTGTTACAGGACAGAAAATCATTTGCCACTTTGAAGAGGTTTTCTTAGGAATTTGATCTTTCATCTTAAGCCCGATTTGGTCACAACCACTTACATACTGTTACTTACTTCGAGCTTCCATGCATTTGGCAGACGGACGTGCTCTTGTGCTGCTCCAAACAAGAACTCGCAGCTAAGTACCATTCTGTTTCGCTTCGATTGTACACATTTCCTGTTGAAACCTTTTATTGTTCAATTGTTTTCTCTGTTCCATTTTTTTTTTTCTTGATAAAGGCGAAAGCCGAAAATTAGAACATTTTTTGTCTTCTCTTCAGTTTGCTTTGTATCGTTTGAGTTTTATTTTTCAAGCGGGACTTTGCAACATACAACTTTTTATTTTTGCCCGTTTTTGGCATTGCTTATAGTCCCGCTGCGACCCCACAGTTTTCTGTGGTTTTATGATATTTCGTCAATTTGTTACTTCTAGAGTAGAGAGAAAACGCGTTTCACCACAACATGAAACCCGCTGACCAATGGTCCTTAACACCGCAATAAACAAAACAGCCAGCAAGCTGTTGCATGGATAAAGATCGCAAATTATTGAGTGACGCCCGCTATGATCCCCGCTGGAGACTACCAGGGTTTTATGTTACCCACTGCTAAATTTTTTCTCTTAATTAACCATGATCGATTTTTCTTACCTGTTTGTTTTTTATCCCTTTGTTTTAACCTAGGACGTATGTCGTCGGTCATAAACAATCTAAAAATATGCAATGCGTTCAATATAAACACCTCCCAAAAATAGAACACCTTGAGGATAACAAAGGAAAACGATCTTCTCAGATGTCGTTCGAGTCCACGTTTACTTACACAATATTTTCTCCATTGTGAGAGGTAGCGATCGATGTAAAGAGCAAGTTCGATTTTCTTTGTAATTAATTAGCGCAAATTAATTTTTAACAAAAATAACCCTTCAATTTCTTTGGTTTGTTTTCGTTTTGACTTTTTGGTCTAATCTAATGAAAGTTCTTTATGACCAGAAAGCTGTTTCTTTTCTTTTTCAATTTTTTTAGTACCAATCTAATAGTTTTTAACATCGTGTGTTTCTAGCATGGGGCTTTGCGAAATACAAGCCCCCCCCTTCTCCTCCCACTCCCTCTTCCCCCCCCCCCCACTCGCCCACTGCCCTGTTTTGAACTTTGTGCCAAGCCCTACTGCCCTGTTTTGAACTTTGTGCCAAGCCCTGCTGCCCTGTTTTGAACTTTGTGCCCAGCCCCACTGCCCTGTTTTGAACTTTGTGCCCAGCCCCACTGCCCTGTTTTGAACTTTGTGCCCAGCCCCACTGCCCTGTTTTGAACTTTGTGCCCAGCCCTACCGCCCTGTTTTGAACTTTGTGCCCAGCCCTACTGCCCTGTTTTGAACTTTGTGCCCAGCCCTACTGCGACCCAACACAGCGACATTAGCTCTTGTTTATTCCATCTCCATTTTCTCAAAAAAAAAACAACAACGATCATCATATCCACCTTTATTGACGACAAACAACAACAACAACAACAACAACAACAACAAAGAAATTCGGCTGTGACCAGTGCCCAAAGGGAAAATAATATCCAAATCCACACAAAATCACTGCCAGGTAGAAAATCAACAACATCATCAACAACAACAACTACAACAACACAACACAACTCCAGGACTAATGACAAGTAAAGTTTGCATACAGTTTTCTACATCAATAACAACAACTACAGCAACAACAACAACAACAAATGTATAGAGTTGGAGATATTACACCGGTGACCATCGTCCTTAGTTATTTATCTGTTTATCTATTTGACGAAAACATATACATATCAAGATGTTTCCTCTGTCGACCGTGGCCCTCGTTATTTATTTATTCATTTATTTACTTATTTATCTATTTTAAAAAACTATATACATAAAACTTAAGATGTTTACAATGTCGACCATTTTCCACACTTTTTCCTTTCTTTCTTTATCTCTTTAATTTCTATTCATTTATTATTCATTTATTTATCTATTTAGCCTACAGAGCTACAGAAAAAAGCCGGGACAATCTCAAATCTACAAAACAAATTACCATTAACATAATGAGTTTTCGATTAGAGTTTGTGGCCCTTTGATGGCCCACGCCGTAAAAAGGGCCCGAGGAATCCATACATAATGTAAACGGGGAAAACACTCTGGCTAGACTAGAGTTAAAGCGGTTCCTTGACCGTGCACGTTAAATTATAAACAAAGTGTATACTACAGAAGAGAATAATAACCTTCTGTCCTACTCCTATCATTCTGTTATAGTCTGTCTATCCTCTTGCCTTTTCCTAGCACAATGTGACCGTTAGTGTGTCGACCTGCTTTGCTCCAAACTCAAATTCAACATCAAACTCAGGGAAACGGTTATTCTGGCCAGGTGGTAAATACAGCTAGCCTTAAAAGGTTTGGCTGGGTACACGAAGCAGACATTTGAAACGAGACTTAGTGTTCTGAAATAATTTAGACTTGCTGGTATTAAGCGTTATGCTCCCCTCCCGCTTCTCATCCTCATCGTCATCATCATCATCATCACCACCACCACCACCACCATCATCATCATCATCATGACCATCACCACCACCACCATCATCGTTATCATCATCATCATCACCACCACCACCATCATTACCGTCATCATCATCATCATCATCATCAACACCACCACCATCACTACCACCACCACCACCATCATTACCATCATCATCATCATCATCAACACCACCACCATCACTACCACCACCACCACCATCATTACCATCATCATCATCAACACCACCACCACCACCACCATCATCATTATCATCATCATCCTCATCATCACCACCACTACCATCACCAGCATCATTACCATCACCATCATCATCATCATCACCATCATCAACACCATCACCATCATCATCATCATCATCCTGATCATCATCATCATCACCACCACCACCACCACCATTACCATCATCATCATCATCAACACGACCACCATCACCACTATCATTACCATCATTATCATCATCAGCATCACCACCACCACCATCATTACCATCATTGTCATCATCATCATCATCATCATCATCGTCCTCATCATCATCATCATCATTATCATCATCAACACCACCGTCATCATCATCATCATCATCATCACCACCACCACCACCATCACCATCATCACCATCATCATCATCATCAGCATCATCATATTGCCACTCCACAAAAAGACTATAAACTTTCATTGAAATGGAAGAAAACTGAGAAGGAACATGAGCTGAGAAAAAGACTGAAGAATCTGCAGACATCGACATCAATGTCATCGCATAAAGAATGATGTTAGGGCTGCTCAGTCGAATTACAAAGCTACACAGAGAAAATGCCAAGTTGTGTGATCACTGTTCGTCCTGCTCTAACGTGTGTAACGTGCACACAGGCTCTCCGAATTTTTCGTCCTTATCCGACAAGACTAGATGCTCGATCCTACCTCTCACAGGATCAGGGACAGGAAAATATTATGATGAAATCCCAAAAATTCCAACATGCCTGCACCGGCACTGCCAGGGAAGTAAGAAAGAAAAAGACTGGCATAATCACCAACATCATCAACACATCTTATCATCTTCATCATTATCAATAACAACAACAGCAACAACGACAAGATCACAAAAACTTTATACTGATTTTAACGAATCGGGTCACAAATGTTTACCATTTCAAAATAGATGCAGCCTGTCTAGGCCAAGTTCATCAAAATAACATTTTTTTTATTCCTTTGACCACAAAACCATCAAAATAAAATCTGGTAAACCTGTTATTGTTTCCTCTGTCCCATCATGCTAAACTTGCGTAAGGACTTTAAGGTGTTAGCGAACGTCTCGGTTTGACGTCGTTGCTGAATCTGGTTTACATTTCTTGACCGCCATTATTACAATTAATTACTATTATGCTTGTTTTATTTAACTCTCTAGAAACAAACAAACAAAAACAAAAAGTTACTCTGACTCATCTTAAAGGTCTGAAATAGGATGCAAACCTGACCTTCGTTCTTTTTTGTTTGTTTTTTTTTCCACATTTTCTGAAAAACTCTTTTAGAATGTAGATCGAGAAGAGATGTAACAAATTCACAGTTTGGCATTTCTTTACAATGCGCTGTGGCAACCATCAAGCTGTTTCACAGTTCCGATTTATTCTAGCTCCTTATCACAATAACTAAAGCCCCAAACGTTTAACGTCGAATTTCTCAGTTGTGCAAAAAAAGTTGAGTTGGAACAAACAAGAACAAAGACCGCAATGTAATCACTGGCTTTTTCGTGAATGCGCACACGGTGATAGACGTACTGGAGACATCGCTGATAGGGTAAACAGAAAATGTTGGTTTCTTCAAAGTTTCTCAAATGATCATAATATCTTGCAGTTTTAAACCATGCAGCTCACAATCTTACTATATTTTATGATCGACCGACTAGTTCGATAGTGACGTCACGATTTTTAAAGTTTCAGCAGAGAGTATGTATGTATAAGAGAGGTTTCATTATTGGTCGATTTGCACTGTGAGACACGGGAGGCGAAACCACTTTTATCATGGGACGGAAAGTAGGTCGCTGCGGTAAACAATGTCCATCTGTGCATTTCCACGGGGAGTAAGAACTTACAAACGGCTTTAAATAGTTTCCACCAGCCCAAAAAATATTAACAAACCACAATAAACAGATACGCACACTATCTTTGGTGAAGGCCATCTTTTTCAATTCTTATTCACCGCAGCGACCTAGTTTCGCTATTTGGGGGAAGTGAAATCTCTCTATCAATACAACCATACTCTCTGGTTTCAGCGAGTTCCTACTGGTCTGCTAATGTCACGTGGTTTCACTGAAAGCCAATGTCGCGACGTCACCATCCAATTAGTTGCTCGATCAAAATTGGCTAATGCGCGCCTAACTAGACCAAGAGTGAAGGGTGTAGAAGAGATGTTATCTGTGAAGCTGCTGTTGTTAAGGGACCGTACTAGTTTACACAGTAAGCTCCTGATCAGAAGTGAACAGGCGTCTGTATTTTCTCTATTCGGCTTTGTATTTTTACGGTCCCCTAACAACATCTATTAGGTGGCTGAGACTCGGGGCCCGTACTATTTTACACAGAAAGCTATTGATGAGCATCGAATACAATTCAGAATTTGCTATATTCGGCTTTGTAATTACACTACCGTCCCCCAACAACGGGGAAAGTTTGAGAACCACCGACAGAGAACGCCACGGCTCTTAACAGGTTTATTGCGTCAGTGAACATGTCTTCGGGGGTTAAATGTTTCAGAGATGTCTCCAAAAGCCTTGAAAGCCTTGAAAGCGGGATCATATAACGGTTTCCAGCTTCAAAATTGGCCTCTTGAGGTATAGAAATCTGCTGGAGTGAAAAGAACGTTGAGATAACAAAAGAAGGTCTTAAGTTAAAAAGTGGCGGGCTGAAATTTATGTCTTTTACAAGAGTACATTTCTGTTCGTTTGTAACGTGTACATCGCGACTTCAGTCCTTCTTTGTTCTATCTCCATTTTCTGGAAACACTTGAGACCTTTTAGTATGTAGAAGAGATATGACAAATGAACACTTTGGCAGGCGTTTGAAATGCATTGTGGCACTTATCAAGCTATTTCACAGTTCCAATTAATTCCAACTCCTTATCGAAACACTAAATCCGCATTATGTTTAACGTTGAATTTCTCAGTTGTGCAAAATAGTGGAGTTGAAACAGACACGAACTAACGTTGCGACATCGCATAATCATGACGTAAAACTAAATTAAACACCTGTGGATAGATTTAGGAAAGACCACCCCGCCCCTCTCCCTCTCTTTCTCCCCCACCACTCTACACACTCCCTTTGACTTACAATGGGCTGTTATAAATTTTGTCACTCATAAATGTCATATCTGTACTTAAGGACATGTATTTGTAGTGATTATGGCACGGCATGACCTCAGTGAAACTGGGACGAGACTGAACGATTTATGGTGCTGGACTAGATCTACTGCCGTGTTAGTTCGGGTTTCCCCTTATCAAAATTCACCTGAGGCTGTTTCGCGAACAAAGAGGAATAGAGAGAAAATTTAATAACAGTACGTATCATATTCGCATTTTTTAAAGAATTTGTCATGTGACGCCCAATGAAGAATCGTTTATAATGGACTTCCGAATAAAGAGAACACACATTAGATTCTCTAGTGTTAAATTTTAATTTATTATAATCGAGCACTGTAAAACATGTTCCAGATCTGGCCAAGTCGCACTATTTTCTATCATATCAACAACCAGAGGGAGTGGGGTGGGGGAAGGGGTGGAGGTGGGAGAAAAAGAAACAACAACAAAAAAAATAACAAACACGTTACTTTTATCCGGACTGTTTCATTGTAGTGTTTGGCAGGAGACATTTTACTTGAAACCGGGAGAGAGGAATTAGAAGCATGAGGGTGGAGGGGAAGGGTTGTGGGGGGGGAGGGGGGCAGCCCATTCCTTCTGATATATATATAAATGAACAGGATAGAAGGTTTTTCTACATCATATCGGTACTCTTAGTTCATTCCTAAATGTTAATATTCTGTACGGCAGTCTGCGCCAATACAGTACGGAATGTGCTCTGTTTGTCTATTTGGGTTTTAATTTTCTGCGACTGAGTTTCCATTGGACACAAAATTAATATGGCAATAAAGAAAGGATGAAGCAAAGCGCAGTCGGCAATGTCTTTTGCATCTCCCGCAAAATCCTGCATTTGGCGTATAATTATAGTGTCTTCCCCTAAGATACGGCAGCATGGTTATCGATACTGCATTTAAGCAAGTGTACCCATTCTGTAAAGACAGTGCATACAATAGTAAATTTTATGCAAGTCTTCCGGATGTCAGGTTTGCCGTACGTTGTAATCTGCAGAAAGAGTTCACATTTCGGTCTTTTCCCCTAGATCTATTGTTTCGAATGGAAATAGAGAGGAAAACGAAAAGCGATAAGCTCAAGAGCCTTTAGAGTAATACGGTTATTTAAGATGCATGGAGGGGTTGAATGTCCTTAGTCCACCAATATTTCATGCTGAATGTCGTCCTGGTGTCAACTCAACGGTGTAAATCAGATTTTGGCCAAAAATTACAACGACATCTCCTGATCTTCTTGTGATCAAGTCCAACACTGAACGTATAAACAACAACACAACAACAACGACAACAAAAACGCCAACCAGTAATAATAAACAAACAAACTGATACAATGAGATAAACATTCCACACTAATAAACAGTTTTATTCGCTATTCTCAAAAATGTAAAAAAAAAAATGAGATAAGCCATTATGTTAACACAGTGACCATGTCACACAGACTGTCAATGGCACAAAATGCCATGCATTCACCCCATCTTTCTTTCGCTATAGAACATGGGCTTACCATTGTATTTTCCTAGCTATCCAGCGTTGTTGCATCTCTGAAAGAATAAATATCAGGACTTAAGGTAACATCAAGGAGCTCCTTGGGTAACATCCATCATTTGAGGAAGGGGCATGTGAAGGTGGGAGGGGGCTGGGTGCAGTGGACTTCTTCCCATCAGAGGGCTGATACATAATTTCAGAGGTCGACTCCAGTAATCTGTTTCTGCAGTGGAACTTGAAACCCTCTGTTTTTACAGGGCTCTTGGAAGACATAAGCTCTCTCAGAATTTCTGTCTCTCTTTCGTTCCTTGTTTGTCTGTCTCTCTTTCTTTCTCTGTGTTTCTGTCTCTCTTCCTCTCTCTCGTTCCTTGTCTGTTTGTCCTTTTCTCTCTCTCTCTCTCTAAATATATAGACTCTATGTCCGTCTTTTTCTCTCTCTCTCTCTCTCTCCTTCTCTTTGTCGCTCTCTCATTCATTCTCTCTGCCCCTCCACCTCCGTCTGTGGTCTGATGCTCTATCTCTGCTCTATACTTTCATTTTACATGTAGTGTCTGGGCACTATTTACTGGGCTAGATATCTCCCCCCCCCCCTCCCCCCAAATCCCAAGATTTTATCCCCTAGCCCTTTAAAAATGACTTGAGCATCGCTATAACACCACTACCAACATTTTGGCACCCTACTTTTGCAACATCGGTACGGTACATTAAATATGTCGCTACCAGACTCTGAAATTTCAGAATGCAGAGAGACCGTCCTCAACCTACATCCAAAAATTCGTCCATGTCATTGTAAATCTACCTTAGGGAATTACATAACCGAAAATTAAGTTCTCATATTACACTCATAGAGGTGAGAACAATTTCAAATGTATACACAAAGTAGGGCATCCACTTTCAGGGTGAATAACTCCTGTCGTGTTCAAAACAAAATTGAAGTGGTTTGTCGCGCCTTGAAAACGATTCAGGAATGCAAGAAGGTGGTTCCTCTGCATACATCACCTATCATTTTCTTCATGCACAATGGGTCGGAGGAAAGAAAGGATTTCCTGACAAAAGAACGCATGGCTATTATTTATTTTCAAAGTATTCTCTCACTGTACGCGTATTCCTTTGGCGCCACTGTAATTCCTATCAGTTTATAACTGCAGGTGATTCCATAATCTCAAATTGCTTAATAATATTTTAAGAACTTCCCACCCATAACCCCCTTTCTCATCTCAACTACACACCCTCCCTCTTTGCACCACTGAGGAAATAGACCGGCATAAAGGCATTTAAATGCTTCAGGGCTGTGAGTTTTGAATTTGCCCATCTGACTGTGTACTTCCTCCCGCTTGTTAAAGAATTCAAATTCCTGTGAGAGCAAAAGTACAGAACATCAGTCTGAGGAAGAGAACCGGTGTCAAACAAAGCGGTTTAACCCTCGATTTCCAGAGAAACCTCTTCCAAAAGCCAGGCCATACATTTCTCTCAGTCTGGCCATGTTGATACCACAACCAAGGGTGTCCCTGCCCCTAGTTCTGGTAGCCAGAACACAGTCAGTCTGTTCTCAGTTCAAGAAAACAGGTCGACCCTTTAGAATGACAAGGTTCTAACTCAGTTCCGTCCACGTTTGAGAAATTGATGTTGCTAGTTTCATGTGCTGATAGCTTATAGTGGCCTAGCCTTCTTTCTTTTTAGAAATACTTACAAAGTACACATCATATCCATTGGATATTTTAATACACAGTGGAGAAGTCCTGTAGAAGTAGTGTGTAGTGGCTACTCAGGTCAGCCAAAAGAATGGAGATAGAACCTTGTCATTCTGAGGACACGAGGTGGTCAAAAAACAACAGCAACAACCCGCAACCAAGATTCTGAGTAAATAAGTAAATAAGAAACTTGACTATTTTTCTTGACATGGACAAAAATCAATCACTGACCTCTCGAGCACCCTCTGATTCCTGTAATAAGAGTAATGGTTGACCGTAATCTGTGTGCGTTTGCAATTTTACGAGAGAGACCTTCACAATCACTTAATGTCAGTCTTCGGGCAAGATATGTGAGCCAATGTACCCGGAAGTTTGTTTTCACTTGTAGGAATCTCACAATCATTACCTTGATTCATTCAGACATGAGTAGCGTGTAAAGAGTGGGAGGAAAGGAGTGGCAAGAAAATAACATGTTTTTGTGTCGGCTGTTCTAATTTCAAGATGGGGATTACTTTGAGATAATTTATGATCGATAGACAGATGGACAAATAGTTAGACAGACAGACAGACAGACAGACAGACAGAAGGATGAACGAAAAGACGGGCGGACGCACGGAAAGATGGATAGATGAATGGATGGATGGATGGATGGATGGATGCATAGATGGATGGATGGATGGATGGATAGGTGGGACTTTGGATAAACATTTATGACTGAACTACAAATGTCCTGCTATGCACAGCAGTTCCCCCTACAACTCTAGTGGAAGGGAAAGTGATGGATGGTAGCCATATCGGAATTATTCCTATGTGGATTTCGTTTTTATACTAAAGTATATTTTACATAACGAGGAGTATTAATTGTATGCCACATTTTGTCGATTATGAGTGTTTGTCATGAAAGTGGTTCTAACAGTCCTAATTTCACTATGTGTAAGTGTCATTTCAATCGGTTAAAAACTTTTCGAGATAAGTGTTTGTGACGTCATGTTTTATACGTTTTGGCCGGTTTGCCGACCAAACTTCAAGCCTCATTTTCTCGAAAAGGAAAAAAAAAACAAAAACTGCAACAATACGGCAAATATCCCATCGAAGCTTGGAGAATACCGTTATAAACTGTGTGAAGATGTACCATTTAAAACATTCTCTAGTTGTAAAGTTAATATTTAAGATACTCGTGCTATGAGGTTAAGCCAGGCTATGCCTTCCCTTTCAACCACCAACGTGGGCGATAAAGACACATGAGATTAGCATTGTAATCAGGGACCTATTTTAACATGTTAAAGCCCTATAAAGGGCCGGATATGGGCACTTCACGGGTGCTCCGCTGATTTACCCTTCTCTCTGCCCTTGGTGAAGTGACCTGCTACAGCGTATCTCAAAACGTTTCGGGCAGCGAAATCTTTTTGACCTAGATCTTGATTTTGCTGAGCCTGGAGGCGAAATACACAGAAGATTGTCTACGATATAGGCCCAGTGACTTTGGGCAAAGAATGTAGAAGTAACAAGAAGCTTCACTTCGGGCGCTCCCCGTTACTTTAACACTAGCGTCAAGCGACATCGGTGCGAACCGTCTTGCTAGCTAGGAAGCGCGGTAAACAATACCCGGGTAGTCGGCGGTAAAGTGAAAGTTAATAGAAAATAGTCGAAGAATTGCTGCAGAATCTAGGACATAATGACTGTCACAGACCAACAATAATCAAGACTGCTACGTGCTCAATTGTAAATTATTTTTATATTTTCATATTTCAAGCATCTGACCTAAATATTTGTGTTGTTTTGGTTTTAATTAGAAAAGATGTCTAAAAGTGTTTTTTTTTACATGACGCGTTTCCTTTAGATAAAGCATCTACCAATAACCATTCCAAATCTTCTCTGCAACTATTGTTGATTGGTAAGATTGTTGCGCATTTAATAGAAACAAATATTACGCACTTTTACTTTTAAAACAGCAATTAAAATGACAGTATGAAAGAAATGCATTTATTGCAGGGCATTTTGTGAACGAAACAATAATATCTCAGAGGTAGAGGTGAGAGAAAGTACAGACAGTAAAGTACATTCTTATTAATTTAAACTTAAAGTATAGATTGATATTGTACACTCTCATTCATTGACTAAAATAAGTATAGAATAGATTGTTGAAGTACATTCTCAATGATCTTATTCAACAACGGAGTTTAATTGATAAAGTGCATTCTCATTAATTAACTAAGTTATGGATTGGTGAAGTACATTCTCATTCATTGACTAACACATGCTTTGGTACCTGAGTTACACACTGATAAAGTACATTCTCAATTCATTGGCTAAAATATAGATTGGTAAAGTATATTCTTAATTAAGTAAAGTACATTCTCATTCAACAGCTAAGTTTTAGATTGGTACAGAACTTCAGTAACTAAGTAAAAAATTGGTAAGGTATATTCTCACTGAACAACTGAATTGTAAATTCATTTCATCAAATGGGAGTATTAAACACGCTTGTTTCGGCCGTGTTGTTTAGTCAAATCTTGTCATTATATTATAATACTACAAATAAGAGAGGAAAACGTACAGGTCTGTTTTGAGGAGACGGTAGAAAGATAGATCTCTACTGCTTTTGTTACAGTTGCAATTAACAGCTGAACACCAATGATATTGTAAATTTCTAGATTTTGCGGTTTATATTGTTGAAATAAGCAAGTTGTACACAAACTGCAATGAAAACCCTATGCCATCCCTCTACGTGGCTACCGTTCTACCGCGCTTGCTCGGACCGCTCCCGTTGGTATCCGATGTCGCATTCGGCGGCAAGTGAACCATCTTGTTATTTCTACAATCTTTGCTTTGGGTTCGAGTTTGAGTTTTTGACGGCGTGTCGGCATTGATAATGGCCACTTGGCGCTTTCGAGTTTTTTTTTTTTTTCGTTATCTTACTTTAGGCTAGCTTTCAGCACTCAGATTCCTGTAAATAAGATTAAATAACAGTGAAATTAAAAATCTAACGGGAAGACGTCCGTGCTGTAAAGTTTTGTCTTTACGAATCTTATAATTTAAAAAAAGTTGCCTTTGGCCTCCATCACAAACGACATCGATCGGCAGACACAGTGTCATTTTCGGATGTGCCCGGTGACAAAAAGCATCCAAAACTTTCCAGGAGTAGTTTCGGTAACTCCTGATTTCTCAGCCTTTCTGGGAATGTCTGGTGCGGCAAAGCGATTTTTTCGGATTTTTTCGAAGTGGTAAAAAGAAGTGGCTCACGGAACTCCGGGCATCCGCTTTGGTCACTTTGGGAACCGATATATGAAGGCTTTGGGGGGGGGGGGGGGGGGGGGAGAGGAGGGGGGGGGAGGGGAGGGGATTTATGAGAGTTATTGCCATTTATGACGTGGCGATGCCAATAAACAGAACTGTCGCAGGAATTTCGTCTAGAAGCCCAGCAGCGTTAAGCTGTGTTCTCATGTGTACGGAAACGGAAACGAAAACGAAAACGGTATGCGGAAACGACGTGGGGATATAAAATTGTGTGTTTCCATGTGTGCGGAAACGGAAACGGCCAAAATAAAGGAAAATATCACTTTTGTTTCTCTAGTCATGGGATTCGTTCTTTGCAGTCTGCCATTTTCTCTCTCTCTACCACCAAGGCATCTGTTTCGTCCAGAGCCGAATGCACTTTCTTGCTTTGGGAGGAGGAATTGGTTTTAATATCACTCCTCCATCACAGATACATGTATATCAAAAGAAAATAAAAAGGTCGTCGAGAGCGCCGGTGGTGGGTCCACGATTATTTCTCCGTTCTTTCTTCCAGCTCTCCGCTAAAATTAACGTTGCAGCGTAAAATGTGCGAGAAATTGAGGAAGAGTTCTGAAATCAGTTCTAAATGATTGCTTTCATCTTTTGTTCCATCGGATATTCCGATTCCAAAGAAGGAGACGAATAATGTACTTAAAGACAAACAGAAAACTTTATAGGTGACCTTTTTTGCCATCCAGCATTCAAAGCAGTAATGTTTCCTAAATTGGTACATAATATTCTGTTGTGAGTTTGCCAGATCGATTGTTCTGACAGAATGTGGGAGTAATGTTCTCCATGTGAGCAATGTGCTTGTGTGCGGTAGGCGTTAGGGACCTGTATGCCTTTGCTATTATAATTATTCAATGTAGTTCTACTACTGGTGGTGTGACAACAAAATTCCTAACAATAGGGTAATAAAATTATATCTTATCTTATCCTAATTGTTTGTCACAAGAATTACAATGGTTAACAAAGCAACAGATGCTAACTGTTTCATTACAGACATCCCTTTTTTTCCATTTTTTAAAACGAACCTGTCTTTGCCTGGTAGTGATGCAATGGCCAATAGTTCTGATTTCTAATCTGTATTTTCTTTTCTTTTGTTTTTTAATGCACAATTCTCAAAGATTCCACACTTAAAGCGATCATGTTATGATACAGATATGTACATGTCTATTATATATAATTATGTATTCACGTATATCCATATTCTCAACTCAGGAATACTGGAATAGAGATCTAAAGAGTAGACTTGCTCTAAGAGCTGAAAAGGGGAAAGAGGATGGGAGAGTGTCAGCGAACGAAAATTGCACATAGGGGCGGGGGAGATGTCGGGAAAGCATGGGGATTTGTGCAGTTTTTAATTATGATAATGAGTGTATTTTAAAAGGATAAAGAGGAAAATGGCAAATTAAGCGGTTGGATTTTATAAAAGTCAAGTAAATAATAGATCTGGTTTCTTATACAACAGTCAAATACATAAGCTGAAATAAAGATTGTAAAAAGTGTACATGGTTACGGGGTGAATGTGAGGGAAGTCAGAAATGGATAAAATCAATCCTACATAGGCCTACATTTAGCCAAATATAAATACATACAGGGTTGACGTTAAAACAGCCGTTTGTGAGGTGACCCATCGATGATGATTACTTCATGCATTAAGATATCAGTTTAGCTGGTAATCGTTGTGCTCACGTTGCAGCAGTTTCTTTACAGCTTTAGGAAACGGGAAACACGTTAGTACAAACGTGTAGTCAAAGGATGAAGCACAAACTCAACAGTCATATAATTCTCCCCATAACCTTTGCTGTACTTTCCCCAATATATTTGTCTAAATGGGAGCCCTGGTGATCTGGCCTCCTCACGTCAAAAAGTGTCTTGTTTTGTCTAACAAGTTCAATGAGCTTCTCCATATCACTGCAT